>VZSV01000055.1:1867169-1888449 GCA_013398735.1 Nothocercus julius | reverse complement strand
GGGCGGGGGTTGCGCGCGGGGGCGGCCGCCTGCGCTGACCGCGCTCTGCCCGCTTGTGCTCGGCAGGTTCCTTCAGCGGCGCCCTGTCCGCGCTGCACGCGCACGAGCTGGGCGCCGCGGTCATCCGGGAGGCGCTGAGGAGGGCGAGCGTGGGCGCCGAGGAGGTGTCGGAGGTCATCGTGGGCCAGGTGCTGACTGCAGGTGCGTGGGGACCCCCCCGCGTCGGTCTCCCTCCATCGCCGGTGCGAGGGCGCAGGAACAGTGTCTGCAGGGTCTCGGGGGGATGGTGCTTGAACAAGGGGCGGTGCGCAGGAAAGAGGTACTGTAGTATCTTACGTAAAGGTGGTTCACGTTTCCGAATGTTTTCGGCCTGCTGTGCTCCCCTGATCGGTGTCTCTGTGCAAAAGAGCTGGCACGACTTTGGCCTGGGGAGATCAAGATGAAGAAGGTTTTCTTTGGATACAGTGCTTCTATTCACTCCATTGAGATTGCAAACAAAGGGTGGAAGCTTCTGTCTGTACGTTTGTGGAAAGCTGGCTGTACACGGCTTCCAGAAAATGTCAAAAATAAACTCTTCAGCTATTTGCAATTCAAGGGGAACATTATCTTACACATGTGCATCTGGCTAGTGCTAATTAGAAATTTAACAGACAATCTGTTTCATCCAGCTCTGGAGTCAAAATAGTGTAACAGATGCAAAGTGCCTGTAACAAGTGGGCAAAGTCTCTGGCTCTGCAAATATTGCATTAGTTTGCAATATACTGCAAATATTGCATTAGTCTGCAGTATAAATGAGAGAGGGAGGCGATTGAGCTCTTACTGAAAACACACTTTTGGGAATCATTTTATATACCAATTAAAGCCAGCAATAAGGTCTGTATTTTGGTAGAATAAGGTCCATGTTTTGTGCAGAGTGGTGAGTTTGGTCTTTAAGAACCAACAAAGAAAAAATACAGCGTGTTTTTGCAGGTGCTGGTCAGAACCCTGTTCGGCAGGCGAGTGTTGGTGCGGGGATCCCCTACTCTGTGCCTGCTTGGAGCTGTCAGATGATATGTGGCTCTGGCTTGAAGGCGGTATGTCTCGCTGCTCAGTCCATACTGATGGGAGATTCCAGCATTGTGGTTGCAGGAGGCATGGAAAGCATGAGCAAGGTAAATGCTCTCATTTTCCCACTTACTAGGAACAAACAGCATTAACCCGTGTTAAAATTGTATTTCTGTGCTAATACCCTGAGGGCAGCTTGTAAGAGTAGCTTCAGTTTCTGAACTTCTACATGGTTTTAGCAGCCAAAAAAAAAGAGAGAGAGAGAGGGCAAGGAAACTAGCTACTGAAATGGTATCGTGCAAGGATATATCACATTTAAAACACAATTTTAATTTTCCTCTGTCCCTGTAGTGGTGAATCATTTGCTTGTGACAACTAGCAAAAGCTTTTTTTTTTTTTTTTTTTTTTTTTTTTTTTTTTTTTTTTTTTTTTTTTTTTTTTTTTTTTTTTTTTTTTTAAATGCTGCAGGAGATCCAAGCACTGCATACATGAGAGCATTACTACATTACTCGCATGCAGGCAGAATGGTCGCTAAGTAATCTGAGCTTGAAAAGAAAATGTAGCACTTTGATTTCAGTGTTTTCAGTCTCAGGCCACATCAGATGATTGGTTCTGGGCAGATGAGCTGATGTCCAACAAGGAATGATTTAGAGCAGGCCAGTACAGCCCATATTGGCTCACAGGGCTATTTAATTCACTCTGTGTGGTCTGTTGTCTAGGAAGAACACACGTCAAATGCAGCATACCAGATGGGTTTTTTTTTTGTTTTTGTTTTGTTTTCCCCTAACTTGCCACAAAATTTATTCCAGCCTGCGGTGCTTGAGGAAAAGGATCTTGTTGTGCGGGAGCAGGGGCAGGAGAGGCGCGTGTGAGGAAGGCTGCAGGGAGAAGTGAGCTGGGGTTCGGGGTTGCTATCCTCAGCCTTAAGGCAGGTGTCTGCCTCTCTGGTAGGTCACCTGTCCAGCTGACTGTCTGTATCCTGCACTCCTGATTTAATAACTCTTTTCAAAACACCCGCCTGCAGGCCCCTCACGTAATCCACATGCGAGATGGAGTGAAAATGGGAGAGGCTTCCTTGCAGGACACCATAATCCGTGATGGCCTTACTGATGTGTTTTATCAGTATCATATGGGTATAACAGGTAAATAGCAGTAATCTTGAAAATGAAGTGGTTAACTGGGAAGGAGGGAGGAATTCACTGTTAGTAAATATCAGAAATCTGAAGTTTCGGACACCAAGTGTTTCAAGCTGTGCTTAAGCCATAGTAGGACAGAAGAAAGCAAACCCTAACACTGAAAATTTGTAGGCATTTTCTCCATTTTCTTTATATAAAATTAGATTTATTTGTTTTTCTATCTGAGCTAATAAGTTGTTGATTGTGGAAATGCATGTTTTGGGCTTGTGGCTCTTGTCTGTTTACTCCATCCTGGATGGAATATTCCGATACAAGGTGCCTGGTACTTTCTCAGTCTTTGACTATAAAATGGAGTAACTTCCTAACACTTCTCATATCTGAAGTAGCTGTAGAGACACCTGAACATAGTTATCCAGAAAAGCAGTCACATGGAAAAGCTTATTTTCATGTGTTTTTAACCTGATCATAGAATCATAGAATGCTTAAGGTTGGAAGGGACCTCTAGAGATCATCTAGTCCAACCCCCCTGCACACGCAGGGTCACCTAGAGCAGGTGGCTCAGGACTGCGTCCAAGCGAGTTTGGAAGATCTCCAGAGAAGGAGACTCCACAGCCTCTCTGGGCAGCCTGTGCCAGGGCTCTGTCACCTTCACTGTGAACAAATTTTTCCGTAAGTTCCTGTGGAACTTTTGGTGCTTCAGTTTGTGGCCATGTCCTTTAGTCCTGATATACCCTCTAGAAGGAGATCATTCGCAGAGTTTCCCCAAAAGAAAATATGTCAAAGAATCTTAAGCAAGCAAAATGAAAGATTCAGAATGAAAGCCATTTAATAAGTTCAGCTGCTAGCTGCTGCTGCATATGTTAAAGACTACCTTTGTGGTAGAATTTAAACTTATAGTGATAGCAGTTCCTGGTGGCCTGAAATGATTATTTAACTTTACATTTTGTTCTTATTTCAGCTGAAAATGTGGCTAATCAGTGGCAAGTTAGCAGAGCGGAACAAGACCAACTTGCTGTACAGTCACAAAACAGAGCAGAGGCAGCTCAGAAAGCTGGCTATTTTGCAAAAGAAATTGTTCCTGTTCTTGTACCTTCTAGAAAAGGTATGTGTGAATGGATAGTAACAGCTAAATTTAAATAAACTGTTTGATACTGTCTGTTGCAGATGGTTTCCCAGTGCACAGTCTGTTCTGCAGGCTGGAGAGTTGCTCTCTCTTTCAACCATCAGTAGTTAGTTTTGAAATGAGAGGCAATATAAATGCACAAGGTCTAAATGTAACTATACAACTACTACTGCTGTCACTGTATGTTCAATTCCTGCTGCACATTGATCTGGGGAAACCTGCCTCTACTAAAAGACACAATTACATTAACTGGTGTTAATTAAGTGAGTCAGGTGCATGTAGACTCTTTCAGATATGCAATAAGCAAATTAATAGATTATGTATGATCTTTAGGTCTCTTATGGAGATTATTAGGCCTTTTTGGCACTTGAGTGAAAGCTCTGTTTCTAGAGCAGGTCTGTTTCTAGAGCAGGGAAACTCCCCAACTTCTTGTAAGGTGGTAATGCAGAAACTGAGTTTTTCAGAGACATCACAAACCAGTGGTTTGGTGTTTACATTTAAGAGACCTTGGGGGAAAAATAATTCTGGCATTGGCCCTGTTACAAGCTGACATAGAGCTTTCCTGATATCAGTTTAGATAATGTTTAATCACTCGTGACCGTTCTTTGCAATGAACTATGTTTTGAAAAATAACCTTTTAATTGGAAGAGAAGCTACTGGTTTAGGAATAGCAGGAACAAGATCTGCTTTTATACAACTAGACAATATTTTAGTAGTTGCTGTTTGTTTTAGAAAACCCAGCTGTTTGTCCTGCTAGAGGGAGCAGGACAAACTGCTCTGATCTGGAAGCCATCCCTTCGCCAGAAGGTCTTATTGGTAAAACGGAATATGGCACATATTGCTGATCAGTTTGTTAATTGTGTCGACTTTCTATTTGAGACAAGTATGCGTGTGATTAGACCCTGGTCGAAGAGCTATACTCTATTTTGCAGGTACTGTAGAAGTTAAAACAGATGAACATCCTCGACATGGGAGCAACTTGGAAACAGTGGCAAAGTTAAAGCCATGTTTTCTGAAGGATGGAACTGGAACAGTAACAGCAGCTAATGCTTCAGGTTGGTCAATCTGTCTCAAAATAAAAACAGAATAGTAGCTGCATGCAGTTTGGAGGGCTATATGAGAGATTTGGCTTCAATGTGGCTACTGCTGAATATGTTTTCAGGGAATGGCAGCGTGTTTGATATTATAGGTCAAACTCGAGTGTAGTAGCTCAGGATGAGATGTCTTGTCTTTACTTGCTTTCTCTGAAACAGTGCAAGTGTTTGGAGATAACAATAAAATCTGAGGTTGAAACATATAGAAATGATGTCTTCTCCATAAAAAAACAAGTCTGTAGTGGTGTGTTTAATACTAAAATTCAAGACAAAAAAAAACTTAATGATTTCTTTTTGAAAATGTTATTGCTGTGGACTAACTCCTGCTACAGGCAGCTTTGATACTTCTGTGTCAGTCCTTACGCTGCTTCTTCCAAAGTCTGCTTAATAGAGTAGATATCCCTGTCCTTCAGATTATGTCTCAGTTCTTGCACCTGTTGCTTTCTTACAAACAGGTATGTTATTCATTTTGAGTAATGTGAAGTGTACTTTGGGGTGTGTGTGTATCATTGGAGAAATCTGCTGATTTTAACAGCTTCAGATGACTTAAACTAGTAAAAGTTTTGTGATTTTTGTTTTTATTTTGTTTGTTTTGCGTACATTGTGAATTTGTACAAGCAGAAAAATGTACTATAATAAAAGTGATAAGCCCCCCAAAATACTTTTTTTTTCTTTCTTTTTTTTTGTTTTTTTTGTTTTTGTTTTTGTTTTTGTTTTTCAGGCATAAATGATGGAGCTGCAGCTGTAGTTCTTATGAAGAAATCAGAAGCTGCCAAGAGAGGTCTTACACCTTTGGCCCAGATTGTATCTTGGTCTCAGACAGGTTTAGACCCATCCATAATGGGAGTAGGACCCATTGCAGCAATAAAGCAAGCTGTAAGTAATTATCTAATTACTATTAAGAAAAAAAAATGCTTGTAATCTCTATTCATTGGCTGGCCATTACTTGATTTATTTTTTTTTCTTCTTTGTTCTAAGGAAAACTTTGTAGAAAAAAAATAAATGAAAGCAAGATTTTAAAAAGCAGAATATGTAAGACTTCGACTACCACTGCTACTAGGCCCAGTGCCTATTCACTGAAAATTTTTAAACATACAGGAATAAAGTTCAGAAAATAAACTAGCCAAGTTTGTAGAAAGCCTTATAGCCTGAAAGGCTAAAGATCAAATTTTATGAATGTCTGCTAATCTAATTGAGGGGTGATTTGGTCTGGGCATGGGATGACTTTTCATATCGCCATCCGATTGCATTTGTAGTAGGGCAGCACTGAGAGGGATCAGCGAGTGCACCTACATCAGGAAGTCTGATGGTATCCTCTGCTGGGGTTTGCACTGCAAAACTGTTGGAGCTCGTGAGCAGGATTCATTTTGGGTGAAACTAAAGGGGGAGATGCACTCCAGGACTGCATCTCCCATGCTCAGAGCACAGGTGCATCTGTTGATGCTCTCTCTTCAGTCCTCTGGAGAACAGTTCCCAGTTAAACTGCCAAACACAAACGGTATGAACCGCCTCTCTGGTGCCAGGCTGGTTACTAACCCAGGCGCTGAGCAGGGCTCCCATCCCTGACTTTCCCTGGAGGAGACGCACCAGTCTGGCGGGCTGCTTGTGAAATGCGGTTGCTGCAAAAGGTTCTGCTGACAAAACAGGGTCATTAGAAACAAAGCGAGCAGAGGTTAAACTCCTAAGTAGGTGCAGGCTTAGGCACGTTTCGCCTAAGTAGGCTCTTGCACCACGGAACAGCTTCTCCTGTGAAACCGTTAAGCTTAACCATCTTTGAAAAGAACTGTGAAAAGTTTGAAGGGACAAATTTCAGCCGAACGGCAGGAGAGACTGGACAAATTACATGTGACACCTACAACTAATGGTCATTTCACCAATTCCTATATAGAAGTTTGTGGTCAACACTGAAAATCTCTATGCGAATAACACAGGTATTGAGAAAAATGCTGCTTTTACTAGGTTAAAAAGTACTTTTAAACACACTTCTCAAATTATTCTATTACTGGCACTGCACAGGCTTGACGGTTGCAACTGCAACAGTACCAGTGTGCATGATGCAGAATTAATTTTTTAAGAGCAGCCACTAAGTTGTACCTACCTCTTGTAACACTGAAGTTTTGCCTGTTGACTTCAAGAATCTATGAAAAAACTTTATTTTTTTTTTTTTTGCCCCCCTAAGAGCGAGGGGTTTAGATCAGTTGTAACTTAAATCTCATAAAAAGTTTCCTCAGATACTGAGAAAATAAAGTCTCTGCTTATTTTGTTTGTAGGTTGCCAAAGCTGGTTGGACTCTGGACCAAGTTGACTTGTTTGAAATTAATGAAGCCTTTGCAGCGGTATCTGTTGCAATAACAAAAGAACTGAAAATAAATCCAGAAAAGGTAATAAGTGTACTAGGTATCTTAAGTAGTTTGTCTTCTATGAATTAATTCCCTTCTGAGCCTCCTGGAAGGTACTCAAAGCCAAGAGGCGAGAGCACTCCTCTGACGCTCATTTTGCCCTAGGTAAAAAGGATGGGAATTGCAACAGGCAGCTGGGGGTAGTACTCTGCTGCAGTTTTGCTTTGCTTGCAGGCAGATTGTTTCCTAACAGCACAGGCTACTATGTTGCTGCAGTAAATTTGAATGCAAGGGTAGGTAACTGCTCAAGTGCTTTTATTGGCGTCATTTTGAATTTACTGCCAGTAATTTGCATTTAACTGTCCCTTCCCAACTTTCCCCATCAAGTAACCCACACCCTCTTCAGCTAAGAAAGGCATTTGACTAGATGCACTCTTGAAAAGAAAGGTTTGGTAAAAAATTTAAGGAGGTAACAGCTACTACAATTTTCCTTAAGATAGTGCTAATGGTTTGAGGCATATTCACATTCAAGACCTTCCCCCCCCACCCTGTTAAGTCGAGCGTGGTGACTAGAGCGATTTCTCCTGACCTGTTCTTTGCCCTCTCTTTCAGGTTAACATCCATGGAGGGGCCATTGCCCTGGGCCACCCTCTTGGGGCCTCAGGCTGCCGCATCCTGGTCACTCTCCTCCACGCCTTGGAACGCACAGGTGGAAAATACGGTGTTGCTGCGCTGTGCATCGGAGGCGGCATGGGAATAGCTATGTGTGTTGAGCGATGACTGTACTGGCTGTGGACCCACTGACTTGTGAAAGGGTTTCAGTTTACTAATAAATTGTCAAGAGGACTACATGGAGGTTTGTTTTTTCTCCCCACTCTTAAATAAAGGTACTGGATCATTTTTTGCCAGTGAAATTAGCGATCACGGTTCCATCTAGAGGGTATAGTACAATTATTACCACAGCTAGAAATTAAATTCTCAACCCAACCCACCTCATTTTCACTCTTGTTTTTGAAAACTTAATTCATTCACAATAAATAGCAGCAGTTTTCAAGCACCTGTTTTATTAACAGTTTAGTTACACTTTCCATTCTTGTAAGCTATGCAAACATAAATAAGACCTAAGTTATTCTTCAAGAGCTCCAGAGTGAACTGCATCCTCATAGCACCCTCTATCTTCTTTAGTTTCAGGGTGCAGTTTAATGAGATCATCAATTCGAAGAATGGTGATTGCAGCTTCTGTTGCAAACTTTAAGCTTTTAGTTTTGACCATGGTTGGCTCAAAGACTCCAGCTTGTTTGTTATCACGAGGTTTTCCATTGATCAAGTCCAGACCAATCCTGAAAAAAGGAAATACTATCAGAGGGAGAGGTAGAAATAAATGTGGCCTCAGTAACACAGACAGTGAAGTAAATGTAGACTATTGCTGGACTCTTCCATCATTACTCAACACACAAATCCTTGAGTAAACTACTAAGACAACTTTCTAAGGTACCATGCACTTTAGTCCAAACTAGACTACCCCTACTTGCCATTTCAGATTTTTCCGATCCGGATTAACTTGAGCCTCATTATGGAATGCTCTCAGCTTTGCAACAAGATCTGTGGCATCCTGAGCAGCATTTACTGCCAATGTGTTTGGAATGATCAAGAGGGACCTTGCAAATTCTGCTATTGCAAGTTGCTCACGTGATCCCTACAAAGAGAAAAGAGATTTTAAACCAACTGCTGCAACACAAGAGGAAAAAACAGCCATGACTGAGAAGGTCAGGAGGTAGAAGCTTTTACAGACAAGACTTGTTTTAGGCCAGAGAATCCCCCAGTATAAATGTGAGAGCAAGAGAGAGGATTCATACCATCATTTTAGAGCAGGATCTCACATTCTGTAAGCTGTGTCTTTGTGCAGCACAGCACAGTACAAGTACTGGAAAATTCACATTAGGAAAACTGTTCCAGTTGAACATAAATAACTGGTTACTTTGAGCAGGACTTACCATGCTTGTTGCATAATTCTCAAGGTATATTGAGAGGGCTGCCTCTACAGCACCACCCCCTGGGACAACAGATTTGGATTCCAAGACCCTTTTAACAACACAGAGCGCATCATGTATAGACCGTTCCATTTCATCACACATGAAGTCATTAGCTCCTCGTAAGATAATGGATGCTGAAGTACGAGCCTTTGTGCTGCCAAAAAGGAAACAGAAGTCAGTTAAGCTGAAGAGGATATAATTAGTACTCTTCTTCCCATTATTTCTCCCTTTTTTAAACAAAGTTCATTGGTGCGAAATTCTTCAAACATGTAGGACAAAACCTTAATATTATGCCACACTGAAGGAGCTGCACATTGTAACATAGCAAGCCTGAAATACAAGAACTGAGCTTGGTTTTTACAATTTTAAAGAAAGTTACCTGACAAAGTATGACTGTCAAGACATTTTCAACAAAGTAGGTAGGGAACAAAGGGTATTAGGAAAGCTAAACACTTTGTTTGGTATTTATGGTGTCAGGACGTTTGAGGATGGAAGCAAGAGCACAGGATACATTGAAGTTCCCTTCTACAATCCAGCCTTCAAGTGAGCTAAGGACGGCTCTGCACAAGAGCCCACACCAAGAGATTCCACTCTGACACGCAGTAGAGAAGTTAATGCGCAGCTACACTCAGGTTAACTTTGATACTCCAGTGTCCAGATACTAGACAGCACTGGCACACTACAACCTTTAATGGAATATACAGCATGCACAGGGAGTTGGTGATTATTGCTCTTCTTGACCAATAAAGTCAAAAAAAGTAACATTCTATGGTATTATTCTGATGGTATTTATTTCTGTTTATTATTTGTAAAGAGAATCCAACGGGACCATAATGCTAAAATCTCTATCATTTTAATAGCATTTTACTGTACAATATTTAGAGAAAAGAGTAACTTTTTTTTATAATTTTTTTTTTTGCAAACACAATATTTTAAATAAAGCCCATAGAGCAATCTGACATTCTGGTTCATGACAGAGAGCTGTCCAGCCCCAGCAAGAGAGATGAAACACTGGCACTTTCATCTCTAATTTGCAGGAACTTGTATAGTCTTTCCCATGCGTATAACTCCTCATTCCACTGACAAAGCATGGAAGCAAATAAATGGGATTTTATCTCCAAACTTAACAGACATTATGCACAAAATCAAGTATTTTAAAAGAGGTTCTTACTTCTTGATTAAAATCAGCTCATCGTCACAGATTCTCTCCTGAATCACCTCTTCTGCCTGTCCCAACATTAGGGCCTCAAAACTCTCCTCTCCTTCAAGGTTGGCAAGGGTTGAACATATGGTTGCTTGAAAAAAAGTATATATATAAATAGTGAAAATGACTAGCACTACTTCAGCAATCTCTTTGCCAACTTCAGGCATACAGAAAGAAAAGCAAGAACAGAAAAGCATCGTAAGTAGATTTACAGATTTTCATAAATCAAAGAACATTAACCTGTAGGAATTCAGTTTTCTGCATTTATAATCAGTACTGCTGTTCTTAATTAACTTCTACTTTTTTTTTCCCCACAACCAGTATAAGTTTCTGCACTTTAGTAAAATAAAAATGCTTTCTTACAAGTTTGAGATTTGTTATCAACAAAAGATATCAATAGAGCAGGAAGCGACAGAAAAAAATCTGTTTGTGACCAGAGTTAGGTATTTGATGTTTCAGTAGGTAATCAGATTCGATTTTTTCAGTAGGTATTTGATGTTTTACAAGTTGTTTGTCCTAACTGTCTATACAAGGTACATAACAATAAAATTTCACTCTCCATAAACACAGGCTTATGAAGGTGTGCTTGATAGAGACTCATGAACTACTACAGACTGTGGTTCCTACTCCCTCCAGAAGGGAGCCCTGCCCAGTACAAGGCAGCCCTTCTTCCATTTATTATCTTCTGCAATCATCTCCTACAGTGCCACTTTGGCAGACCGCTGACTTAACAGCAACAGTGAAATTAGAGCCTAACACGAGCAGCTATATCTGCCCATTTTCTCCCTGAAATTCCCTGAATGTATATACTGCAGTGTCTCACATATTAAGAAAAATCCATTAACAATTCCCTAACAGCAGCTAATGCTTATGAATAAAATTACTAGGATTCCTCCACCCCTACCTCCTGATGCCTTTGCAATGCGCTTAAGATCCTTTTTCACGACTCTGCGCACTGCCATGGCGCCAGCATCAACGAAGTATTTTAGGCACATGTCATCAATGCCTCCAGTGGTCAGAATAACGTTGGCACCAGTGGCCAGAATCTTCTGGATCCTTTCTTTGGTAATGTCTGACTCTCTGCAAGGACAATGTCGAAGCTGTAAAAACGGATTTGAAATCCTGCCATCACATTCTTCAGTCAATTTTCTGAAACCTCAGAGCACGACTCTGCCAGGAGAAGAAACCACTACACAAATAGAGGTGGATTTCTCTGAAACTGACTTTGTTCTAGTCCTCTGTCCAAACTGAAGTATTT
This sequence comes from Nothocercus julius, assembly GCA_013398735.1. Taxonomy (NCBI): domain Eukaryota; kingdom Metazoa; phylum Chordata; class Aves; order Tinamiformes; family Tinamidae; genus Nothocercus; species Nothocercus julius. The sequence continues at coordinate 1,877,218 of VZSV01000055.1, read as the reverse complement.
TACAGTTATTATCTACCCTTACCAAGTAGTATTAACATTTAGAACATTTTTACTTCTTGTGCTCAGAGACCAAAGCAAAAGCCCATGAGACCCCATGAGCTTCCTAGGCTTCCACACACCTCTGCCTTATCTGATCCAGCTTCTCTGGGTCAGAGATAACAACCTGAACACCAAGCTTCATTTTTGCTTTCTGCAGGCTGAAGTCCAAGCATGCAATCTTTGCATTAACTATTCTCTTGGTCATACCTGCCGAGAGAGTAGAAGAATTCTGTCAAATTGATTTAACAGAAACAAACAAACAAAGTAGCATCAGAAAAAAAAATAGTATTATTTTCATATTTTTACTTTGTGTCTTCTCAAATTATGCACTATTATAAAAATGTACTAATAAAAACTTTGGAAGAGATAAAATACCTTTCAGAATCATACTAAAATGTTACTTTTTATGGACACCTTGCCCGAGCCCCTCAAATGACCATGAAGAGCTGACTCAGTGTCCCATCCTTGAAGTTATCTAATCACAACATAGCTCTGCTGAACATACGTTTCTCTATAAACTTGACAGCAGCTCCCAAAAGGAGATACTGATGTTCCAGAAGATTGCAGAATTACTTGCTGATGTTAATCACGCTTATAATGGAATCCTGTATTGCAGCCAGCCACAGAGCTCCTGCACCAACACAGGTCAGTTACAGCTACCTGGCAACTTTACCGTCCACTAACAAGCTGGTGGGACCGTAGCTCGGGAGCTACTGGGGAAGGGGTTACATTTGTTTTGGTTACTTGCTCTGGAACTGAGCGCTCACATGACTTCTGCAACTAATGGAGTAGGAAGTAGGAAGATCCATGCAGAATGACTGAAAGGACCCGTCTCTACGAAACACGGCACGTTCTTACCCTGTGAGCCCACCACACAGTTCAGAGCGTAACCATTCACAAGAATACTTTCTTTCTGGCTGCGTCCGTGTGCCTTCAAAACGTTAACCGAGTTGATTGGATACCGAGCCTGACCCTTCTGGTCCGTGTATTTAACTGCCAGGGCAGCGTCCACCACCATATTAGCAAAGAAATCACCGTCACTAAAATGCTGTTAAGGCTAAACTTAAGAAAAAAATGTGCGTGTATAGACATAAAAAAGCACGTATGTGTATATACATAAATAAACTGCAGAAAGGTATGAGAGTTTTAGTTTTCCTTCACAATATAGTTTACCATTTCCCTAAGGGAATGAGTAGTTTTTGAAGGTGAAAAACTGATGTGGAAATTAAGACAAGCTACTGTGATGTAACTGTTTTTATTTTACCTTGTGTTCCTTAATAAAAGGATCTATACTATGATTAAGTCACATTCACTTTATAGCACAGAGGCTTAAAATAAAGGTCCTCATGCCACTACCCAGTAAACTGCAACCTTCCTTCCTCTATTTTCACTTCCCAAGTAACTTAATTTCTGCAATGCACTCTTCTGTTCACCCAATTCCTTTGCCAATGTCACTAGCACACAATGCAGTAAGGAAACAATCAATCCACCATGAGAACTATTATAGCATGTGTGTCTATACAGGTTTAGTTTGTATCTAGACATTTGCCCTCGCCAGACTTTGACCTCTGTGAAGAGTCCTTCACCATCCCACTATAAAATGATGGATTAACTACTATTCCCAACTATAGGAACTGCTGCAAGGGAAACTAGCCTCACTACTCAGGCTCTCCAGACAACCATTCTTCTTTAAATAACTTAATCAAGTTAAAGGATACATTCCTATTATCTTGGAGGACATGGACGTTTTAGCAGCATTAATTAGGCACTCTCTGCCCAATTCATCTGTGTTAATAATGAGATTTTCATTGATGTAGCGAACAGCTTCTCTGCAGAATAAAAAGAAATGTTGTTGAAGATAATCATTCCCTCAAAGGATGAAAATCTTCCATGTTGTCAAACCTCCTAAATATTACCCCAAACAATACAGAAATAGTCAGTTCATCTTCTAGGACAATAAATATGACATTTTAATCTAGTCATATAGAAGCTCAACACTGAAGCTACAACAAAGAAAAACAAAGCTACTTTGCTCCATGGAATCTGTATTAATGCACATATAAATAAAGAAAAAAAAGCATGAAATCATACTACTTTAAAAAAAAAAAAACAGAGTACACTTCAATTGTAGTAAGCTCTTACTTGCAAGCAAGTCGATATCCACCAATAATAGAGGTAGGATGTATTTTCTGTTTGACTAGTTCATCTGCATTTTTCAGAAGCTCTGCAGCAATAATCACCTGTTTAAAACACAAACAGTAAATACATGTGTTCCATACAAGCAAAATAAGTACCTGTCATCAGTGAGTGGCAAGTAAAATGGCAAAGGGTTGCCCTATGTCTACTCAGTGGTAAAAAGTACTTGCAGTTTGATATTGCAAGTAGTTTCCAACTTCAGGGAAAAAAAGAAAAGCCATCCGATTTGTTTTCCTCTCTTTTATCAACTATTGAATGGCTCACAAATTATCACAAGTCTTGGACAAGGTTTTACTACTTAGCATCCTTATTTATTAGCCCAACTACCTTTTGATTTCTCTTGTTGATTAAACTTTCAGAACATCAACTACGATGTCCTATCCTCAAACTTCAAGAATGGAAGACATGAATAAAGACACTGCATTGAGTGAAGACCATTCCAGAGCACCAGTTAAATGGAAATAGTACGGAAAACTAGCATTCTTAAAATACCAGTCAAATTTCTTTGTTCCGTAATCCATTTTATAAAATCAGCTTGCATTCAGAGAACTACAGATTTTTTTTTCATTCTATAAAGTTAATCTTGATTACATCACGATTATTAATAGATTCATAACAAATTAAAAGTTGCATTTTTGTCATGCAACAGGGACTTTGGCATCTCTGTCTGTAAAACTCTGTACATACCACAGAAGTGGTCCCATCTCCAACTTCTTTGTCTTGCAGGTCTGCCAGCTCACAAAGAACTTTTGCAGCAGGATGTTCTACTTCCAGCAGTTTCAGAATAGTTGCACCATCATTAGTAATGGTGACATCCTGATTTTCAAGAGTCAAGTGTTAGTACTAAGTTGATTTCTGTTTTTCTTCTGTTATGTTGATATTAAGTTGATTTCTATTCTATTTATGTAACACCAGAGTGTTTCAAAGTATTTGTGAATAAAAACAGGAGATTATTAGTGAAAACCTGCATTATGACCAATTAAACCAATTGTTTACTTTTTTTAAAAAATCAGGAATCCCACTGTAGAGACAGTGTTGTTATTAATAAAAGAATCTGGATTCCCCTCACTGTCATGTGTTCACCTTACAGAATTAAAAACTTATGTAACAAAAACTCATCTACCTTTTTGCACATAATAGTTAGATTCCATACTGCAATTTAAGAGACTGCCCTGACTTTCAAAAATACTGTAACAGACTGCAAGGTTGGCAATAAAGCAGGCTTTAAAATGTCTATGGGTTTATTTGAATTCGTAGAAAACTGTTACCTCTCTTCCTGCAGCAAGGGAGGTATACAAATCTACATCACTAAGAGGCTTCACTTTAACAGTAGCATTCATTCCTAAGTTACCAAGTTTGTCAAACATTTCTATGCATAGAAAGGAACCAATTTTAGTATTTTATTACATTAAAATACAACAAAACAATGTAACACAAAATTATGTGACAGCTAGAAGGCTCCCTTTCATAACAATCGTCCATTTCCTCTTCCTTCCCCCCCACGCCATGGACAGAAGACATATACCTGGGCATCTTAAATCTGTGAAGCACTTGAAGTGAAAACACTCCTGTACAGGTATACAAGCCATCCTGGCAGTTTCTCCTTAGAGAAAGATTACTTACCCCAATATCATCCACCAACATCTTATCCAGACCAACTGGACCAAGAGAACTCTTCACTATGTTGGCAATAGCAGATGCTGCAGTAACTGTATGAACAAAATAGAACAGGTTATTTCCCTGAAACTTCATGGAGAGTTAGGCTTAGAAAATAGTGTGTCAGGAACTCACATTTAAGAAAATTGAAGTACATTAACACAATTTAGCTGTGTAACAGCTTGCTGCTGCTAAAGAACACAGTGTGCCACTCCTCGCTTTTCCATCCAAATAGGTTATACTCACTAAGCTGCCATAAAAAACATTTCTCAGAAAAAAAGAAATAATTTATGTTGGGTCATAATATTAATGTAGGACACTGCAAAGGTCAAAGAGCCCTGCCTTGCAGAGATTGATTGCACTACTTCTTTTGGTAGCAGCACGTCTGCTGTGGCACTTCACCCAGAGCTCCACAAAGAAAGCAGTACATTCCAGTGCGCAGGTTCATAACAAGGGTATTCCCATATATGAATAACACATCTTTTTTAGTCCAAACAGGCCTGAAAGTAAAACAAAACATTTATCTGGCGTGTTCAAATGATGTTCTGCCAACTTCATATAGGAAAAAGATACAATGAACTTTTTCCTTCAGACCGTGGCAAGTTTTTCTCTATCCCACAAGCATAGCCACTTAATCTGGAAAATGAAAAAGTGGTAGTATAATGGGAATAGCCGACTTTGAATTCTAAAGGATATAACCTTTTCTCTTGCTTTGAATGAGTAACTGCCACCTTCCAAAAGCAAAAATCCCTGACACAGTGCAGCCTGTCACTATCAGATTATTTCTGAGCGGTACAATAAGAACCTTCGTCTTGAGCATCGTTGAGCATGCAGTTTTAAGAGTCCCATCAAACTCCCACAATGATTCAAAGGTAAATCTTCACCTACCCCTTCTACCTACTCAAGAACTACCCTGGGCACCGACTCAGAATTTGCATACTTGCCCCCAGCCGGGGTTTAAAACCGTGAGTAACGCGAGAGACCTGGAGCAACAGCGAGACACACATCCAGAGATAGGTCCCTACTCCCAAAGCAGTTCCGGAGCAGCACGGGTGCCCGTCCGCAGCTCGGCTCCGCGAGGGGCGGAACAAGAGGCCGGTCTGCAACCAAGAGCAGCCGCATCCCCGGAATCGAGCGCCGTTAGAGGGCCATCCATCACAGGGCGAGTCAGCACATGGCGACACGCAGGCGGCGCCATGTTATCTCCTTTATGTCTCCCCCGTCTCCCCCCCGCTCTCACGAAGCGCCCGCCCGCGGCCGCTACCGTTCTGGGTGCGGATGGCGTCGCCGCTGGTGCGCTCGCCAAACACGGCCAGAGGTCCCTCCATGGCCGCCATGTCTCGCGGGCCCCACACGCGCACGGAGCCGCAGCGCGCGGGGAGGCGACACTGCCGCAAAGCACGATGGGTACCCCAGCCCCCTCCCGGCGCGCAGAGGAGGGGCGGGTCAGGGCCGCGCCCACTTGTCCAATCCGGCGGCGCGCCCTGCCGCGTCGCAACGACGCCGCCAGTCGCGATTGGCCCGCGCTGCTGCCAGTCGTCACCGCTGGTGGGGGGGCTGTGAGCGGAGAGGCGCGGGCTGTTCTAGGAGATTCTAGAAGGCGACGCGGTCTCGCGCATGCGCACGGGCGGCTCCCCGTCCTCCCTTCTGGAGAACGAGACAACCCCCCGTCCCGCTCGTGTAATCTGTGTTACCGCACGTTTTAGACTTCAACGGAAATTAAGGTCGTGTGCTACAGCTTCATGGTTTCTTAGGCTCCAATACAGGAACCTTCTGTAGCTACTAGTACCTAAGGGCTCTTTTCACGCCCGTTCGCCAATTAATAAACTGTTGTCTTGCGCTTTAACACTCTTTGGAGTCTGATTATAGCTACCAAAAAAAAAAAAAAAAAAAAGTTTGGGGAGGCTTTTGTAGTCCCGCGGGTCTCGCGTTTTCTGGGGGTGGGGAACATTCCCGAAAGGCTCAAGTCACGAGTCCAGCGCCCGTGAAGCGATACGCTGCCTCCACACACGTTGCTCCTCCAGGCAGCCATTTGGAGGAGCGTCCGCGCACGCGCACCCTGATGTCCGTCCCGAGGCGGCCGCAGCGAGGCGCTTCCGCGTGACATCATCAAGTGCGGGCGGAAGTCGCCCCGAGGCCGGATTCCGGGGAACGGTGCCCGCCTCACTCAAGATGGCGGTGCGCGGGTGTCCGTGACAGGGCCGGGGGGGACGCGGCCGGACGGCTCCCCATGGCGCTGAGCAGCCGGAGCTGCCGCCTCCTGGGCGCCGCCGCTGGGCGGCTGCAGCCCTACGCCGTGGGTGGGTGTCCCGGAGAGGCCGTCTCGCCGGGCCCGTCGCGGTGCGGGCCCCGTCTGTTTGGGTATTTCCTAGAGCCTTCAGCCTAGGGATCTCCTTGCTGTGACTGAACTAACATTTCACGTGAGGATCCTAAAGCACGGTTAAATGTTACATACATTTCATTTTTAGCTTACAATCCACCCATGAAATGGGTAAAGGGGTTGAGTTCTGGTAACAATCTATTTGGTGCTTACAAAAACAAAGTTAGCTTTGTGCCCTGTGGTATTCATACTGCTGCACGTACTGCGTGTCAGAATGTTTTCTATTTTCTCTCTAGCTCCTCGTTTTGCCTCAATGGCAGCTGGCCTCAAAACCGAGAGTGAGGTGGACACGAAGGAAAATGAGATTGTTGCCCCTGACTTCGCTAACAGGAACCCTCGGAACCTGGAGCAAATGGCCCTGGCTAGGAAGGAGCGTGGCTGGAAGACGACGTGGCCCAAGCGAGAGTTCTGGCACAGGTGAGGCAGAAAGCCACTCCCAGAGATGAAGACTTTGAAAGCATTAAAGTATCCTCTTTTGTATTCGGAGAACAGTTCTCCATCATCATGTGGAAGTTTTTGTGTGTGTGATCTTTCTAATTACTCTTAAGGTAGCAGTCACCACAGAACTGCTGTTTAACTTTCAAGTTACCTAGTTCTACACCTGTTCTGACCATGTATTATCATTTTACTTGACACACAAAAATAGTCATCTTTCTACAAAATGATCACTTATTCTCTGCAAAATAAGTTCTTTCTGAGTTGGCCAATTAATACTATTATTTTTCTTAGAGGGAGAATCCTATTCATTTTGTCTGTATCTGAAAATCTGTTTTTTTTTTTTTTTTTTTTTGTGAAGAGCAGTAGGAAATAATTACTAGTAATAACTTGTGGTTAAATGTTAGAGCATAGCAGCACTGCTTAAGCACTTTCTGCTCCTTACAAGTCAAGAAAGAAATATCGCCTTTTCTTAATGTGACAGCACTGAATAAAAATGTGTCATCTTTTTTAGCAGCCATAACTTAAAAGCTTTGAAAGTTTCAAAAGGTTTAATCAGAACTCTGGTTATTTGCCTGCCTGCTCTCTACTGTGTTCTCAGTAGCTGTTCAACATGCACTAAAAGTGCACCAAAGCCTGAGTCAAAAGTTCACACCAGAAATTGCTTCAAGTTCTCTTTTATGTCCTAATAAAAGGAAAAAATATTCTCGGTACTAAAATCAATAGAGAAAAAATCACTATTGTTGTTATTATTACAATTTTCTTTCATCAGTGAGTTGCATATAAGGTGTACTTATGCTCTTAATGGTTTTCTTTCTTCAGATGTGGAAAACACTTCATATCTCATGGTATTTTTTTCCTTTATCCAGGCTGCGGTTTGAGCGGACACAGCATTACGTAGAAGCCTTTGTCGAGCGCTGCAATGGGGATGTAGTAGTGTCTGCTTCTACCCGAGAGTGGGCCATAAAGAGGCACCTGTACAGCCCTAAAGGAGTGACAGCATGCAAAAACCTCGGCCACGTCATGGCACAGCGCTGCTTGGAAGCAGGAATCAACTTTGTGAACTTCAAGGCAATCATCCCCTGGGAGCGTCGTTGTGACTCGGCAAGTGTCTATCTTCTCAAAACAGTTTTGCTCTTTTTCGTTCTAAATGTTTATTTTATTCTTCTTGAAAATCAGTGTTATGTGACTTGATAAATCCCTCCTTGCTATAGTCAAAAGGAAATTCTGACAAGCTGCAATTCCTATTCTGTTTCAGGGTGGCAGTTAACCTCTGCCTCTTTGCATAATGCTTACCAAATTACATTTCAGTGCTGATTTTTTTTTTCTTCTTGTGTGGGATGGGAAAAAAACTTCATATTTATTCATTTTTCTCTTCTCTTCTCTCTTTTTTAATCTTTCAAAATAGATTCAGGAATTTGAAAAAGCTATGAAGGAGGGTGGTGTTGTACTGCGGGAGCCACGAAGAATCTATCAATAAAGATAGCACAGAGACTGTCGGGAAAACTTGCCACAGAACCACAATCCTCTGTTTAGGTGTGTGTACAGGCACAGTGAAGGTCCAGAGCTGCGACAAGTTGGAGCATGGCATCTTATAATAAAATATTTTTAAATGGACAGAAGTGTGTCTTATTTTTGATTCTAAAATTATGTACAGATTACTTTGAGGATAGAACTGTTGTCATAGTCTGAGCAGTGGTCACTCAGACAACACACTGAATTTATTTCAGTAGTTGCTGCGTGAAGATACCATGTAGCTGATTTAATGCTAGAAGTCTTCAATTGCTGCAATATAATGAACTATTTCTTTATAATAGTTGTTTTTGTGTTCCTTTTAACCTGAACTCTGCAGTCTAGCAAAATGCATTCATTAGGTGAATGCCTGGAATACAGCCAAGCTGTGTGTTTAATCTACTTACCATATGAAGAGTTAATTCTCCCAACTCATCTTTGGAGATGTGTGGCAAATCTTTTCTAAACGTTTATACCTCCTAGGCCTAGGAGTGAAGTTGCCCTATAGTGACAGCTGCAGGCACTAAGATGCCTCTTCCTCACCGTGTGTGCTCCAGCAATATTTTGCCCTGTTTGGCTGAAGACCTGTGCTGTGAGCTTGCTTGCTTGATTTACCTGCAATGCTTCCAGGCTGTGCAATCCTACAGTTAGTGTGAACCCACCTCCTTTGTTCCTTAGAAAGGATTGTGCAGTTGGTGGCCTTTTCACAGACGTTTAAAGGGCCTGGAGTGATCCCTGTAACGTGTGCACTGGTCTGGCCTGCTACCAGGCATTAAATAAGCTAGGGAGGGGTGCCATGCAGAGGAATATACTGTGTAGGGTGAAAGTTCTGTAGAGCAGGCAGTAGTAAGTAGCTAATGTTAAGATGGTTCTTTGAGATCACGATTTCTTACATAAATTAGGGCCATCTCGCACTGTAGTGTTCATAGTACTTCATAATTCAGGCTCCGTTAACCTTTGTGTGATCTTTATAATCTTGAAACAGCGATCTGCCTCCCCCCCCAAAAAAAAAAAAAAAAAAAAAGTTTTCTGTGTGAACTAAAGTTTTGAGTCACATGTGGAGTTTGAAATCTTGAGTCTTTCACATGTGGAGTTTGACTCTCCCAGGCTGAGTTCAGCTTCCTTTTTACCTACCTCGTAAGAAGCCCTGGTGCTCAGCTGAGAAGTGGCTGTTCTTGAATCATACAATCATTATGGTTGGAAAAGACCACCGAGCTCGACCGTGAGCCCTTCAGCCGTGCCAACAGCCCGTGCCCGCTGAACCACGTCCCTCAGTGCCGCCCCCACACGTTTCTTGAGCGCTGCCGGGGATGGTGACCTGCCCCTTCCCTGGGCAGCCGGTTCAAGCGCTTCACCACTCTTCCCATTAAGACTTTTTTCTTAATACCTAACCTGAACTTCCCCTGATGTGACTTGAGGCCATTTCCTCTTGTCTCACTGATAGTTATTTTGGAGGATATACCGCTGCCTCACTACAACCTCCTTTCATACATTTTAGTTCCCCATATTTACAGCGGGGGGGATTAATTCTGTAATTGTTCAGCTCCAGCAAAGGCAGGGAGCCGAGTATAGGCTTCAGTGGAGAGCAGGCTGAAGGGCTGGATCCAGATTACAGCCGGAGGGCCTGAGGCGCACGGCGGAAGCGGTGAATTCGCGCCCCTTTTCCGCCGTGCTCGGGCTGTCTTTATTTTCTGCCGCGGACTGGCGGGGCCCGGCGCGCGGGGAGCGAGTAACGGCCCTCGGAGCGGGAGGCGCTTCGGGCGCCAGCGCGGGAGGAGGTATTGGGGGCGTGGCGCGGGGCCGAAGGCGCGTCCTGATTGGCTCCCGCGCG
>VZSV01000055.1:1814937-1859601 GCA_013398735.1 Nothocercus julius | reverse complement strand
TTTTTTTTTTTTTTTTTTTTTTTTTTTTGGTAGGATACTACAAAAATTCCTTTTAAAAAGTTTTAAATAGCCTTTTCTAAAATGAAATCATCAGCCATCAGGAAGAAGTAGCACATAACTTGTCTCTTTCCCTAGCATGTCAGAGAGAAGACAAATTTCACACATCTCCTTGTTTTCAGCAGCGACCTAAATCCCACAGATCCAACGTGCCCAGTGATTGTTCTTGCAAGTGGCTGCTCGAGATATGGTACGTTCCTCTAGGCACATTTTCAAAAACAGGTATTTAAAATGGGTTTATTTTTCTCTCTGGATTTCTTACTTATGCTTTGCGTGTGAGTGCCAGGCTGGTGGTGAATTTGCACAGTTTCTGATGTGCAGCTTTCCCAAATCCTGCACTTCCCCTGGCAGCCAGCAAGAGTGCTGCGAGGCGGGATGCAGAGCTGTGCCTTGTGCTGCCAGCACAAATGACACTTGTGCGCAGTTAGGCTGAGTTTAGCCTGACTTGGTGCTGTCAAACCCTTGGAAGGGGCAAAGTAGGGAAGTGGTGGTCCCAGAAGGGAAAATAATGGGAGCAGGTAGGAGGAAGGTCCTAGAAAGTAGCAGGAGCGCCTTGGCTTCTGCTGAAAGTTCGTGGGGTTTGTGCTCAGTAGTCTTCGTGGTACTTGCTGCCCAGACAGGTGTTCTCTTCCCCAGGCTGCCTCCTGGGTATGTTTTGAAACGGTTCCCATCCATCAGTAGCATACAACTCTGTTCTAGATTTTTGTAAAAGATAATTTTATTCTTTATTTGTATCTTCTAAGCTTTACAGCCTTTGGTGTAATCATTGCCTGTTTATTGATATCACTTTAAAATCTGCGGTGGAAGCGTAAGCCTCCTATGGGGGTTGAAAATTTAAAAGGGGGTGTGGGGGAAAAAGACAAAACAAAACAGTAGGTCTTATGGCTGCCAGGGTTCTGTGGCTGTGCATGGTGTGTGAGAGGTGTTTACCCCTCTTTGATTTTGTTGGACACTTACAGCTGAGAAGTCATCTCCTCATGAGGCAGGCTATGATGCATTTCTCTGTGGCTCAGGTAAAATACTTCTAAACACTTCTCAAATACTTGTCTTAGAACACAACCATTCCTTTCCTGCTCTGTAACTTTATTCATTTGATGGTAAGTGATATTTGTTTATATACAGTCTGTTCTTAGCAACTTGTCTGCACTTCATTGAGTTTTTGCTTTTTGTTTTTGTTTGCTTCGTTTAGTTTTGTCTTTATGGCTTTGTTCTGATGCCCCTTCATTATTCCTCCTTCTAGTTCTTCTGAAAGTAGCTCACTTGCTACTGTGCGCATCGACAGGGTGAGTGCTTTTTACATATTTATTTTTCAAAAAAAATGTTACTTGGATGGATCTTACGAAAATCAGCTGTCAGTTTGCTTTGGATAGCTTTGCGTTTTGCAGTCTGGCTTTGCTTTAGGAGAAAATGTTATTGAAAATGTCACGGTTCTAATTAGATTGTGATTTTATACATCTTAACGTAGCAGCTTTATGTCAAAGCTGACATTTTCAAAATGAAATCAAGGGCCATGAGATGACTTAGAGGTTGGGAAATGACATTGTGAATCCTGTTTATCCTTGAACAAGCTCTCAGAAGTTCAGTTCACTTGGATAAGGTTCAAATCATTTTCCATTCATTTCCATTTTGAGCTCTGTATGATGCAGTGATTTCAGTAAAGTTCCTAGCGGACAACTGTTCATATTACTTTGCTTGTAACTTTATTTCTGTAGAGGAATGCCAGGGCTTGAAATACCTGTCTTATAACCAGGAGGGCTGCTGAAGTTGGGAGCTCTGCGGGTGGCACAGAGGTAGCGTGGGACAGTGCGGCTCTGGAGGAACAAACCATCAGTCTGTTTTGTTTTCTTGCTTAGTGGCACAGCAGAGGCTGATCCTTCTTTCTCCGAGTATCTCAGCGCGTTAGTCAAGTGCCTGAACCAGGTGCATTTCACCCGAGGTGGTGTTTCAAGCATTGTGCGTACAACTGCAGCTCCAAAGCGCTCCGTGGGGTGTGTGGTTTGTGGCCTAGATGATGGGTTTGCTAGAGGAACAAAAATCCACTAGTGCCCAGGCCTACCTTGGCAGAAGTTTTCTCCATGCAAGTGGCACAAATGACCTTTTGAAATAGCAAACTAATTGAATTTTGCCTTATGAACTGTTTTGATGTTGTCACACTGAAAGATGGTATCAGACGATTTATGCTGCCCTAATTCTCTCTGCTGTATAAAACAACTTGATGTTGTTCTGTTTTCTTTTGTGTTGTTTGTTTGTTTGTTTGTTTTTCACTATGGTAATCTTGACTGTTTGCTTTTGTGATTCATGCTCAGAAAAATTCTGAGACAAAAGAAAAAAGCCCTTGCACCCCATCTATCTTTTACTGCCTGGCTTATGCGTGCATGCTACTTTTTGCATGTGTTCTGGTTGTGTTAGCTGTGCTTCTGTATTTCAAAACTCTAAGTCTCAATATTCTGCATTTTCCAGAATTTTTCTGGGGTAGATGTACCCTGTCGACGTCCCCCTCTCTTGGTGGTCCGCGTCCAAGGCTGGCAAGGGCTCAATGAAAGGCATATTTACCACGAGTTAAAAACTCTCTGTCGCTTTCATGTCAAACGGCTTTCAGAGAACCAGTTCATTTTGCAGTCCAATAAATTCAAGCAGTAAGTGACAAATCTTTGCTCCCTGTCACCTTCTCTTTGCTCTGGCGGCTCTTAGACGAGAGATCCTTCTCCGGGGCAGTGAGGGGCCGTAAGCAGCCTGCAAGTCGCGCTCACCAGCTCTGCTCGTGTTGCAGCACCAGGCTCGCTCTGCGCAACTACAAGGACCACCCTCACCTGCAGATCTCTCTGTATCGCCACTGGAGGCACTCGCCGCACGTCAGCTGCCTCCTGCGGTAGGTTACAGTGGCAGCAAGGGTGAGGGAGAAGCACTTGAGCGTGGGGCCTGGGTGCCGAGCAGCCTGTGCTTGCTACCGTGTCCCCTGCACACTTGGGGAGCAGATTCCGTAGGGTGCTGCCCTAGGGTTGGAGCTCCTGAGTTTCCACTCTGGAAATGGAGCTGTGATCTTGATTCCCGGGGAGATGTTGCTTCATGAATATCACAAAGGTAGCTGCTGTCAGTGTAGAAAGGTTATCTCAGTGAGCTGCAGTGCCAGCTCTAATAAGCCCAAGGAGAGGGAGGCAAGTCTCCAAGTGAGGGGTGCGTGAGTTTTTTTTCCAAAAAAACAAGTTTTCAACTTGGCAGCAGGAGAGAACTGCAGATTCAAAGTGCACATTCAGAGTATCACGAGGCAGTGATGTTGGTGAAGGGTGAGTTTCGCACGTGACACAATTTGGAAAGGGATCCCAGTGCTTAATAAGTACAAAATGAATCCCTAAATTTAAAAAGCCTAACCGTATCTTGTCATTTTTACCCTTTAGAGTCTCCAGTATTGTGGCACTGTGGTCTCTTGTGGCCTTTGTACTTGGAGGAGCTCCTCACCATTCAGTGTGAAGGATTGTCTTATGGAAGAGAACTAAGGAATGCTGATCTTATTTACTGTTTGTTTGTCTGTGTTTTGTTTATCTTGCACAATAAAGCAGTAATAAGGTACACATAGTATTTGAATTGCCTTCTCAGAAACCTGTTTTTAAAAAGGGTGTTGTGGTTTCCAGTTAGTAATATTCTGTTAATGTGCTAAAAGCATAGTCACCTTCTGAAGAGGAGGAGATGGTATTTTGGATGACTCATCTGTTTTGGTTTTCTGTTGGGTCTTCACAGCAATTCTTAATGTCAGTTTGTTTCCGCTGCTTGTGCTGCTTTGTAAAAACACATTTTGTTAAAGTTCTGGAAGTTACGAAATGAAAGAGGCTATTTTTAGCTTTGGTTGTAAAGCAGGGGAAATGTCACTGTTGCCCGAATTAAAATGGGTAGAGTTCATTGAGAAAACCACCCTTGAGGCTCATGAAAGATTCTGGGGAGTAGTAAATACTTTGCAGTGCTGTAAGTATTGCGCAATTCAGTGGTAGTGGAGCTGAAGATAAGCTCAGATAAATGTCATGTATTTGCTTCCAATTTGTAAAACATACACAAGTCAGGTGGCTTTGCACACATTGCACACTGTTTGCCTCTTGTGCACAACATGTGAGCACTCTTCCATCCAAAAATAGCGTGAGGCACGCTTTGCTGCCCAGCTCTCTGATATAAACAGAGTATTTGTCAGTCCAGGGACTCCTGTCCTCTCCTGAAATTTTTTCTATGAATTTTCTTGTCTCAGAAAAACCTGTCAGCCTGTGGTTTCCAAATAGATTTCATCAGTCAGCACCTACCTGAATGGGACCCTCAGTCACATAGTGTGTAAAATGTGCCTTCAGCTGGCTCTGCAGCGGAAGTTTCCGTCAAAACCCTGCAAGCGGCGGTGCGGCGTTGCGGTGGGCGTGAGGCTCGCTGCTCTGCTGCGAACAGGTGGCTGCTTTGCTGCTCTTGGAGAACAGGGCGGCGTGTCTTGAGAAGCGGTTCTCAGGTTCTGCACAGTTGGCGGTTCACAGCTCTCGTTTCACAAGCTAGCTCTTAGCCAAACAAGTAACCGACTCCTGGTGCATTTTTTTTTTTTTTGTGTCATGTAATGAGCAGCAAGGTCCTCTGTGGCCGTGTCCCTTTGCCTGCCAGTGTGCAAGTGTCTCCCTGTTTGTTGCTTCTGTTACGTTCTTCGGTCTTTTAGCAGCGCTACAGATCACCTTGTGTGGAGAACGCAGGCTCTGAGTGCGTGTGTGTGTGTGCGGCTTTGTGGAGGAGGAGGCGTGCACGAAAACAGGCCGAAGGGACAGCCGAACGTGAAGGCGAAGGAGCGAGGGAGGTCTGCCTCGGTGAGAGGGTATCGGAGGATTCAGATTAGGAAAGGTTGTGGTGGAAGGAGATGTTTGCCTTCAGGATGCGTCCCACCTCTGTAAAACAAAAATAAGTATTGCTATTAAATGTTCCTGTAATTGGGAGAACAAACCTTAATAAAATCATAGCAATGTTACTGGGTTGGCCCTTATTGACACCAGGGTTAATGACAGGTAACTATTTTATAAACTAGCACCTAGGTTAGAAGCTGATTTCTTTTAGAGTAGCAGGATATAAATATTGTTGTGCCTGCAAGAGCACTTCTCAGTCATTTTATTTCTAGACATTTGATCATAAGTTTAATCATTTAAATTAGCTGACCTAGCTGCATTATTCAGGCTAAAACACTAAAATTAAGAAAAGCAGAGTTCAATTACACCATAGGTTGGAGTTACTTGCAGAGGTGTTTGCTCCAGATCCCTTACCTGTGAGTTAGGAATAGTTATTCTTTGTTCCTCTTCATGAGGTCCTGCAGTGGAAAAGACAGTGTACATATATGTAGGAGAAAATCATTGCTTTTATCTGATGGTTTTGCAATGCTAAAGCGTTTTATGTGTTGCCACTTCTAGTGATGAAGCAAAACACTAAATGCATGTGAAGAACGATGTTCGCGTGTCAACAAATGAGGATCGTGTGTAGCGACTGAGCAGGTTTATGTTGCTGCTGATGCTGTGTTGTTTTTCTTTCAAAGGAATTTAAATGAGGGAAGACTTCAAAATCAGATTTCAAAATTGCCTTGCTCCCTACACTTAAGATGAATGAAAACCTGAATTGTGAGTTACTGCTGGCACCAAAGGCAGCTAAACCACATGACAGACATGAACAGGGAAATCTGAAGGGCCACTGCTAATTGCAACATTCGGAGCAGATTGTTACTGCCTTTTAAGAAAGATTCTGCTCTGAACCACAGTGACTTGCGAGTGCTCTAATGAGTAATTACTTTTAAAATTTTCCTAAGAAAATATTCTTTTGGAGATATGAGTTGTGAAACGTCATACCCTTGTTCTCTGGGCCCCTAATTCATCTAAATACTTAAATGTTGGGAGAGGCAACCACACTTAAATCTAACTTGTAGGACCTAGGGATCATAAAGATATAGATCCTGTTGCACTTGGGAAGCACAGCGGTTTTTAAGGGAGCATGGCCTTTGATTTAAGGGAAAAATTCTATATTCGCCCCTTTTTGGGAAACACTCCGTGGGTCAGACTGTGTCTTCTGCCTTTAAAGGACAAACTTAATGTAGTAAAGTAGTCTAGTCAGGCAAGAGATTTAGCTTTCCATCATGAGAGCTGGGAGAATTTAGTTTATAAATAAAAATAGCTTTTGATCTACTAGATATGCCTACTATAAATCAGTTAAGTTTACATCCAGCATAAATGCACAAAGAATAAGAGCATGTTCAATATATTGTGATCTCCCTTTTCGGGTAGAATTTTTCAGGAAAAAAGTTGCCTGTTAATGATAATCTAGGGTCTTTTAAAGACATCAGTCAGCTGTACTACCAGTCAGTTCCCATGAAACCAGTTAGCTGAGGGCCAGCCTAGCAAATAGGAGCAAACTCTCGGCTGTGGGAACAGATGGATGAGAGATGAGAAGTTTCTGTGAGCAGCTGTAATGAAGGTAGGATCTCCCTGCACGTGTGGCTGTACTGAGCTCAGCTGCACTTCTTGCTCAGCATTAGGGAATTGTTATTAATTGAAGCTGGACGTAACCCAAGCGGTGAATGTTGAAATTGCTGCGTGGCTCTGAGGCCTGGCAGCTGGAATCAGACCTGTCACCTGAAGATGGGAGTAAAGCTGCAGTAAAGTCCTTAGGAGAAGTTACAGCGCACCTGGCTGTCAGCTCTGAGGTGGTTAGAAAGTTTCATTTTAGCTTGTAAGGCTAGGAAGCGTAATTGCGACACTTGCTGAAACAAGATGCTGGAATTCAAGTTGTAAAAGCCGTCATCAGAAGTATTACCCTGAAAATGGAGCGTTAAAGATCAAAATGTTCCTATTTCCAAAGAACAATGTGACTTGTAGCATTTTTTAACATGCTCAAGTTAAAAATATTTTTTTTTTAATTGCATATCTTGCATTCTTGACCTATGCTTTTCTAATAGTGTGAATTAATGCTTGTTCTTCATTTTACATTTGCTCATAAAACAGAAAACCTTGATGCCTACTGGAACAGGGTGCTTACAAGTACCTTACTGGAAGAATAAGCTAAAATAGCAGCAGGTGAGGTGCTGGTTTTTGTCACCTGCGCGATGGTACCTCAGCCAACAAGCCTGGGTGGTTCTGCCTGTATCCGGCATTGTAGCTGAACCGGGCCCTCGTGTGCTAAGGACGTTTCTGTATGCCTAGAGTCTGACAAGGGAGCACTGTTCTGTGCGGCGCTCGGCTAATGCATTCCGGTGTTGTTCTCTGCAGGCAGTGCCAGCTCTCTGACTTGCAGCTTGTCATTCATGTCCCTTCGTTTCCTGGGGCTCTTTCCAGCAGCCCCTCCCGGCCAGCAGCTCTGGTCCCCACTGGAGACAACTGCCCCCAAGGGACTAATAGAGGGAGCAGCTCATGAAATGCTGTGGCCACGTTTCTTCCCGCAGCCCTTCTGCGTCAGGAAAGGACCCCTTTGCAGTTGACCTGTGCCTACAGTTGGCCTGGCACACAGGGGCCTGCAGCAGGGAAGTGTCGTTTCAGCCCCATGCCCTGTGCTAAAGACAGAGGCAGGTGTTTTAGAGAGAACATAGACCTTGGGGAGAGCACAAATCTCTGTATCTTTTGCCAAATAATTACTGTTCCTGAGCAATCTGAAAGCTGTGAGTTAGAGCTGTGCTGTAGGCATAAGGCAGCCCGTGGTGGGAAGCATTCACAGCTGAAAGAGCTGCCTCCTCCAGCCACCTCCAGGATTTTTCCAAGCCTCCTAAGGAAGCCCTGGGGCTAGGCTGTCTCCCCAGGACACAGTGATCTTTTGCAAAGGGCTCTGCGGCAGCGTGACAGGGAGGCTGCCCCATGAGCCCCACGGAGCCATGGGGCAGAAGATGCCTGGGGCAGGCAGAAAGAAGTCCCCAGAAAGGACAAAGACTGGGAAGAAGACATGAAGGCAGGAGTGGCAGAAAGAAAGATCTTGCTTTGTGTTTTTCCTAGCCCCTGAGGGACTGAGTTTGTTGCAAGCCAGGAGACCATAAAAAGTGGAGAAGCGTCATACTGTAAAGAGCAGGGGGGAGAAGAGGGTGATTATACCAAATGTCTAACCCAGAGGATTATTTCATCTTAATGCAGAGGTTCCCTCCTTCAAGTTTATGCTTTAACAAAACCAGCAATTGTAGTACCGTGCTTAGGCTCATCTGTGACCTTCATCCTCTCGGTGAGGGCTTCAAATGCATCGTTCCCATCAGCATCCTAACAGAGGGGTGTCATGGAGCCAGACTTTGTCCTCCGATTTCTTCCTGGCCAAATGAACGCTGAGGGATGGGCAAACTTTTGTTTTCCCAGTGGCACCGTTTCAAAGCTGAGGTGGAGAAATCCCCTGTGCGCGCTCCTCCTCCTCCTCCCTGCGTGGGACAGGCAAGGCCTCTGTGTGGCCGTGGGAGCGCCGGGTGGCGGAGGCAGTGACGGACACTGGCCTCCCTGCTTCCGGAGTGCATGTCCTACCCCACAGACTCATTCCAGGCCAGCTGTAGACAGGTTTTAAAACCAAGTGGGCATAGCAGCTCTGTTGGTAAAGCAGCCAGCTCCCATGCTGCAAGCTAGGCTTGTTTTTGGCATGCCTGTCTCGTGGACCTCTGCAAGATGTCATGGTTGCTGTGCAAGAGAAGCCTATGGTGACCTGGGAGAAACACATCTAGCTAAAAAGAAAAAAAATATATATTTTAAAAATTGAAAAAGTTATTTGAAACTGCTCAGACTACACTCATCCCACCTACTGCCACCCCTGGAAAGGCAACCTTGCCTCTCACTGAGTGCGGGACACACCTTGCTTAAGCAGATTTTTCTTGTGCCTCTGTGGGCCTGGGGGCTACCTTCAAACATGACAGGTATCTAGAAGTAGGAACTCAAAACTCAACATTAGAGAGTTAAATGTTGTATAACCGCACTTCAACACTTTATGGAACAAATAAAACAGTTGTTATTCCTTCAAAATACAAAATAAGGATTGCTGAATCTCCCTTCACCATTTTCACTATTTTGAGTTAAAGTAATTTTATTTGTTCCGTAAACTTGGCACTGGTAGTTAGGTGCAAACATTGCACGTTCCAAACTTGCTTTGAAAGATATTGCTAGAACTTTCTGCGCTGCCTCCAGCTTTTGGGCTCACGAGGGACGTGCTGGCTGTGATTTCCAACTGTTCAACAAGCTGCTCGCTGACGACGGCAGGAACATACCCAGAAGGGGCAGCCCGTCACTCGCTCACTGGAAGTGATTTGTTTCCTGTAAACTGTGCGTGAAATGTGTCCAAGGCACTTTGCCGCTCCTGCATCAATAGGAGGGTTTACAGGCCCAGCAGGTCTCGCAGCTGCCTGCAGTGCTCGAAACCTGCTCCCTCCCCTGGGATGCGGGGCTGGAGCGGCTCGATGTGATTGTTCCACGCGGCCGCCGGGTCATGGGAACCGATGCCGCAGGAGACGCGTGGCGCTCCTGGGCCTCCCAGGCTCTCCTGCGGAGCCGGGCTGTCCCCAGGGGATGGCTGCACAGTGAGGGGTGTCCAGGGGCTATCTGAAGCCGGAGAAGACCCTATGGAGGAGGGATGCTCTTACTTCATAGCTCATGCTGATGAATACGCTACGTAAACCACAACTTAGCACACCAGGCAAGAGTGGTGACAGGACACAGAAATGGCCCTGGACTTTCCTAATCCCGCAGGCACCTGCCACTGACTTCATGCTCCCAAATGCTTACAAAACCTGGCTGGCATCCAGACTCCAGGCTGGCACCCTGCTGAGCTTAGACTGCTTTATCTTTGTGCTTCCAGCCTTCCAGCGGTGTTGGAGCTGCAAGGGGCACTGGGAGGGACAAATTGCTCCTGTCTGTAGCTGCTGGTACTTGGAGGGTCGCTGCGCTGAGGGACGCAGCACGGAGCCTGAGGCGCTGCTCCATCCGCTCGCTGCGGGCTGTTCCCAAGGAAGATGCCTTCCTTGTCCTCCCCTGCCAGGTGCCAGGGCTGGCAAGCGCAGGAGAGGCTCTCTGGGCCTCTGCTCGGTCGGGAGAGGGGCTGGGGCACGAGGAGGATTTGGAGAGGACAGCGCAGGAGCAGGCGCTGAGCTCAGGAGCAGGCGGTGGCCGAGCAGCCGAGGCAGCGCGCGGACGCGCTGTGCCCCGCGGCGCAGGGCAGCGCAGTGCCCGTCTGCCAGCCACCGAGCGCGGCGCTCGCGTAAAGGGATGGGCAAAGCTGCAGGAAAAAAATAACGTAAAAAAGAAAAGTACACTGCTTGTTTCTGCTGGGACACAAGAGATTTCACTGTTGCCTAATGAAGGTTTCCAAGCAGAAGGGACAGAGAGAGGCATTTCTGATGCTTTGTGTTCCTACAGCTAATTATTCACCAATAGTTTGCCTCCAAGTTGTGAAACCTATTGTAAAAAAAAAAATCATTCTTGATTTGGCAGCCATTTATAATAAGCACTGCTCATGAAAGCCTGTAATTGCAAAATATACTCTTACTTCCTTTTCACACTTTAATAGCGTTTTCAGCACTGCGTAATACTCCCATGTGGGAGTTCTGAGCCGGGGATTCTCTTCACCTTACTCATCGCGAGCGTGATACAGCACTCAGCATCCTAAGCTGTCACTGCGTTTGGCAGAATAATAGGCTGCTCGGTGAGAACTGCGTTAGGGAAGAAATAGTTTATTTAAAGACATGGAACTATCAGGGAAAAGATAACAGCTGGAGAGAAAAGTCTGATGTGTTCTCAGAGTAAGTTTAAAGGTCCCAACAAAAAAGAAAGAACAATTATTTATCATGACTCTTCTTCCTTTTCACTCGCATAAATAAAATCAGATTTATTGCATTAGATGTTTCTATGTATCAGTTCTCTTTTTCATGATGTGTTTGCATGCTGGTAGGATCACTTCGAATTTTGTCCTGCTTTTCTTAATTCTTAATAGTGGGCCAAAGATGGAATAAAACATTTTCATGAGTATTTTTCTTATGAAACTCTTGGAAGTGTAGAATTTGAATAGAAGCAAGAGCAAGTCAGTTTATTGTATTAAGCTGGGGTAGGCAAATTAAGAATTTTTAAAATTTCGTCTAAAGATCACCATTCAGCACACACACAAAATACAATCCATAATAGCAGCAAAATTTACATGCTATCAGTCTGTGAACAATTGCTCTGAAATGAATTTAGAGGATTTTAGAGACACAGCGTTAAGCATTTGTGATAGAGGTCATAATGCTGTAATCCACGTGAAAATTACTGTCTGGTGCAGGGTGGGAGAGTTAACTGGGGATTTCTGCCATTACACTGATATTGAATCCATGATGTTCACTGTCCGTGAACATCTGTTATGAACTTCAGCTCCCAGGAGTGTTCTTTGAAAGCTCTGCCTGGGTCTCTGTTGAAGATCACAGCAGGGATACTGGAGATAGGGTGGTTGGGTGATGACCAAGCCTCTAATCCCTGTTTGCTCTTCAGCTCTTCCTCCAGCTTCCTGCTTTCCTTGGGTATGCACAGCTCCTTGCTCAGCACTGTGGACCTCAGGGGTCTGATTTTGTTTCTTCAGGAGCACTGGAGCATCAGTCCTGGCTTAGCCCAGGGCAGAAGATGCTGCCCCATCCACATGTGGAAAACCCAACCTGGACAGCCCCAGGTTCCCAGCCCCAGAAAGCTCTCCGCTCTCACTGAGAGGCCAAGGCAGGACCAAGCCTTTAGCAGGGAAATGCCATAATACCATTTCTTTTCGGCTCCTCTCCTCCCTTTTTTCTCATCTTCCATTATGTTCAGGTCGTGCGGCCATCGTGGTTAGCACCCCAGGTGGGGTGTCCCCGTGCTGACGCCCCAAGTCCTGCCAGGCTGGGAGAGGCTTCAGCACCAGAACCGCAGCCTCCCTGAGGTGAAGGGCTGTGCTGAGGATTCATCCTGCCCTCTGGGTGCTGCAGACGCCTCCTGCCTGCGCCGTGGGCTGCTGCTTTCGGCAGGGTCTCATCTCCCTCCGCCTCGCGGCCGAGGCACCTTGGCCCAGGCGGGCCTGGCCACGCTCCCCGGCCCCCTGCTCTGCCCAGGGTTCTTCTTCACTACCTCCCTGGCGTGCGGGACTGCCTGGTTCCTCAGGAATCCCCAGACTGTCCGTGGGGGCTTGCTCGGGAAAGGGCTGACTCATCCTTTCAGGTAAAATTTCTCTTGTTTCACGGAATCGGAAGCTATACCTTCACGGAAATGGGGATTTTCGCGGGGTGTTGGCAGGGAAGGGCGGTCGTGCTTCAGCGTGGCAGTCGGCAGCTGCTTTCCCGTGGTGTCGCACGTGCTCGCACGCCGGCGCTCGGGGCAGGGACCGCAGCGGGAGACACGGGGTGCCCTGCGCGGCCAGGCCGAGGCTGCCCGGACCGCGTGTCGAGTCTGGCGCTGGGAGGAAATCTCCCTCAAATCACTGTAGTCGGGTCTCCGTGTGGTTTTAATTTGCTTCTCTTTCCAGGGGAAACACAGACTTGTCTGATTTTTTTTTTTTTTCCCGTAACATCTCAAATAAACCTACCAATGGATTTTTTTTTTTTTTCCTCAAAAATGTTCTCAAGGAATGCTTTACTTTGGCAAAATACTTTGTTAAGACACACTTTAAATAGAATACCATATTGAAATGAAATGTTTATTGATAAAATGCATCCAAGGGTAAAGAAGGATTTAAAAACAGTCCAAAATGCATCAAAACACAACACAATATATAAAGGAGGGCTTAACAGAACCTTAAGAGGTCCCATTATCTGCCCCTGTCACACAACAAGCTTGACAACACATAAACCATTTCGTTTGACCTAATCTGGGAAATACTTTTCAAACTTTTAAAGACTACAAAGATAGTCATAGTATGAGATTAACAAGAAAGATTTCATGGCCAGATCACAAACAGATTTGAAGAGCAGGTCAAACAAAATGGCTTGCATGTTGTCAAGTTTCAGTCCTTCAAGCTTTAGTTTGAACTGGTTATCTTGTCCTAAGCACAACGGAGAGAGAAATCAGTGTTTTCCTTCAGGCTGAATTGATTCAATTACTCCTGGTATATGACAGGCCTATATTCATGATCTAATTGTCCTTCCTGAACCTTTGTTTTTAATGACAACGTGAAATTGTATTCTTTTTCAATAATAGACACTGAAATAAAACTTACTAAGAGAGTCATTCTATTGATTTCATATGTCATGATTGAAATGATCAGGTAGAACCTATTTTTTCAGTTCAGTGCATTTATAAGAAAACTTAATTAAACCACATTTTAAGATAACTAGTTCAGGAGGCAGGGCCTCTGTCTATGAGAAGCATCTCTTTATAAGATACATCAGATGCATTTCTCACTTCTATATGCTGAGGGCTCAGGTTTCACTACACGAGGAATGAACAGTGCAGGTGGTATAAAGAAATCCTATCTTCTAAGTCCTTTGAGGTCTTGTTTTCCATATTAGGTTGGGAACACTTTAAATCTCTATAAAAGCAGAAAAGGCTATAGATAATAGAAAGCCAAAACTGAGAACAATTCTGAAACTATATTTAAGCTTCTCCTTTGATATCAGTCTGAATCAAGACGCAGTCAAAAACTGTGCTCCACTTTAGCTATGCAAATCTGGGTTTATGTTGTTGCAGTTAGGAAGCTTAGTTCTTAGGCATGCAAACTTACACCATTTGCATTATATTTACCTTTACTGAGAGGGAGAGAGGCTGGCAGTAGCTAGTGTGAAATATAAGTCCTTTTCTTCTGAAACACAACAAAAATGAAGACTATAGATAGAATACCTGCAGCTGCGTTAATTTAAAACTCAAATAAAACTGTGCACCAAATTCACAGTCATCTAGCATATGCTCCAGCAAAAGCCTGTTTTCTTCTAAGATAACAGCCTGAGGCAAGAAGGTTGAATGGAGTGAAAGAAAACAATATTCACTCCTCAAATACAAAAGTCACAACCAACTCCAGTCAGAGTAAAGTGGCTCTCTAATACCGTAGTATCCAGAGAAAAGTAACCCACTCTGGGTAATAGCACAATGGGCTATTTTTAAGCCTCAGAATGAATCCCACTGCCAGGAATTTGCAACTAGACTCCTGTGTTTCTGACCCAGTCGTGACGTTTCTGTTCTTTTCTCAGATTGCCCTCTATGTCTCATCCCTTAAGGCTCTCTGAAGCACTGTCTGAATTGGTTCCCTGAATCTCAGCCTGTTTTGACCCCTATGCAGAAGTAGACCACGGGATTTGCACTGCTGTTGATGATGTTGAGCAAAACAGAAATACAGACTGGTCTAGGTGATAGCAGTTCAGGAAGCCAATATTTTACAATGCTTGTGGGCCGCACAGGCATGGCAAAGACAAGGAATATCATGACTGTGATGAAGATGGTGATGTAAAGCCTTGTTTGGGGCCTCCTTTGGACAGTGATGAACAAGATCAAGCTGGAGAGGACCATGACGGGGGTAAAAAATAGGGAATTTAATACACAAGAGAATATAACTATTGCATCTTGTATCCTAGAATCTTGGAAGTGCACACATGTACGCTGAGAGATGTTGAGGGCGATTGTGCTGGCACGGTACTGGGAAAAGGATGCTCAGACACCTCTCTGCACTGATGGCTGTCAAAAGAAGGAAACTGGTGTTGTGCCCAAAGTAGAAAATGAGGTCCATCACATGAATGAGATATTTCTTTAAAACAGGTGGCTCCAGGTTCATTAGAATTAGCAAGAAAGTAACGAAGCACCTGAAGATAAAGGTAAAATTGTCAATGGCCAGATTTAGGACATACACAGAGAATTTGTTGCTCTTCATCTTGAAGCAAAGAAACCACAGGACGATACCATTCCCACCTAATCCCAAAATGGTGGTGGGAAGCATAAAAGAGACAAAGACTACCTCCAGAAAGATAAGCTCTCTTCTGAACCTTTAGTCTGGATTTCATTAAGCTTTGATCTGTCTGTAATGAGCGACAACACAGTGCTTGATTCTGTCCTGGTTTCCCTTGAAGTATGACATCTTTTCTCATGTCAGCAAGACAAGAAGGTTCTTTCATCAATCCACAGTAGTTAAATTGATGGAGAAATATCCGTATCTGCTTGTCAAATATTTTCTAAGTTTATAGATGCTATAATTTTGAGTGACTGCAAAGAACGTAATTTGTCGTGAGTCCTGAATACTTGGAAAAAAATAATTAGAGTCTCTGAATATCACCTTAATTAAACAAATTGCACCCCAGAGCTAAAAGCTGGTATTCATTCTGTACTGCATATTCTCTTTCAGATATTTTACAGAGTGATTCCCAGTTCCTAGTGAGGACAATGTTTCAAAGGTTACATCCCAGACAGGAAAGGGAGAAGGTAAAAATAATTTCTTACAGAGTGAAAGCTGTTCATCAGAGAAAACTGCTCCAAAAGTTAGAAGTAAAACTCTGCAAACTGAGCAAATGTCTAAGCTGATACTACTGGGCTGAAAGCACAGCAGAAATTCTCATTTAAATGTGCTGCATGCAAAATAAACAACTAGAAAAAATAAAGATGATGTGGACCTACTGAACTTATTTCTGTGGATGACCAATAGGAATACAGAGCCCTGAAGCACTGAAAGATGCTTTTTCTCTTGTGATAAAGACCCAGAAAATGTGGAAGTCTTAGTAAATTATCTGTCTTACAATGGTCTTGGTGAGCTACTGAATACTTTTCACGGAAACCAATCTGATGAAATCTTAACTATCATCAAAGAACAATTTCTGCAGTTAGATAAAGTCTTGTTTATCTAAATGAAATTTTAGTAGTTTCTTGGAGCGCACAAAGTCACAGATCAAGATGATCTGTGACTCTGTGATAAAATGGCAATTAATTGTGTTTATATATAAACATGCACAAGTATAAATACATAACTCATTTATTATTTATTTTTATTTCCAGTGTAGCTTGCTCAAATTTATATAGGTTTGAGAGAAAAAAAAAAAAAAAAAAAGGTTCTACAAAGCACCAAGCATCATTTTGTCCTTTTTTGGTAGTAACAGCTGATAATGTTCAATGCTTTCATTGGGGCCTACAATTTCCACAGAAGTCATGAACTTCTTTGTTGTAATTTATCTCCAAAGATCTCACTGGGTGTACAGCTCCGATCCACTCAGTTCTGGAGTGCTAATTTCCCTGGTCCCTGCCTAGGAAAAGACTGGAGAGGAGCATGCTCTGCAAAGTGAGCGTATTAAAGGCTGCTCAGTGTCTCTGGTATCAGACTGGAGAAAAGACATGAAAGTTCTCTTCTGATCCAAAACCAGAGAAGATTTTCAGGGCTTCTGCGGGAAACTAGATCCATTAGTAAAGACAAGTTATGCAAAAACACAACGGTGATGACAAAGCAGAAACGCAAGAAGGCACTGTTATTTCTGCCTG
This sequence comes from Nothocercus julius, assembly GCA_013398735.1. NCBI lineage: Eukaryota > Metazoa > Chordata > Aves > Tinamiformes > Tinamidae > Nothocercus > Nothocercus julius. The sequence goes on along the minus strand of VZSV01000055.1, from coordinate 1,843,174 downwards.
GATCTGAGGTAGTGCAGTGGAGATCAGGTCCAGTCAGTTTTATTTATATATAATATTTACCTCCTTCAGGAATGGTCACTGTGTCTCAGCAAGTCGGCTGCGAGGAAAGGCAGGATGTTCAGCTCTGTCACCATGACCTCTCCCAATGTGAGCTGCATTATCTCCTGTCAACAAAGGCGAGGCATTCCCTTATCAGTCTGCTTTCAGACACCAATGGGGAATGCCAAAGGGCATTTTTAAGGTATATAAAGAAAAACAAAATCCTACTATCACTCTTTAAAAATGAGACCATGAAACTGAAACAAACAAACAACAACAAAAAAAACCCCAACACCCAAAACCCCTGAAATTTTAATTTTGGGATGAAATGATCCTTTTCATGCATCTGATCTCTAAATTTTGCATGAAATAGAGCAGTATCTCTTAGTCTTCTTGAATGCTTCTTTATATATTCCATTAATTAAAATGACTTTGAAAACTTCGAGTCCTTGATGATATTAGTATAAAATAATAAGCAGTCCAATATTACAATTCAAATCGCTGTTCTTATTTGTAAGTGAAGTAGACAAGGAAGTGTTTGCTAAGACTCTTGTTTTATGCTTGCAGTTCCTACCATCCTTTTGTAATTCGTGCCGGGGCAGGATGTGAATCTCTCATAAGAATCACATGCTGTTTCAGCTTCTTTGAAGAAAGCTCTGTGGGCACAAAAGCATACATTCATTTTTGCAATTGTTTAAGGCTTCTGTAGTCTCCAGGGAGTCACATGAGATGGTGTCTTCTTCATCAGACAACTCTCTCTCTTGCAAGACTTGCAAATAAGACAAATGTGGTGCTGAAGCGCTCCACTGGTCTTACAGGAATGGAAAGACCCAGACACACCTGTGAACTGGATTAGAGTTAAACAAGCAGACTTCATTAACACCAATGCTGCAGACACAGTGGAATCTGGAATTCCTAAGGGCATAGACTGTTCTTTCCAGAACAGAAAAGAAAGAGAAGATAGTGGATCTATTGGAGTACTTTTCCCCAAAGCTAAAATGAGTCCACTAGTGTGAGCGCAGGACTAGAAGGAAGCTCCTACTTTCTGAAGTCCAATCTTATAATAAAATCCCATATTTAAGATGATCGTACTTGTTCTTAAAGGCATTCAGGATTTTATGCCCATTCTTCTCCCAACCTCTCTGAAATCTATGCTCCTATGATGGTTATATCTGTTTCTAGCCCAGATGAATTATCATGTTAGAGGTGACATAATCTTGGCAGCTGGGCAATGTGCTCTGATACTTATAGATAATATCTAATCTAAGCTACCATGTCATTTCCTAACTGGAAGAAAAAAATGTAATTTATGGGCAATTTTTACTCATATATAACAGCACAAAAATATAAATTAGGATTCAAGCAAGTTTCAGGTCAGTTCCTGTTCCCAGCAAAACTGAGAGACAAGTTTTGCTAGAAGTTTGCATGGGAGCAAGATCGGGCTGACAAGCTATGTTCTCACAATTTTATTTGACATTGCTGTTTATGTGTGGGTGTGCATGTGCAGGCTTCACCAAGTGAGTGGATTCTGTGACGCCAGATCTTGTGACAACAGGCACTTATCACTCTGAGGAGGTTAACATCTAATTTTGGTCAGTGAGTGAGGAAATCCCTCTCACAAGCACCTCTGAAGCTATTTCTTGTCCGTGTCTACCTAACGCACCCACTGCAGAAAACATGCCTGTCACACGTCCTAGAACAAAACCCAGGGTTAGTGTCATAATTTGGTTAGGCTGAGGAACAAGCACAAAGACTCTAAAAAGGTAAGATTTCCTCAATGCTCTCTGCATCTGAAGGGTTTAAATGAAAGAGAAGGTTTTCCTTTCTGCTTAAACTAGGAAAGAGAAGAAACTTCCAAGATTCCCGGTTTTGTGTGCGTATCTGTGTCCTTGAAGACCTGCACCAAATAAAACTCATGTAAACAATCAGAAATAAATAAATCATATCTGTCAGGTAGAAGGAAAGCCTTGTAAGAGTGGGTGAGGGTGGCACCCAGGGGCTGGTGGGTGCTTTGGGAGTGGGTACATAGAAAGAGAAGAGCTTTTACTGTTGGAGAACAGAGTGAAGGAAGATACGATTAGATTACCACTGAATGTGGAGACCTGATGGGTAGCAATGCAATAACAGGGTGTCATGGGAAGATACTGATGATGCACAGTCTTCAAATTACTTTGGCACATGCTTTTAGCGTTCCGTCTGCACTGAAGGATATGTCACATGGCTTTTGTTTTTCTCAGAGGCTCTTTTCCTTTCCATCATTCATCTCTTTTGATTTTCTCAGAATATCAAGCTTCAAAGCGGTGGTAAGAAGGAAGTTAACAGATCAAGAGAGATGCATGGCAGCTAGGTGATGAGAGCAAGGACAGAGCAAGAAAACACAAGAAAGAAAAAAATACTATGGAGATAGGATTAAGATGGAGGACAAAGGAGACATGATGGTCATTTCAGCACGTGCTGCTTCTTTAGCTTATTCCAGTCCAACTCAGGGCTGAGTATTTGAAGTTGATGAAATGACAAAAATGCTATTTTAAGATCTGTTTGTTTACAAATCAACTGTCAAAGAAGATTCGGCAGCCTAGGCCTTAGCACAGCTCCAGGAGGGCCTTTCTGGCTCCTACATGCATCAGATTGTGAAGTTATCCAAGAGTAGAACATACTAGGGCAGAGGCCCAAAAAGGAAAGTGTTCCCCTCCTTTCCCTACAAGCGTTTCCAAGTCCTCATCTGAGAGAAACAGCTTGGCTTTGGAATATGAGAAAGGAATGACCCTAAAAAGGAGGGGCCACCTGTGCTTATTCCAGAAGGACTTTGACTCTTGTGCAACATTTTCTGTGGAAAGAAATGATTTTCAAAGGAGAGATTCATAATTCGCCTTCTGGTGCTACAGTGTCTGAGATTTCCCTCAAGGACAAAAGGAGCGGCTGATCGGCTTGTGACACATGAACGTATTTGAGATATGTGCAGAACAAGCCAAAATACGAGTTGCTGTTGCTCCAGTAGCTTGTGCAGGTTACTGTAGGTATGGAATGCTTTTGGCCGCAATTAGGGCAGAGAATGTATCTCCTGTTGCATTTCAATAAAGGCCTGTTCTTGAAAGCCAGAGGTATAATTAGGCTTATTCAGTCACATTTTATGTGGAGGAAGCCTGTTTCATCACTGACACGAGGAGCTGAATGCTTGAAAACCTGGCCTGGTTTTTGCCTGCCATAACAGGCTTCAGGAAAACATCACCTGTAATTTAATAAAGATCACAAGATTTGCATTTGCAAGTATGGGACAGAGAATGCCAACCTGTTGGCTCTTTCTTCCTATCTTATGAATAAAGTCGCAGTGAAAATGTGAAGCATTAAAGCCCCGATTAAGTAAAGTCACTGAACAAATGCTTGAGTTCAGGTGATGTGATTTATGCCACGTGCAATGTCAAGCTGGACTGAGCTTGCCTTTTGGGAAAATTAGTGGTTTGCATGCCATGCAAAGCCCCTGTATTCAGAGGCTCCACCCTGATCCCACCCTCAGGTACAAATACCATCTTGCTCATGCAGATGAGGAGATGCAAAAAAACAATGGAAAGCTTGTTAGGTGGGATCAGGAAGCTGTGTGCAAACACTCATAGGTTGGGGCTCATTCCCTACTGTCGGGCTAGCAGTTTCTGTACCTTAGCTTAATTCTGCCAAAACCCAATTAGTAGAAGTCTAGGTGACAAGAAGAAATAACACGTGTTCACAAGTCCTGGTCAGTACTCTCCCATATCACCTGTTCTCTCACAACAGTCATGAAAACAACAGTCATAATCCGGTAGCACATGCTCCAAATGCTTCCTGCCGTGTGGGAGATGAACCCCATTGCCGTGTTGTCCTGACATGGTGCTGTTTGGGGCTCTCGGAGGTAACTGGGCATCACCTCCACTTTGCTTTTCTGACCAATATGATCTCTACAATATGAGCTGTATTTTAGCCTCTTATTGATTCTTCATACGTGGCTCCCCCTTCTACCCCAAGCCCGCTCCAGAAACTAAGCCCTTCTTTGCTCAGCAGAGTGGCAAGTATTATTTTGACAAAATATATGTCTGCATATTATAGGCATTGTATATTACATAGACATTTGGGGTGCTGGTATGTTCACCCTCACGGGGAAGCGCTGCACAAGTGTGTGGCTGACAGATCCTTTTCCCCTTTGGTGAATCTACTTCTGGAGGGGTACTAACAAAACGGCTTTGCTGAGGATATCTTAGATCAGAACTTGAGCTTCTTGTGCTGCAGTAGATCATCTGCACGACAATGTAGGTGGAGAAAAATCAATCTGTTAAAGGTATTAAGTGTGTCTTGAGTCACACTTCCTGTCAGTTGGAATATGCACACCTATAAACCACAACAAAGCATTAAAAATTAGACCAGGAAATGGGAGAAAGAAATATAGGACAGTGAGGCAGAAGGAAAGGGCAGACAACATGGAGTTGCCGACCGTTTTAACCTATAGTGCCCTGTGCATAAAGTGCTGTTTCCTTGCTAAGATTGCATCCTGTGTCTTTTACTGGTCCTGTGTTGGTCAGGGAGCTGCCAGGAGTCTGATCCACTTCTGGATTACATGGGCTTTCATCTTCCCCACCAGCTGCATCCCACCGTGGTGTGAACAGAGTCATTCCTGCCCACCTGGGAAATACTCTCCAAGCCCTTCCTGTGCCTGGCTCCGGCACAGTGGGTAGCACCGTTTGTGTGGCCAAGAGTCACACAGAGATTCCAGTGTGTGACTCATGGGGCATGAAAAATCACATGATCGTCTAATTCTGAAAAAAAAAAAAAAAAGTTTTAAACAACAAAAAAATCGGGTTTTACAACAGGTCAAATGAATTTGAAATTTTTTAGGTGTTGGGAGTCCATGTTAAGGGGAGGCAGAATACCATGGCATCTTCAGCATTGGCGATGTATAGGAAGACTGAACCTGAAGTTTTGGTGCAGGGAAGAGAAACTGAGTTCTTAAAGCATATCGAGCTCTTCTTCTTTCATTTTATCTCCACCTACAGCTCAGTTGATTGTTGTTCTTTATCTAACTTCTTCTGTGTTATCTGACCCCTGTAGAACTAATTCTGTTACTTACCCAGTCTAGGGATAGAAGAGGGCAAATCAGTACTGCTTCTGTAATCAAACATCTGATGCAGCCAATTAGTTGTTTGCGTTGAAGCTGCAACAAGATAAATCTCTGCCTCAGTACTGGAGCTAAAAATCTGGAACCTGGAACCCTCAAAAGAGGGTTGTTCTCATACAGGGGCTGCATTGTCATCTGGACAGAAAGGGATTAATGGACATTGGCTTCCATGGCTTTGTGATGATTTATTGAACGTGAGGATCTTATCTTGTTTCTGTTTCAAGTATAACAGAGAATATTGGAAGAGATGATTAATTCCATTACAATATAATCAAGTAGTCTTGGTTTTGAAAAAAAAATCATCTCTTCCAATATTCTCTGTTCGGTTGTGTGGTAAGTACTTTTCTTCTGTATTTTACATTTATATTACTGTGCTAGCTAAGCATCTCACAAACTTGAAGTTTTACTTCCCAGTAATTCCACGTTCCTCCCATTTTGTAGAGAAGGAACTCTGATGAGGATGAGAAAATGTGAGATAGTGTGAACTCCAGTCTCATAATTTGTACTCTCAGGACCACTGTTTTATACCCTTGCTAAGCTTTAAATAGGTTCTTTTTTATCAAATATAATGATTTTTATATTTATATATATACATATATATTTATATATACATATATATATATTAGGCTTCTAGATCCACTCTATGTATGTAGACTTGATATGACATACGCATTTCAGTGTTACTATTGAGTACCCCGCTGACTTCATGCAATAAAGACTACTCCATGAGATTGTTTTGCACTTGTGTTCAACTTGGTTTACCCTGAAAATACAAATGATCTCTGTGTCTATATTATTTCTTGTTTTAAGAGAGATCACTACTGGAAGTATTTTTAAAAAACTTTACTCAAGAGAAACTAGAAGGAAGTATTTCAGTTCTGAAATGATGCTTTGATACTTTGTGTTCTGGTTCTTCTCTATATATTAAGCTTCTAATCGGACAGCAAGAGGAAAGTGGATTGTATTACACTGTCCCATTCCATGGAGCACTGTGGAGAGATGCAACCTAATAAAGGAGAAAAGAGACATAAGAAAACTGAACTACTATTTCCCTGTGGAGCCACAATGTGATACTCACAGTGAAATTTAATTTTAAAACATTGGAATTTGAATGAATTCATGAACTTGTAGATCACTTTCACAATTCAGGTGGAATTTCTTTTATTAAATCTCAGCATTATGTGACATTACACAGCTCTTTCAGTCTTATCTCTACAAGGTCCATAAAGGCCTTGTAGTTTATTGCTTATTATCTAATTAAATTTACACACAGTGGTTACATCTGGAATCATATCATTAGATGACTCGCAAACGTGCTGCCCTGAAGAGACACAGACCCATCTTGTCTGACTCCAGAGTATTTAGCAATGGCTGACAACAATTGTCATTACATCTTTCTTGATTTTTCAGTGTACTGGTGCCTCCAGAGAGCAGTTATTTTTCCTTCAAATGATTTTTTAATACAAGAGTTCCTCAGCAGTGTAGCTCTTGTGAGTAGGAGCACAGTACAAGGAGAGAGGTGGACTACCAGCATTCAACAGGGAAATCATGAGTGTTCAGAGAACCCAGCCAAAGAGACAAGGGTTTCACAGTAAGAGATACCAAGGATTTTACTTAGCCACCTATTCCTGCAATGCAAAGAGCAAATAAAGAAGAAGGGTCAACTTCTGCAATAGGTGGGAAATGAATGTGGTGAAATGCATGTGACTGTGATACAGAATAAAAGCAAAAATGAAGGTGAAAGAAAGAAGACAAGCAAATTAGTAAAATCAGGTCAGAAAGTTATTTCAGGGAAGACTTACTAGGGCAGACACATCATATAACTTATTCAGATCAGAAACATTTTCAAGAAGGGTTTGGGCACCTGTAGATGGGAACCTCCACATCAACACAGATTCAAAGGCAGAGCAATGTCACCAGGGTACTGGGGCCTTATTTCATTATCTTGACAAATAATATTAAACATCTTCACCTGTTTAAGGTAACTAGACATGTTCACACCATCTTAACCTAAATAAAGTGAAAACTACGTTTACTGGCTACTTGGAACTATTTCTTCCAATCTTTTATTATGGAAAGCTCTGACTGACCGGCCACATCTCGGATAATTTCTAGTCCTGTAACTTCTGCTTGGCACACCTAATGCCAGAATGGTCTAAACTGCCTATATTAATTACTCATTCATGCCAGGCTATAGATTGTATTCTTATCCTGTTCTGTTCCTAAAAGTTATAATGCACTATTTCCTATATTATCTTACATTACATAGCAGTGGTGGCTCTAGTGCGTGGTAAGCGGTGGGCCTCTCAGCAGTGTATTTTCTGTTCTGAGGTGTCACGATGTGGTGCTTGGTGCTAGCATTGGTGATCAGCCCAAGAGGGAATACGATTCAGAATGATTTTAACAAGGGTAAATTCCTGTTGAGAACAGAACACTTCTAAGTCAATAGATATAGAAATAAGTTATGGAGGTTCTTTGAGACTGAACATTTCTGGGATCTAGTACAAACTCTTTTTTCTTTCTTTTTTATATATTTTTTTTTATCTTCTGTTTTTGCCTTTTCTCAAAAGCAACCAAAGGAAACACAGGCAATAGGAAATCTTACTCTTTCATATTAGTTTGTTACAAGTTCACAGCACTGGTAAGAGCTCCTCACTTTCTTCTGCTCTCCTTTGGCTCCCCACCCTTCCCATTTTGGGGAAAATACTTGCAATTGCCCTCTGTCTGCTTCCTCCCCTGCACTGCAAGAGGAATGAGCTCAGATCCAGAACATCATGTGTGCTTCATCCAGGTTGATAAACTCTAGCACTTGATGTTCTATGAATGTGGCTACGCAGCTTCTGTGGCCAAGCTGGTTCTAGGGTTGCACAAGGGGAGTCAGCCTGAGGTTGTCCTCTGCCGCTGGCAGCGCCCAGGCAGCCCTCATGTAAAGCTGGAGCTGAAGTCCCAGAGCGCTGCTTTTCCTGCAGTGTGGCGTCCGCCCTGGCATGCCACCGCATGCTCTACGGATGGGAAAGAGGAGGAGTGGCTCAGTTCTGGGGCAGGGAATCTCCTAATCCTGCTGCATTCAGATGGGAGTCAGTCCCTTTAGTAAAATGTTAGAATTTTACCAACCTGCCATGAGCCTGGGCAACACTGTAATTAGCTGAATTTCTCATTTTGCTCCCAGAGACTTCCAGAACTCTGCAGAGTATTTTGGGGGTCTTTCCCTAGTTTTGTATCTGTTAAACACTCTCCTTTCATCAATTCAAAGCAGAACATAAAATGCATGAATTATCCCAAAACTTTTCTGACAAAGAACAGAAGAATAATCTCAGACCTTAGAACAGCTTTGGTAAACTAATTTAGGGATCTGTATGGGCTCAACAGAACCTATAAACTGTTCAACTCTGCCTGTAGTCACCTCACCTCCAGTAGCTTCACAGAACTTAGAGTACACCTAGCTTTTTAGCTTCTTTTGTCACAGGCCCTAAACCCACCCTCATAAACTGCATGCAGCAAGTCTTAACTGTCCAGAAAAGAAATAAGATTAATTCACGTCTACCAATCCTATTTCTCAAAATCTCTCAAGGCTTTTTAGTATTAAGTTGTAATTCTTGCTGTTGGAGCCTGCTATGCCATACAGTACTCATAAATACAACCAAACCTACGCTTGCCCTCAACAGGATTCTGTAATTGGCCTTATAGCAACTGAGCAGCCACCAGGAGGTCTCCATCCTAACCCTGCTGACCTGACCGGACCCTGATCAGGTTATGTGAAGTTCTTCATCTTCTGTTATCTAGAATCTTAACCGCTACCCTAACCTTACTATAACCTACAAAGAGATGACCCGTGCTGGCCTCAAAGCTAGCAGGGAACATGTAATTTTACCTTGCCTTGCAGAAGCCAACAATAAATCAAACTCTCAGTCTTGTTGCCCATAAATTGGAATCCACCAGCTACTACCGTCGATGGACCTGCAAGGTCTGCTAGTGCTGGGATAATGGCTGATAGGAGTAGAATAAATGATGTCTGGCCAGTTCTGTAGTGGGCTTGGGTTAGGGTAACATTAACCCTAATGTTTACCGTAATTCTTACTTCAACAATACTCTCCAGAGGCAAACATAACTTATTCTGTCTCTTCCAGTTTCTGTCAGCCTTTGAAGATATTAAACCCTTAGGACTCTTCTGGTTGTCCCCTGTGTGCCTGACAGTCCTCTATCTGCTCTCTGTTGCTCCTGTTGTTTGAATCCATCTCTTCAGTCTGCACTCTGCTGAAGCCTGAATTTGACGCCTAACCTTTGTTGGTACTGGATAATTATAGAATTATTCCTCCTCCCAACATCCCATAAATATGGGAACATAAAATGTAATTGATAACTGTAAGTTAGGGCTAGGCATTAGGCATACAGCTCTATAGAGCAGTCCAGGATAAGAGGAAGAAGTGTCCTTCCAACCCTTCCAAGTCAGAGCATCTGACAGTCTTTACAGAAAAATTGTCCCCCTGTGCAATGAGAACAATGAACAATGAGAACAATGAGAAAACACAAGTGGAGAAACAGAGAGGAAACAGTTTTGAGGGAAAGAATATTAGGTAGCTTCAGCTGGAAAGTGGTAATGACTTTCCAGACCAGCAGCAAAAAATGCACTACAAGAAGGTGTTGCCAGAACTCATCCCTTAGGGTTTTATTTCATGGCTCATGAAAGTATATTATCAGATTCTCAGATGTACAAAGGCTCCTTTATATCCTGGCACGGTATTACGTAAAGTAACCATACAAAAACTTCTAATCTGTGTCTATGAATCCAAGATTATTGCCCCCTCCTTTTTTTTTTTTTTACATGAATCGATCATGAGTTCTTCTGGGGTTGTCTTCTGCTTCCAAGAACTGAAGATTTAAGAACAAGAAATCCTCCAAAGCTTCAGAGCAAAATGCTAAAAGGGCAACACTACTAGCTCTGTACTTATGGGAATAAGTGCTAGTACATTCAATTTGCATTCAATTTGCATGCACTATAAGGTTGCTCTGTCCCACCAGTTTGGTGTTTGACAGGTTAGTTTAATGGTAAATTATAGTGTGTGATAATACTTTGCTGTATATTCAGTTTAGATTGAAATTATTAGAGAGAATTGTCTACCTACATTACTTTCCCACCCTGTCCTACTCAGCTGGTCCCTAGATCTGTTGGTGTTCCCTGTTTTGTTGTTGTAGTCTGGCTTAACATCTGATTAGTAAAACTGTTTCAGAAATTTTCATCCCATCTCTTGTATATCATTTGATATACACACTCCAACAGTTAGCAGATACGGGGTGCCCTGGTTCTCCTCTGTCTTCTTGTTACTCCTGAAGATGTGCAGGATAAGCTGATTTTGTGTTTTTATTTCTTTCTGCAAAGATTTCACACTGCTGCCCTGGCCACGCTAGTGATGAATGATGGTGCCCCAGGGGCCACTCATGAAGGAAGTGCTCTGTGTGTGTATGTGTGTGAGAGAGAGAAGTGCCAAAAACCATCCGACCTTGGGATAAAGCAGAGGCAATCCCTGATTTTGGAGTGTATTTGTGTAACGGACTGAGCGAACTACGAACCAAGGTATCAGGTGAATCCTGAAATGTTTACATATTCCTGCAATGGCCATTTTCACTGCTCAAAAGTACTACTTGTTTTATGGGAACTGAACAATCTTCTTTGTTTTTCAGAGGTAGCTTGAATTTTTTGGTCCAATAGCTGTTGAACGTAAGGTGGATTACCAACTTAAACCAACAGAAAGCAATTAGAAGTTGTTTTCAATTTACACTATTTCTTTCCTAACTTTATTCTGACCCTCCCTTTGGGGTCATTTATTTCTCACATTAGTTAGTAGCTTTTCCCATTTGGGGATTTGGTAGTTTTAGTGACACATCTAAAGACTGGAGAAGACCAAGAAAACTCTCCTTTTTTGGATAAGAATGTTTGTTCTGCTTATATCTGAGTATAAAAACAACTTAATACTTGGGGCAAGAGCAGGCGACATCCTCAGGGGACTTTTCAAGGAGTTTATCTGCTTCTGGACCTGTTTGAACTTTACAGGGAAAATTGGTTAAATTTCAAGAATGACTTTTCTTTTGCATTTGTGATTTTTCTACGGTAGAATTATTACAAGATCCTTTTTTTACCATGAGAAATGTATATATGAGGCTATAACTCAAAGGATGTGACAATTTTTAAATTGTGGGGGTTTATTTGTTTCCTCCCTTTTCCTTCCTCCCTTTTTCTTTCTTTCCCTCCCTCCCTCCCTTCTTTCCTTCCTTCCTTCCTCCCTCCCTTCCTTCCTTCCTTCCTTCCTGCCTTCCTGCCTGCCTTCTTTCTCTCTCTCTTTTTCCCTCTTTCTTTCTCTCTTTCTTTCTCTTTCATAGGCATATTGAATAGTGTGAGACAAAAAGACAAATCAGCTTGTGTTATTTTAGATGGCATTTGGTGGCATAGTTCTAAACTGAGATTTTTCTTTTCTCAGATTTTTCATCCTCAAATAGATTTCCTACTCACACTGTGTTTGTTTGTTTAAACTATGTCTCTTGGTATTGTAGTGGCTTGGACAACTTTCCATTCAGTTCCCACAACAGTTAACTCCCAGGCTTTGAGCTACATGACTTGCCAGTTACTGAGTGATGCCATTTGAAGCACAGCCTCAGAGGATGCGCCTGGGGCTGTTGGCTTGGCATGCCTTGACATTTTGAGCAATGGGAGAACTGCACACTTATTTTTGAGGGAGACATTGTCAGTCATTATTTGCTTCCCGCTATTATCAAAGGCTAATGGTTGGAGAAGATAACCCTCAGCTTCTTCAAGGAAGTACTTCAACAGCTTTGGGGAAATCTGAACAGATTACGGACATCTATGGAAGGAGAGGATCCTTTTCACGCTCATCTCTGAATGCTCTCACTTGCGAATGACCTTAGTAAGTCCAGAACTTTTTCCTCTTCATTTTACTGTCCAGAGAAAAATGCTTGATTTATGCAGTGATATGAACCAAGCACTAACTGCAATCTTTGTAGTCTTCTTTTTTTTTTTCCTTTCCTATTTGTTTTAACTCATGAAGGAGATAGATTATCCTTTTCTCCTGTCAAGTTTTACTGTGCTTCCAGCAACATTGTGTCTGAGCACCCATCCCGCGTAGTTATTGCAGACCACTGCTTTTTTTTTTTTTGGGAGACCTGCTACTTCAGTTACTACTTCTTGCTGCATTAACATTAACCTCTCTACTACATTTCCAGCTATGTTGTTTTTTCCTTATGACTGAGTCTCAGATGGTCAAGATTCTGGTGCGATCACCATTAACATTTTTCTGCAGGTTTAAATGCCAGCAAGACTGGAAGCTTCCCAGGTTGCTTACTGAGTGACCTTTTTTAGACTGTGATATCCTGTCTTAAGAAGTTGTTTTGAACCCCGGGAAACCAGGGCTCATGACAGAAAATTTATGATTGGGGTGAGTGGCTCTGTTTAACTAATCATTACACAAGTTAGCCCCAGTAAAACTTCTTCCCCTTGCATTTGATGTTCTTAACTGCTTGTGTATAGAAATTCACCTTACAGCATGCTAATGGACAGCCTGGTTTTAAGGATGAACCAAGTCATTTGGGCAAGCTTATTGGCAACAGCCAGTCTGCATTGACAGGAACAGTTAGGAAGTTAACAGGGAAGGGAGTGTAAAATACTCTTATATGCTCACGAAAATCAGCTGTAGTCACTGCTGCTAATTCTCTTTTACGAGATAAAAGAAGATAAACAGTGGGAGAACTTGTTCCTTAGCTGTTATAACTGTTGTAATGATGGCAGAGAATCTGAGCAATTACTTTTCCTAGTGATGTGTTGGATTTGTAGTCTTAGCAGGATGCCAGTTTTGCTAGGTGGTTCTTAGCGTATCAAATGGTGCTTACACATGGTTAAATTATGTTTAACTCTGATAAATGACACTCAGAGATGGTCAAAAATTGCTGCCTCAAAATAATGCCTTTTTGCCTCCTCTCCACCTTTGTGTCTGAAAGGAAGATAGTCCGAGTCACTACATATTATACTACATATTATATTTATTTAACTTTAATTAAACTACTTTCTGGAAAAGGGACTTAGATATCTTTGTTAGCTTCAAGGGGAACTGAATAGACCTGAGAACAATCTAGATCTCTAACAAGAACCACCAATGGTATCATGGAACATTGCAATGTGACAGGGAGTTTATTCTTCCAAGACATCCTCAAAGGCATCTCCTTGGCTGCCATTTAGCACCCATCTGTTGAACCATATAGAGAAGAAAGCTCAGGATTTCTGCTAGCCCCATGGGCTTAGCAGTCTTGAACACCTGCCAAGAGTAGTTCCAGCTGGGTTTCACCTAGCATTAATATATCAAATTTGTTTTTCCTTTGGCTATGACTTTCAGATATGACAAGAGAAATGGGGTCCACAAAATAGAAGGAAAAAGGGGAGGGGAGGAGCACACCATGTTCACAGTATATTTTTATACATATTTACAGAAGGAAGAGCTGTGTTATCCAAACTTGAGCTTTCCCCATGGATGAGTCAAACATAACGTTTCATCCCAGCGAAGGCCCAGAGAACATCTCAATGCACAGAAACATTTCTACACAGGAAATGGTCTGGGAGATATTGACCCCACTTTGGGTAATTGTGATCATCTCCTTCCTGGGTTTTTGTGAAAATGGAATTGTCCTCTGGTGCCTCTGCTTCCAGATCAAAAGAAACTCCTTCACTGTGTATATCACACATCTGTCCATTGCTGATATCTCCTTACTGCTTTGTACATTTATTCTGTCAGTTGAGTACATTGCTGGTTTTGGATCCTCATATGGTGTTTACTATTATATAACCACTACACTATCTATTGTCTTCCTTCTTGGATATAATACTGGTCTCTATCTCCTGACAGCCATCAGTATTGAGAGGTGTCTGTCTATTGTTTACCCCATCTGGTACCGTTGCCACCGGTCACAGCACCAATCAGCAATTGTATGTGCAGTTCTGTGGACTCTGTCTTTTTTGATGACAGTGGCTGAACACTTAACGTGCAAAGATGATTTAACAAATGAACAATTTGACAATGCCAACCATTGCCAAGCAGTGCTCGTCTTCACATGGATCTTGACTTTCATGATCTTCATTCCCCTAATGATTCTATCCAGCCTGATCTTGATTATTAGGATTCATCGTAACTCCCTGAGACCTCACTCGTCAAAGCTCTACATCATCATTGTGGCCACAATCATTGTCTTCCTCATTTTTGCCATGCCTATGAGGCTGTTGTATCTTCTGAATTATCACCACCGGTCGTCTTTGCTCAGCCAGCAGAACCACGCCACCATTGTTCTCTCCACCGTTAACAGCAGCATCAACCCCCTTGTTTACTTCTTTGTAGGAAGCAGCAAGAAGAAGCGGTTCAAGGAGAGTCTCAAAGTGGTTCTTAGTAGAGCACTTGCTGATGGGTTGCGGCCAAGAAGCCAGGAAGCTGGCACCAGCTTGGATATAGCTGAAACAATTTTTTAAAGCTTAAAGACAAAACTCTAGGGGCAAATAATTGGACCTGCAAGATTTAATAAACTGCTGCAAAACTAAAAAAAAAAAATTCTTCCGTATAATATAAAAGGCAGTGGTCAAATGGTACTGTTATCTTTGGTGGTTGAGCAATGGAAAAATATGGACTAGAATAAAGACAACTTTTATTTGTATTTTCTTAATTATTCAAACACATGCTACATTGTGATGTGGCTCTGTCAGTCAAGGATACCACAGTGGAAAAGAGACAGGCCAACAGAGAATATAAAAAAAAGGACACAGAAATATGTTATAAATAGTGTGACCTTTATATGAGCTCTGAGCACCCATAAATGCTATTGAAGTCATCGGGGCCTGTGTGTATTCACATTATTAAACGTCAAGCCCACTAAACACAGCATTCACGTTAGATATGGGGATTTAGTTTCCGTTATTTCCAACTTGTTTAAGTGCACAAAAGAGCAGCTCCCCAGGGGAAAGAGAAGGAGAAATTCACATGTGAGATCAAGTCCATATACTTACCCACAAGCATTCAGTGTAGCTTTGGTCTAACAAGATATTTTTAAGTATACGCTAAATAGTCAAGTTCCTCTGTGGCTTGGGAGCCACTTTAAAGTCAATTTTCCAAGCATATATTGCATAGTTTCCAGTGAAATCAATATTTCTTTGATTTCTCCTTCAAGATTCCCTGGATAATTTGGTACCTGACACACAGGAGTAGCAACATAGGAGCGTTGTCGGCTCACAGAGGGATTTTTGCCCTAATTGTGAAGGGTGGGGCTGGCGTATCTCCAAATGTGAGTGTTCTTGTAGCTTTAGTCATTCAGGGAGTCTATGAGAAACCTGGTCCTAATGCTTGCTGTCTTGGCCATGTGTTCAGAATTTAGCTGCCCTCTGGAGAATATATATTGCCTTTGTGCCATGTTTTATAATAGTTTTATAACAATAAGAAAAAAAGGTACCTCTGGTGATACATGACAGGCGCTGCACCTCAGGATTCCAACTGACTGCCTCATTCTGTACACCAGGGTACTGGGGCTGGTATTTTGTGGAGTTTTACACCTAGGGCCACTTGCCCAACTACAGATAAGCTGAGGAGAAAAGAAGAAGACAACAACAAGTAAGGGATGGGTCTAGATCAGGTTTATCACACAGACACAGAGCACCAGGGTCTTGGCAATCAGAGGGCTGTCACACTTTTTAAGAGAGACATCTGTGAGACGCATTGCTTCTAGTCCCCACTGAGCTCCATACTCAGCAGGAACTGAGAGTTCCTGCCATAGGCAGAGGCAACATCTTCAGCTTCCTGCCAAGTTTCCACTGGCACACTCAACAGCTAGTTGGGGAAAGAAAAATACAACCTAACCCTCCTTTGCTGAAAGACTGCCAGTCCTGGAATAAGGAAGATGCCAGGTTAAGACCTAGGATTGGATGGGAATTCATGCAGAAAAGAGGTCGCAGGGGGAAAAGTACTCTTTCTACACCCGCACTCTTCTCTCGTTACATGTAAGTGTTGCAGTGCTTCATTTTAGAGAAGACTGAGGAAAAGGAAGCGATTAGTCCAGTATCTTCCAACTTACCCTACTCAGTCAAAACCCTCCCCTATGATAACGCCTTGTCTGTCCTGGTTTTTCGCTTTGAAACTTCAGTCCCAGGCTACCCACCTCTGCTGATCTATGTGGTAGCTGAGTGCAGTAATCTTCTGCCTCTCCCTTTGAGTATTAATCTGCTGTGTTACTGGAATGACACATCAGCAGAGCAGCTCCACTCTATAGGCAGACCTTGCAGGCATCCCATAAGGCAGACCATAAGTCAGACCATAAGGCTGGCAGCTTTGTGGACACCCTAGGGGAGACGATGGGAATGAGTGTGTGATGTGTGCACGGATGTGCTAGAGGCTGGGGAGACAGGGCATTTATCACTGAAACACACTGAAAAAAAGCTGTCAATTAGAACATCACGGTAGATCTAGCCCAGAAACAAAACCAAACCAAACAAACAAAAAAAACCCACTCTTCTCTAAAGCCATGCAGTGGGCAATGTCGTCCAATTCCCGATATCACCTCAAGACACTTTGTAATAACCATATGGAAAATCAGAGTAAGGAGCACAGGTGGAGGTGGGGGTGCTGGTCGACAGGCGGCTGAACACGAGGCAGCTCTGTGCCCAGGGGCCAAGAAGGCCAAGGGCCTCCTGGCTTGTGTCAGGAACAGCGTGGCCAGCAGCACCAGGGCAGTGATCGTCCCCTGCACTCGGCGCTGCTGAGGCCGCACCTCGAGTACTGTGTTCAGGTTTGGGCCCCTCGCTGCAAGAAGGACGTGGAGGTGCTGGAGCGAGTCCAAAGGAGGGCAACGGAGCTGGGGAAGGGGCTGGAGCAGAGACCTTGTGAGGAGCGGCTGAGGGAGCTGGGGTTATTCAGTCTGGAGGAGGCTCAGGGGAGCCCTTAGCGCTCTCTACAACTACCTGAAAGGAGGCTGGAGTGAGGTGAGGATCAGTCGCTTCGCCAGGATAACTACAGATAGGACAAGAGGAAATGGCCAGGTTCTGGTTAGACATTAGGAAGAATTTCTACATGGAAAGAGTGGTGAAGCACTGCGACAGGCTGCCCAGGGAAGTGGTGGAGTCACCGTCCCCGGCAGTGTTGAAGAAACGCGTAGGGGAGGCCCTTAGGGCCATGGTTAGCGGGCAGGGTGTTGAAGGGCTTACGGTTGGACTCAAGGGTCTTAAAGGTCTTTGCCAACCATAATGATTCTATGATTATATTCTATGAAATTTGCAGGAAGCATATTCAGAACTTACTTCCAGCTCGCCTGGGTGATTCAGGTGAGATAAGGTCTACCAGTTATAGTGCTTAAATGAACCCCAATTATTAAAGCAGGATCACTATGCATTCAGCTAGGGCAATAGATCCAAAGAGGCAATAACATACAACAGAGTGTTTTGGATATCTGGAAGTTGCACAAGGTGCTCTAAGACTTAATATCTTTACTCCACTTCACCTGTGGCTGTGCATATCCTCAAACTTAGCTGAGTTTGTACCCACTGTCTCCAGATGAGTTTACAGAGCAAAGATTAACATTCATTTTGAAAGAAACATCTAGAGGCATAAACAGACAGCAAGCAGATGGAAAATGATTAATGTTTCCTAGCAGATAAAAAGAGTATCTTAGGGAAGTGGTTTCTTTTCTCGCACAGTGCATGATGACTCTTTTCTTTGCAGACAGGCTGTAATGCAAGGGGAACAGATAAGTACTTTATTTCCCTATCAAAATATCCAGGGAAAACATGACATTTCATTTATTGCACAGTAAGAATGTGATCCTCCACAAACTTGCATTTTTAAATGATTTGCATCAGTTGGAGAAGGTAAAATAACCCTGGGCTGATCAGGCGGTGTTAATAAGTACTTTGCAGTAGTGTAGAACAGGAAGGATTGCCCTGTGGGGAAAGAATAGGCTATGGAGTGGAGAGATGTTGGTTCTGGTTTTATGCACTTTTGACATTTAATCTTTTCTGTACCTCACTTTCCTGCTTTTAAAATTAGGATTATATTGTTTTCTCTCCTGTGTTGTGTCTCCAATGTTCACACTGTAAACAGTTTGGAACAGAAGGCATCTTTTGATTTGTAAATTGGTAGTGCCCAGAGTAATATGGACTCCAGTACTGGTGTGTACTGAATGCAAGGATTTGTTCAGGGAAGAAATGTCTGGTACAGAATTTTATTAATACCTCCTTTAGCATATGCCTATCATATTTGCTATTAACGAGTGTTGTGTGATATAAAAGTATGGTCAGAAATGCAAGGATGGTAGTGAACTCCCTTGGCACTGCACAGAGCTTTTTCCTGCAATAGGTACAAACCTCAGTGGACATAAAGACATGGGGCAGACCACTGTACCACAAAGAGAAAGTGGATTTATGCGGCAAATTTCCTCTGTAAGTCATCGATTCTGTGAATGATCCTTGAGGCATCAAGGGCAGAGGGGTGAGGGAGAGCATACTGCTCATTTTACTTTTGGCCTGGAAATCCTCTAGAGGAAGCTGAAATGCTTCAGTTCCACTGGTTGCTGAAACATAAGGAAATCTCACCTTGCTCCCTTCCCTAGGATTAACCAACATGTTGACAGCTCTTCTTAATATAATGCCCCAGATAACTTTCTGGGGAGAGGATATGAGGGACAGCTCATTTATAGGGTCATACAAAATGTCCTAGATAGATCTCCAGTAAGGTCCTGGCCAATTTTGTCCTCCAGATGCCAGTGGTGCTTGGCCCTACATTCACTCGGGAGATATTCCCTCCTGTCTATTCTTCCTCTGCCAATCTCTGGATGAGGGTGATCCCATAAACACAATGCTGTGAGCGGAGATGTTCAGCACAAGGCATCCTGTATGACTCCTTGAATTCCCTGTATGATAGATACATGGTCAGAGTATGCCCAGTGAGATTGTTTGAATCATTAGTTGACTTCTGTTATCATTCATTTTGCAGTTTTTCCTTGTGCTACTTTCTTGACCCACAAATATTCAAAGCCTTAGTCAGTTATGCTACACCTAGACTACGTACTCTGATCGCTGAGACGGGATATGCAGCCCTTCAGTATCCCCTCTGGGTATGTGGGTGAGTCAGGATGAAACCCAGCAGCTGCCTGCCCACATCCCCTCTGCCCCAGTGCTGCTGGTTTCTGACAGAAAGGACAGAAAGGACAGCAGGCTGCCTCTTTTCAGTTACTCCTTTAGTTACAGAAGTGGCATCCATGGCAGGTCGATCTTCGTGGTGAGGAAACTGGTCAACAGAGGGTATTCCCTGATGGGAATTAGGTCAAGGGAAAACAACAGTTTGCTTGGTATGGACTGGCATGTGTGCACAGCTGCCATAATGAGCTGCCCAACATGATGAGCCTGCTTCACTGCTTTCCTTCCTTTCTGCAGGTAGAAATCATTTCTTAAAATCTACTATTCAGAGCTTTTAGCTACGTATATAAGACAGGTCTAAACATGTTTTCATTCGGTTGCTAGTCCACCTGAGTGCTTATGTGATAACCATGTGGGATTATTTTTGCTTTTCTAATTGACTCTTATAAGCCTTACAACTTTTCTAATCTGCATTAAAAGAAAACAACTGCAAAATCCTATGATTCAGAGAAGAGATACAGAGATGTGGTAGCCTGGGCAATTCTAATGGTTTCTCTTTGCATAGAATGACGCAATTATTCATTATGTGATTAAATTTTTCTGCTTTTCAAACTGGACTCTTGCCTTATTAAGCACACAGACCAAACCTGCGCTTGGTATAGCAAATGTTTCCAGCATCCGTGCTTCATTTGATTCAGAAATACAGAAAGTAGGAAAAGAGCAGGAATGGATACAGCAATGGGCATCTTGCCCCAAAGGTGTCTCCAGCAGTGGTCACAAGCATATATGCTATATGCTGAATCATGAAAATATGTATTCTTTTATTAATTTTAGACCATACATTTGAAATCTATATTAATATCTTTGTTAGTGTGATTATATCTTTAGCTTTCTTCAATTTACTACAATATTCCACCACTAACACTTCCTGCTTCTCTTTCCTTTGTAGTTTGTACCTTATTATTATGGGGTCATACTGCAGGATTGTCCTCAGGGGCAGGAAAACTAAATTCTGGTTTGAATTCTATCATTCTATTACTACTAAGCTAAAAGGGATGCTAAACAAGAGATTTTGATTTTTTTAGAGCTTGTCACAATCTGTAAACCTTCTTAGCTGAACTCCCAGTTGAAGCCCTTAGTTTGGGTGCACATGGCTGCAACAAATATCACTGAGTTGTGTGTTGAATATAAAAATTTTTGCATACTGCTAAATATTCTGATGAAGAGGTCCCAGGTATCTGAAATTCTGAACTTAATTGCTCTGACTCCACTTTCTGTAGATCCGAAGTAACAGTACCTCCCCCTAAGGAAGGGCAGAGCAGTTTTTCTTGTTGTACGGGCTGTAGAGTGCTTAGATACTATAGCGACGAGCTTCACTGCAAAGCCCTCACAGAAATGACTAATTTTGTCTTCTTATCTAAGCGTGAACAATGTCCAGTAAGTAAGGCTTGAAGCCACCCCTTGAGCAATAGCAAAAAACAAATGTGCTGACTGTGCTCTTTCTTATGCACTGAAGGAAGCACGGTCCTTATGGAAGATGGGAAGGGAAGGGAGATCGTATCTTAAAAAAACATTACTATGTATTAAGTCTGCGATGTTCTAACTTTTGAATGTAATACCTTGTGACTTTAATAATGTTCTCCTAATCCAGTACTTGTGCGCTATAGTAAAAGCATATGAAAAACATTTTTCCATACTAAGCAAATGCTGGTGAGACCGCTGTCTATACGGTGTGAGTACGAGGTAGCAGGGGAATGCAGTGAAAAGGGCGAAGGCTCACAGACTCCAAGAACTCCTAGAGCTGCTGGGCACCATGAGATGAGCTGATAGCACATAGCCTCCTTGTTGCTTTAATGTCTGTTACAAGGAACTGGAAGGAATAGAGCAAGAAAAACTTTGGAAGCTTTGAAATACAACGGCGATAAGGGAAACTGGCTACTGTAAGTCTGGTTGGTTGACCTGCTGCGCTAGGGCTCAGAGAACCTGATTCTTGTTCCACTTGTGTCAGTGATTTTCTCTATGTCTTTAAGTCCTCTGAATATCATATTGCCTCAGCTTGCCAATTTGCAATAGGTAAACAGAGCACGAATCCTTTAATGGAGAATGCTTAGGAACTGATAAAAAGCTTTTTTTTTTTTCTCATTAATTTCTTTCTTCTCAGAATGCGTTATTGCTTTCTTCACAGTCCCAATGCAAATCTGATGCATTTATCTGAGAAATACATATCTTTACTGGCCTCAAAATGTGTTGTGGGGGGAGAGATGAGAAAGAAGTGAATTTTTTTTTTTGGGGGGGTGGAATAGGGTTTATTTTAAATTAAATATACTTTACACCAACAATGGATCCTGACAATTGCACATTACAGCAGTTATATGTTAATTGTAATGATAAAAGGTAATAGATTGAAAAATAGATCATACTGAAATAAAGAAAAAGATCATCAAAATATTTATAGAAGCAAGAATTTCTAGAAACAAGGATAAAGTATCCAGTGAAGATATGTAAAACTTCAAGTTATGTGCAGAAGATGGTGTGAATACCCTACAGTACACTACTCTCACTCCAGGAGAAGAAAATATTTGCTTAAATGGATCAAAGAAGGAGGTTATTTTCCATTCTGTCTCTGCTCTCTGGATTTACTTTGTGGATGAAATAGTGATATATGTATTTCAGATAAAACTTATCTTGTGAAAAAAAAGATCTCTTTATTATAAGTGAAGATTTTCAGATGAATATATATGCTAAGCTTGGTGAAGTCACCCTGAGTTGCTCAGCAGAAGGCAATGCTTTCAGTGAAAATAAATATGAACAACTGACAATTTTTATTTTGGCTAATTCTGATCATTTCTTCTATAAAACATATGGAGAAATGCACTACTATTAAAGACATGCATTGTTATTGATCTTCTAAAGGAGTTTTTTGTTACTTTGTTTTTTATTCTTCTGCTCCAGATACCTTAAAATATTTTAAAGACAAATGTAATGGAAATAAAATACTCCTCTGTAAGACATTTAATATAGGCATGAACATATTTATGAATGTAGTTATGAAAATAAATGCATGTATATAGACAGAATATATGAAAATATCCTAGCAAGATAGGCTGATAGAAGAATCAACTGAATAAATTATACCACATATTCTACTCCTCCACAAATAGCACATTATGCAAGAAATGTTTGCATAGCTTCTTTCCCCTTAGAAGGAGATGAGGAAAGAAAATGCAGGTTGAGCCCTGAGGCTTTAGATAAAAATGATTTGGTTATTTCTTTGCCTTGTATGAAGCCTGTTAATTCTTGAATGTTATGCTGGAAATGGCCTTTTCATTTTAGTGTCCTTCAGTTACAAGGGAAATAAGTCACATTACACTGAGCCAGGAAAAATGAAACAGCTGATGGAAATTCATTAGCTGCCTTGTGACAATCAGGATGGAACAGATGACAGTGTCGCACTTCCTGCCACATTCAGGGCTCCACTGCAGGACATACACAGTACTAATGAATTAGGTGAAACAACTGTTGAATTAGGAAAAGTTGCTTATTATCCATTCCATTGCCTCAGGCTGAAGGAAGCACCACATCACAAGCTACTCTGTCCTCCAAAAGCAAGAAATTTTCTTTATTCACTTCAGCTCCAAAACAGACAGCTGCAGGTTATCATCACAGCAAACGGTCTCTACAAATCTCGTACTAGTTTGCACTTGTCACAGCAGATGGACTGTTTCCAGGTTTTTCAGAAGTAATTCCTAGCAATCATAGGTGAGGAACAGTAGGTCACCTTTCCCCATCATCACATCCCTCTATGCTGAGCTGCAGTTTACCCTGAGATAATTAGATAGGAGAAGAGGTCCCACATGCAGGAAGGAGCACTTCATTCCCAGAAATTAAAAAATGAATGGACAAATCAAGTTTATTGCAGAGCAAAAATGATGCATTATCGTACCCAAAAAGAGACAGTGGTATTCTTAGAGTTAATGACAACAGAAAAGAGGAGGAACACACCAAGAAATTGCTGAGAAGTGTAATAAATAAAGGGATAGAGGGAAGTGTCAGAAGCTAATTCTGAAATAACAAAAGATACCTCTGAGAGTATTTTCTTCCCCAACATCTGCCTAGAAGAGAGGGATTTCCACCATTACACACCTGCTCATCTGATGACATGCTCTCTGTGAATACAGATAGATCACCTATATACAGCAGGGTAGTGTTGCATGCCTGCACAGGTTACAGAAACCAACTGTGGTGGCTACCTCAGGAACGGCTGTCAACAGGACAGCACATAGATGGAAGCTAATGGGAGAAGAGTAGTGCGAGCTGAGCCCACTGGAGCCAGCTATGTAAGATTAAATCACAGGTTTGGGAAACAATGTTTAAAACACTGAACAATCTTTTAACTTCTACCTTTATTGCCTCTGTAAAATGCTTTGGGGTTAAATAATTTGTGTTAAATTCTGCAGGCACTTTAAACAAAACAGGATTAGCAGGGAAATCAAATCATACTGCTCTGATATCAAAGACTTGTGTTAGTGAAATTGCACTGAGTACCAGTGAAAGTAGCATTGGTTTACTCTGCTGAAGTGATTTGCATCGTACCACTGAGTAACCCAGACCTATCTGGTGTACCAAACTCTTCATCATTACAAAACACCAAGTTCTGACCCAAGCATAAAGAGTCAAGAGTCATATTCATATTCATTGAAAGTTAAGCCACAGATGTATAAAGAGATGGAAGAAGAGTAAGAAAAACTGCTACAGATCTGCTTAGGCAATGACTCAAGAACGGCCTAGACTATGGCTGTCTTGTGAGCCACAGCACAAAATGGTGCCCTTGTCAGGGCGTGCGTTGAGCAAACTATGCTCAGAGTATGGTTTGTAAGGACCTTCCCAGAAAGACGGAGACTTCAAATAAAGTCAATGTGTTTACAATAAAACTGATGTTCTTTTACAGTTTAATTGAACAAGATCAGCTAGATCAGAAAACGTAATTATTTACCACTGTAACTGCACTGGAAAGCATAAACGTAAGTCTGCAAAACAAGGTCATCAAACACACTTATTTTAAATTGCTATAAAGCAGGATAAGTCATCATAAAAAATAAAGATAGGGCTAACATCATAAAGAAGTAAGGATACAGCTCGTATCAAGTATTTGCCTTGAAAAATGCTAATATCAAGATGAGAATGAAACAGGGAACACTAAAAGAGAAACAGAAATGGAAAGAAAAGGAGTATAAAGAATTAGAGAGACAGAGAAAACTGTACAGAAAAAAAGTGTTGAGAAATAATGACAATGGACATAAAATCAGGAAGTTTAAGGTTTAAGTATTGAGAGTGAGAGAGGGGGAAAGGAGAACAAGCCAGTGAGCAGTGCCTTTGTGCCTTGTCAAGAACAGCATGGCTCCAAGGAAGAACCTTACCAAGAGTTTGGTTTTTCACAAGGTGTACAAATAAACATTTTATTGTACTGGATTTCACAGACCACTGGAAATAACTTGTCCAAATCCTGGAGAAGGAACTTCCTAGGATCAAATGTAAGAACAGTTCTAGGATCTGATTTTTTTTTGTTGAAAGCCAGAGATCAGATATGAGTGTTACAAGGCACTGAGACATTGACAGAAGAAACAAGCTGCTGCTGAGACAGCCTGCACCTCACAGCTTGATACTAGCCCTATGAAACACGAGTATGAATCAGGAGATGACGAAATGACCGTAACATTTGAGATCAGCCAAGATTCAAGGAAGGACCTCAGAAGACCTGTTTGCTCCTCATCTATTGATGACACTTTGTCTACTGAAAACCATCCCAAACTAGGAAAATTTATCCTGAGTTCAGATCCTTGGGCCACACTACCACAAAATTTAAGCAGCTGTGTCATCATGCTGTGCCTCTTCTGAGGAAAAGGAAAAGGTAAGATCATGAGACGATATTCCAGAATATTTTAACACTGCCCACGTTATCTGGTTAGCTGAGATGCTGATATCATCAAACAGGGGAAGTAAATATTTTAATTATTATTTATAAAAATATTTAGAATGAAATATTCCTGCCTCCTGTGTTTACAAAACATAGTTTGGGATAGACAAGTGACTCACACATACCTCCCACAACTTTTTAGGGATATACTTAATTAAGTATGGGAGAAGTTCCAGGGATCCCAAGAGAACCACCAGATTCCCCAGGAGATAGAAGTTGAGGAGAATATACAGGAAATGGAAATGTTTGCAGAACTGTAATCTATATACTAGATTTTTCTTCCTTGAACTAACTTGTACTTTTTATAGTGATTTTGAAGATATTTGTATTTGCGATGCCTATTTCATATTTATGCAGTTATAAATACAGTATATATAAAAAACTATAGCTATCCTTGCTGTGTTGCAACTCTGATTCACTGGTACGCTGATGAGTGCTTACGTGTTAGTATTGTGGATTAGAGAACTAGTTCATTTTTTTCCCTTTCTAACTGGGACTTTTTTTCTGTCTCTTCCCTTTCTTTTCTCCTTGACAGGCAGCTCTTCACATACTTTCCTGTGTGCGGGAGCTGCTCTAACATCTCTGAGCTTTTTACAAATGAAGGGACCTACAGATGCAAAGCAGTACACAGAAAAAAGAAACCAGCTAGTATAAATTTTTTCAATCTTTTATCATTAGGCAACTTTGAGTTAGCTCTTATCAGAGAACTGAAATGAACTGTTTATACATTGTCGGGCCCTGACACTGCAGATCTTTATTCGCACTCCTGATGCTAGCAAGGTGAGTAGTCATGTTATCTTCACTGGAGCTGCTCATGCTCACACATACACAACAGTTACTGTAAGAAGGAAGCTCTATCTGGTAGTAAGTTAGCGAGCTCATCAGCAGCTACAGTGTCCCTGCCTGCCCTCATGGCTGCAGCCAGTCTCCTGCGTAATACATTTTTAATTCAGTTGGGTTAACTGAGATAGAATCTGCTGGCAAGTCTAATCTATTTGCACTGCTTTGTCTAGAGGGAGTGATGCTGGAATAGTCGGCAGAACACAAGGTGTCTTAACACACAGTCATAAAAATGATAGGGTTTGCTTTTTTTTTTTCCTTTTTGAGTCTATGTGAGTTCATGTCATCAAGCCTTTCTTAAAAGTATGTAGGCTGCAGTCTCTATTAAGAACAATTGGGATTCTCGGGTTTCAGATTTTAAGCTTTAAGGAAAACACTGAAAGCTTAAACAAAACTGCAAGAGCTGGTAACTCTCCATCCTACAGTAAAAGAAAGCTGCCGAGGAAGATGACAGTATTTATTATGTCCTTTTAGTTAGATTTCCCATAGATCCTGACCAAAGACAGATTGATTCACGTCACAACTCTCTCTCTAGCAGAAAGTTTAAAGGATGTCTTCTCTTCATAAGTTGAGGGCACTGCTGTTTGGTCAGGCTGTGAAAATTTTAAAGCAAAGTAGTCACTATAGCTGGACAGATCCGCCAGTGTCGCTTTTCTTCTGCTTTATCTCCTTCTGCTTAGCTCTTCTCTCACTCCTCTGTCCTCGTACCAGCATTCATCATGCCACTGAGCTGCTACAAATTGTTGAACCAAGAGAAAATAATTCCCTTTATCCAGCAGGTTATTTTTCTGTTGGACCAGTAAGTGGAACTGAGCTGAACGCCTTCGTGCCAGTGCTGGCACATCTTGTGTCAGCAGCAGGAAGAGGGGACACGGGGCTGAGACCACACTGAGATGTGGCTTCTGGCACCTCTCCGTTTGGTGGTTGTAAACCTTTAGCTGGACTCCAACTTCAACTTCCACTTGCTCCAAGAGGAAGAAACTTCTTAGCTGCTAAAGCTGATCAAACTTTGGGCTTCCTCCCTGCCAATGCCAGCTGTGCCATCCTGGCCCCTTTCCTACTGAAAAAAAAAACCACCACCACCAAAACCAATGGGCACAATTGCTGTTGGGCAGACCAGCATCTTCAATTTCCCTGCTGCAGAAGAACTAATGTCAGTGAAAAGGAAGTGGTGAGAATATGTAGCTGGGAGGAGGAGAAATAGATTTTTAGCACCTTGGAATCAGATTAAATGGCCATGGAGGGAGATGTTTAATGCTGTCCTATTCCTTTGGAAATCAGGGAATGAAACAGGAAAAAAAAATCAGTAACAGGCTTTTGTCATTTCTGAGGAAAGAGAAAAAAAAAACATAAACTGAAAAAGATTTCTCTGCACAAGACAACTGTCTCTGTCTAAAGAGTATTTTTCTCCCCTCCCCACCTTCTTGCCTCTTGCTACCCTCAAAGGCACTCTTCATCTTAAGTGCTATTTCATCAAAGTTTAAAGGAGCCCCTCTTTTGAACCTGTAACTCTCCAGCTTAAATTTCCTGATGCCTGGAAATAAGCCGTTGTACAAGCTCCAGGCTGGCTGGTCTCCTGACGCAGGTGGCACTAGCAGTAGGGCAGGGTCTCCTCCACTTCCTCTGAAGACACTGCCACCTTGCGCAAGCCTCCCCTTGTGCCCACTATCAGAAGCAGCGGGCAGTTTCCACACTCGCTCGCTTTCCTGCTGTAGTGATGATTCTTGCAGCTTCATAACTAACCACACAAGTGTCTTCTACTCAACATGATGTTAGTTTTCCCATGTCTCACAAAACTAGAAGACTTTACAATTGATTTTGAGTAACGTATTAAAAACCCTGTTTAACTTTCTCAAATAATGCCCTTCCAGTTCAGTCACCGTGGCATTCCCGGGAGCTTCCACAGTCAACACATGCGGCAGCCGCAGGGCTCCTCTCTGCACCCAGGGGTCAGAGGCAGGGCGAGCGACACCCCCGTCGCGAGGCTGGAGGCCAGGACCTGAGTCAGCCCCTGCGGCGGCGCATGTGGCGGCGCGGGCGGCAGCCCCGCACCACGGCGCTCAGCGGGGACGGCCCCGCGGCGCCT
>VZSV01000055.1:1785443-1808057 GCA_013398735.1 Nothocercus julius | reverse complement strand
TTTTTTTTTTTTTTCTACCCAAAGTAGTTTAAAACTTTATTCTGTTCTACATTTGGGAAAGAGAGATGTGAATTCACATCACTTAATAGGACGGAGAAATCCTTCTTCTGGATCAGTTAATAGTAATCTATTGTGAAACTAGACAGGACATCCCAAATCAAGTAGGGATGGCAGGATACACACTGTGTAGGCTTGTTTGAAAACTGATATTAAACATAGGATAAAGGTTAGGTTATACCTCTAAATATACCCCAGCCTAGCCCAATGTTGCATTGACCTGCCTTCATGTTGCTTACTATAAAGTGATCTTAGAGCATTGCTAAGCTTCTGTGATGTTTTTGTTAGCTGTTACAGAAAGGGTGCTTATGTGCAGTCCTGTGTTTAGTTATGTTCTTCAAATCTGGTGACTGCTTTGGTAGTTTTAAGATGTTACTGGTGTCTTGAACAGTAGTATCCTATCTCCCTACATCACCCCCTTAACTATAGAGACCCTTTGGTTTCTGACTGTCCTCTGTTGGTACTTTCCAAAACAAACTACTAAAAATGCTACAATACGGACTTAAAGTAACTGGGTGCATGAAAAAAGTACATCTTGTTTCACTGCTGTTTGTCTGTATAATACAGTATATATTTTTGCATGCAGACCTAGTTATTTTATTGACATATTTCTAGACACATACTTGCATTTGGTTTCATC
The DNA here is from genome assembly GCA_013398735.1 of Nothocercus julius. NCBI lineage: Eukaryota > Metazoa > Chordata > Aves > Tinamiformes > Tinamidae > Nothocercus > Nothocercus julius. The sequence continues at coordinate 1,807,360 of VZSV01000055.1, read as the reverse complement.
AGTCAGCAGCACCTTATGCTCTCAGCACTATTTGTGTATTTAATTGCATGAGTGATTGCTCCTTTCAAGGTTGCCTCAATACTTCAGCTGGTGAAACAATAGTATGTAAGTACTGATAAGTCAACTATCAGAAAATCTCTTTAGCTGCAACTTCTAACAGAATAAATGGAGAGATTTCTAAAGGGTAGTATTTTTTCAGACTGTGTTTCAGTATCTGCAGATCTGAAGTCTAAATTTGACTGTCCTTGCCGATCCACTTTCCATTGGCAGACAGCTCGTATGAGAGGTTGAATCTTCAATAAAAACTTTTGAACTTGAAGTACTGGAAGATGATGAGGAGGAAAAGATGAGATTCTTGACTGTGCGCAGATAAATAGCTGTTAGCCTCCCTTCTCCCCATCTTTCTCTGTTAACTACAGAGATACTTGGTTTTGGACTGTGGTCAATTGGCGCTTTTCAAAACAAACTACTACTCAAACTGTAACATAGACTTAAAATCACTGGATGCATGTGAGAAAAAAAGTGTTTATTTGTTGCTGTTTGTCTATGTAATGCAGTATATCTAAAGTCTAAATTTTTTTTTTTATTGAATGACAGATTAAATATGTCTAAATTCGAATTGCAATGGCAAACAGCAGCATCTTCTATTGCGAACAGCATGACATCTTACTAGGCCACTTGACAGTTAATGGAATTAATTCCCAAAACATGCATCAAGGATTCTGTTTCCCACCAATATGCATCTTGTGAATATTCCTGTGAAGTTGAAGCTTTGGTTGTATGTGGATCACAAAACAAAGCAGCATCTGAATAGCTGTGTACTGTGCTTTGTGTGGTAGAACTGAACTGTGGATGACTGAATACTTGAGGAAGCTTGTCCTCTCCAGGGAAGCCTGAAACCTAGAGGCTTGTGTGGGTTGAGTTCCTCATTTCTTGTGGAAAGAAGAATGGAGATCAAAGCTGGGTTGTGATCATATTATCAAATATTCTGCTATGTGCAAATCTCAGCATGCCTTGCAGCCTAGCTACTTCTGGATAGAACAGGATTAGGCAACCATCTATCTGCTTGGTCTTACAGAGGGTCTTCATCTATGGACTATGGACTTAATCAGATCTCATTAGCCTTTCAGAAGAGTTTTCAGTGCAAATCATAGATTTGGGAATCAGCTTTGGGAAGCTCCCAGTTTTGGGAAGAAGACCGTGCGGTCTGCGACTATAATCAGACTGTATCCAAAGGGAAGCCAAACAGTTAACGTAGGTCAGTGTGACTTACCAATGCTTAATGTTGGTGTTGAGATAGAGCCAAAACGACTTTTCCAGGAGAAAGCTCTTCTACTTTGCTTGACCTTAGAGGCTTGCAAAATATAGGCAGAACGCTTAGTTCTTGAACTTCAGAGAGCTGGGCAATGGCCTCCTAGTTAGTTTATTGTGACACTTGTGACACTTAGCGACCAGTGTTCTTTTGATTTTTTTTTTTTCTTCTTCTTCTCTCTTGGGCTGGTGCTAAAATTAAAAACTGAAATTCTGCTATAAACTGTTACCTTGAGTAGTAAAACATACGTTTTATCCATCCATAACAGAAGGACTGGTTGTGAAAGGACTGTTGCCACCTAAACACTCCCTTTTGGAAACTGAGGGGGATGTTTTATGTGATTGCCTCTCCTCTTCCAAACAGTTGAAAAGATGAAAGTCTAAATGAGTAGACAGGTGTTGTAGACAGTGCCTTTCATAGTACTGTAGTACAACTGCATAGAACAAAGTATATGAAGCTAACTTGTCTGAGCTATACTATTTAATTTGCAGCATCTTTCTATATGGAAGAAATGCATCTCTCTAAGGTCATGAAGAAACTTGACTGCCCTTTGGAGAGGGAGCTGGATGTTCTGCTGAATCTTGTTTCAGAACTAGCATGCGGAAATAGTTTGTGGCACTTCGGCCGTGGGCAATGTGCTACTAAAATAATCTCGCTAAAACTTCTCAGCAAGCCTCTACACTAGTTTTAAGCATACAGGGAGGAGGCGAGTGTGCCTTTTGGCCTGGAATAACCAAAATTTACTAGCTCTCATTTTTCTTGAATGTCACTTTGAGTATATTGGAGTCATCTCACAAAGCTTTTAGAATGTTTAAAAAAAAAAATCTGTGTTGAAAGGAAACCAGTATCAGGTCTTCTGACTTAAGTCCTCAGATGGTGCTGCCACAAGCTCCCTGCTAAGCTGAGGCTTAAAATTGTACGCTCTTAAAAACAGAGAGGGTTTTTTTTATCATGTGCACATATTGTTACATAAGCAACCCTTCACTGAAGGGTCACATTGGGTGTTTTTGTTTCACAGCCTCCCTCTCTTCTGATCTCTTAGTGAAGAAAAGGAGATACCTTGCTAGCAGCTTCCAGTCAGTGATGTGATCAGTAGAAATCTTGCTCTTTGGGAGCTAGTTTGTAGCTCCTCTATTTAAAGAGGGATACATGAGGCCTGTTGGTATCTCTAAGCTGGAAAACTCAAAGCTTGAAGGTAGCGTTGATAAGGGGAGTGCTGGGAAGCTGAAAGGATGGGAGCTGCTGCCAGCCCTGGTGTCCAGATGCGGTGCTGACCTGTGTCTGGCTGCTTCGCAACTGCAGCTTCTCATCCTGGCTGCCCTTCCTGTAGCGCAAGTCCTCAGGGTAGGTGTGAGGCTGTTGGGTCTCCCCTGATTTTCTCCTGGGCTGAGATAACGTGGATGATTATTAAATAATCTTTACTATTTATTGCCCTTATGTACATGGGTGCTGTGAATGCTGCTTATGCATTAGCCTCTTGAAAGGGCTTCCTGCAGCAAAGTTAGCATGAGCACCTGGAGCACGGAAAGAGATTTCCTGAGCTACTGAGGGAACGTGGCGTGGCTTAGCTAGCGAGCTTCCTCGCTGACCGGCACCACTCGTCCATACCTGCGAGTCGGGTGGCTAGTAGCAGGAGCAGCTTTCTCCGTTACATTTCAACGCAGCCAGCGTTTTTTAGGAGACCAGTGCAAATGCTGCTTGTGCCCATCACTTTGCAGGACTTAATTGCAAAGCAGTAGTGGGGAATATGATGGAAAGATGCTAAACAACTTGTTCTTTTCACTTTCAGGATGTTAGTACTTGGGTGCAGTGTAGTTTTCCTGGCCTTGGGTAAGGAAGGTTGGGCAAAACTCCAGCTGGTGCCTTCTTAAGGTGAAGCAACATCTAGCCTGGATGGAAAGTGTACTGAAGTGATTGCATATTTGACTCTATCCCTAGTGTTAACATAAACAAAAAGGAAAGGGGGAAGCAGGTCAATACTAGCACTGTATAGCATTCTCTGTAGTTCAGCCCAAACTCTTGGCAACATTCAAACTCACCTAGCAGAAATGGATGGGGCACAGTTACCATGCAAGATCTAAGAGGGCTCTGTGCTTAATGCTGATCAGCTTAGGTTTGAGTAGTAATGTTTTGGTTGGACTTGAGCCAGTGTTCACCCTGACTTGGGGACTAGGAAGGTGCTCCCTCTCTTCCCTGTTGTGGTGTTGGGGAGCAGAGGGTTGTGCTAAAACAGTGTTTTAGCTTTGGCCCCAGCTGTTGTGCAGCACAAGCTGCTGGTGGTAGGAGAGCTGCAGGCATGGGGAGATATCTGCTGCAGCAGTGGGTCTGCTTGGGGTGTCTCCATGGGGAGTGCTGGCATGATGGATGTGTCGCTGTCTCATCTCGAGGGGGGTTAAGAACAGCTGGCCTGTGTGCTGCTTGCGCACTGAGCAGCTCATCGGAGCTGGTGAGAGGCAGGAGTGACTTGTGGTACTTGGTAAGAGTTTGCTGCAGAGGAGCCCTTTAGTCCTTGTTCTTAGGGCAGTGACTTGTTCATGGATGTGCCTGCTGTCCAACTTCCTAAGTGTTTGCCTAAAAGCTTTGAGAAAGTAGGAGCAGAAATTTGATTAGGGATACCAAACCCTATCTTAATTTGGATCTGGGCTTCCAGATAACAATCTGCAAGGACAATTTTCCATCTTGTTCTGTCCTAAAACTATCTTGTACTAGACTGGAATCTTGTGCTGTTCAGCACTTGAATTTAATGTCTCTGTGTGTTTAACATCTCTGAAAGTCCTGTATTATGACATCTTTTTATTTTTTATTAAACTTTAGGTGACTTAGGCTTGCAAAAAGCTTCTAAAAGTCTTTTGGAATTCAACACTACGCGTAACTGCTTGCAGCAAGGGAGTCAGCACCAAATTCAAAGCAACATTAACTTCCTGTGTGGGAAGACACTGGTAAGACTAAATCACTTGTTCTTATCTTCAATGAAAACAGCATGCATTTTTTAGAGAGACTTGCTGTCCTAATGGATGTACTAATTGCAAAGCTTTATAACTGAAGGAAGAGGCAGTTATGCTTTAGTACCAAGTTTAGTACCAAAATCAGTCAATATTGACTTTGAAAATGCAGTCAGTCTAGAAAAAAAGTTACGAATCTGCAATTTAATTTTGGTCAGGCATTCTTCTGTGTTGTGTGTGTGGTTTTTTTTTTTTTTTTTTTTTTTTTTTTTTCGGGAATAGTACTGGTATTTTAAGTGTAGTACAGAACCAAGTCATTTCTCTGAACTATGAGTGTTTTAACAATGCAAGCTCTTGTTAGACGCTGGCTGGTACCAAATTGTGGACCTAAATGGCTGCTTAATAAAACAGTGTTGAACATGACTACCTCTATTAGTAAGCTTTAGATTTTTGTTGTCGAATAGTCGAACTCCAGAGTAATCATTTGTGGTGTTCTCCTAAAATAACAACTGAGGCTCCTGAAAAGTTCCTAGGGTGTATGTAGTTTATTTGTGTCTCCATGTGCTTTGGAAGTTGTACCTTTAAAACATTTAACAGATGCACAAAATAAGTAAACTGATCCCTGTCTGTACGGAATATTAAACTGTTGTAGAGTGGTAAGTATTCAATTAGTGCTGCTGTTGGCACTGATGACATTACTGTATGCCCTCTCCTGGAAATCTACATGATTTCAAACATGCAGTAATAGTGCAGGAGAGATGCAAATGCTTCAGATGCTATTTCAACAGATCACTTGTTAGAATTAAATTAATACTTCTTGCTCAATTGTGACTGTAACACAAGGTCATAACCACTTTTAAAACTTCTTTTAGTTAGCATAGTTTCTAAACACCTATCCATGTGACTTGGCAAAAGGGTTTTGTAATAGTGTCTGGAACAGGTTGCTTACAACCCTTGCTTTTGGGGCAGAGCTGGATGGGGAGGGAGTAGATTTGAGTAGGCTAGTGTACTTCTAGCTAAGGTGGTGGTGGGGAAAAATCTGGTGGGTAGAAAAACATCTGATTGTTTTTCTATAAGCAGAGACATTTCTCAGCAGCCAGCCCTGAGCTGTGGTAGAACATCTGTCTTGAAGTAGATGCATGCTAGTTTAATGTTAGCATTTCTTGCCTATAAAAATAAGTACATTAGAGACAGCCTTTCTGCATAATAGAAGTGATTGCTAGCTAGAAAATAAGTAATACCTCCCTTGTAGAATCAAAGATAAGGAATCGGAAATCATGCATTGGCTTGTTCATCTGTTTATATGCTTTTGTGTTGGTGCTTTCCTTCCCAGTAGACATGACTGTGCTCCTGTCAATATCGTTTGGAACAGTGAGTGCTTCTAAAGGATGTAGTAAAATTACTGCACATTAGGGTTGGAGCTTGTTACTTTGGGGGCTTGCATAGGCAGAAGCAGAAGCATTTGGCAGCTTTTCATATTTCTGAGTTTGTCAACAGAGGTATTAGAAAATAACAATCTGGCTGTTAATAACAGCCACTGTTAAGAAACTGTATGCCCTTTCTCTGTGACATTCTGAACTCTCTGTCTTAGTCTCATAAGTGAACTTCTTGCTGTCTATAAATGTAAAATAAAACTGAAGTATATTCTTCAAATACTGATTTGTTTCCCCCCCCTTTAAATAGGGTAGTCCTGAATTTGTAACAGCAACAGAGTGTGTGCACTACTTTGAATGGAGGACCTTTGTAGCTTGTAAGAGAGACTTGTTTAAGCCTGTGAAAGAGGTAACCTATATACTATATATATAAAGTTACGTTTTGCACATGTAGCAATTTTACTCTAAGCCCCCTCAACTCCAAACAAATCTCAACAACCGATCTAGGCCTGACTTCTTGATAATTGTGTATGAACTTGCTGAGAATTTTAAGCAACTCTTTAAAGTCCTTTTATGGTCTGTATGGTTATTTATTGTAAGAGTCCTGTTTGTTTTTTTTTTTTTTTTTTTTTTTTTTTTTTAATAAATAAATAAAAAACCTAAAGCAGAACATGTTAACTTTGAGTGGCTCACTTTGGCCAACATATTTAACTTTTTTCTTCTAAGTTTGTCTGCAAATAGTTCAGCTTGCAGAAATAAAAACCTTTTTCAAACATTTGTCTTTTTATATATGCCTCCTGTAGCTTCTCCCTACTTACATAGCATGGATTGCATGTAACTTTTCTATGTTTTAGGTGCCTTGCTATGTGTTTGATGAAGATAAGAAGAAACATGACTTGAATCCTCTGATCAAAATTTCAGGAAGTTATTTGGTGGATGATTCTGATGATGATTCCTTGTTTATAAACCTCTGCAGGGACTTAGGTGTGAACACCTGCTTGTATTATCTGATAGAGCATAAATTTATAGTAGAATGACTGTTTCCTTGTGCCTTACTTGATGTTGTCAGACTTAGGACTTGCACTGTTTAAAACAAGTTTAAAGCTACATCTGTTTTAAAACCTGCTTTCTGTGGAGCCAAGTCTTGCTCCACCTACTGAGCTGTTTAGATATATTCCTCTTCTAGATGGCTAAAGCCTGTAAGGGAAGCTGTTTTAAACAGAATTGAGAGGAAGAGTTTTGCTTGTCTTGCTGCTGCCGCTTGCTGGCTTGCAGCTGAAGACGGTGTTCTTAGCACGTCTTGTGCTTTGAGCTTCTTGCTCAAGGTTCTAGTCCAGGTTGTTTTATTTGCATGTCTTGAAACATGTCTAAAAGTATTTAGGTACTTAGGTGAGTAACAGTGTATAGCTAGCACTTTCCAGTCATTTGGGAGTTATGTAAGGAACTGTCATGTAGTGAAATTGCTAATTTAAAATTTATTGGAAAGGCTAATTTCACTGTATACTTGCACTGAATTTTTTCTACTGGGCAGTTAAATGTGTGTGTTTCATCCTGCTTAGCAGTTGAATAGTTCTAGTTTTAGTAGCAGGTCTACTAAGCAGGATTCTTAAATCTCATTAGTCTGAAAATTGTCACTGACAACCTTGAATTTTATATGAACTTTTGAATTTTATAAACCATTATGAGCAACCATTTCAGAGTTGTGAAGAAAAAAAAAATTACTTAGGACACTTCCAGAAGGTATTGGAGCCTTATACATCCAAATATTATTCTACTGACTGGAAACTAGTGTCAGGTACTTCACTTATAAAAGGATGAACTTGCAACCCAAAGGTAGCAAATGCTTCAGTACTTTTCTTGCCAGCTTCACATTATAGTGTAACTTGGTTTAAAGGTATTTTTAGGAAAGGGTAATTTAGTGGATGGAAAGCGAGTCCCCAGATAAAACAGCAAATTACTTCATGCAGGACTTAAACTCAGCATTGTTTTCTATATTCTGTAACAGGACGTTCAAGCGAAGAGACCAGCAGCTGTCCTGCTGGCAGTGCTGCTTGCTTGTTACACAAAGGTCGTGCTTATGATGTTGGTCGTCCTCAGGAACAGCTGAAACTTCATGACAAAGACAGGTACTTAGTTTATCTGATGATGCTTCTGTGAGCACTTCACAGTTGTCTGGGCCGGATAAAGTGTTTAACTTGTAGATTACTCATTGTTATCATCAATATATTTTCAGTATTGTAGGGTTGGCCAGGAATAGTTTCATCAAACACCAGCAGAGAGGTAGTTTTGGGGCATGCTCTTCCATAACAGATCAAGCTTTCTTCACTGTGGGAGATTCCTGTTTATAGAATTGCAGAAAATCTCAAAAGCTGGGGCTGATTGGTGTTCTCTGCCTTTGAGCAAAACTAAGTTCTGACTCCGTCTGCCTACCATCTGAGAGCCTGAAGGAAAAATTCCCTTGACTGTCTGGGTTTACTCACTGCCTTTGGCTCAGTCTGTCACCCAGGAGTACCTCAAGTTGAGAATAGGTCCAGATGTTGCCCTTCTGTGCATCTTTGCATTGATGACTCCTTAATTTAACAAGTATAAGTAATGCAAGGTTGGCCATTCTTGGGGGTATGCAACTGGAACTAGCAGAAACTTTTTGATGCTTCCTCTTGTGCTGAAAGTGTATCATGAAAGAAAGCCATCCCATATGTGATTTGGGGGACTTAGCAGTCAAAGTGATGATTTTTTTTGATCATTAGGTCATACGAGCCTGTTTACCATATATGTAGGGATCACTAATAACCTGTTGACTTTTTTTTTTTTCTCAGATTGTAGTAGAAGAAAATGGTAGATTAAGCTAAGCTGACAATGGAGATAATAGGTTCTGGCTTTTCAGTAATAGATTTTTTTTTTTTTCTCCCATTTACAAATAAAATTGTTGATGTCCTACAGAGCTCCCCTCTCTGTCTCTCCTTTCTCCCCCCACCCACCAAAATGAACCAAGTGGCTGAAGGATTCTGTACTAAAGTAGAAGGTTAAATCTGAGGACACATAGCAATGTTCTCATATCAAAGTGCAAATTGATAAGCCACTCTCTATAAGAAGTGGCTGCCCCCAGACTGTCTTGTCCCTGTTAGGATTGCTGGAACAGAATTAATTGAATGTAATGAACCCGCTTAGGGCTGTCTGGGGAGGGAGTGAAGTGTTTGTGTTGGCGTCCTGCAGTATGGAGAGGTGAGCAGGTGAGAGGTGTGACTGACCTGAAGCAAGGCTGACACCCTTCTGCAAGTTGCAGTCTTGTTTGTTAGATTCTAGTTTGTTAGAACAGTAATACTTGGATATTGCACTGGTGTCATGTTGTTTGCTCATCCAAGTCACCTTGCCACATCATTCTGGCATGCAGTTATCTTGTTTCATGCTTCCTGTCTTTGTTAATGATGTTTTCTTGCAGTCATTTCTGTGAGCAGGATGGAAAGATGATAAATGTGCAGGTGGTAAACCTTAGGAATGTAGTAAAACATCAGTGCTTTCAGAAAGTGGCAATGCTATCATATCTGCTCTCCAGCAATCTGAGAGTAAAGTTAAAATGTTTTCATAACTATCAGCTAAGCTCCCACTGTCTGAGTTAAGGCATTGAGTATGGTCTTAAAAGGGAAGCAAGAGCCTGCTAAGTCAACCTGCTAAGATAAGTCATTTTGCTGTGATTTTTGTAACCTTTTAGTTAATTGTAGGAATAAGGACATCCTTAAAAGTAACTTTCAGGATGGAGGTTGCTTTAGCATATTCTACCTGGGTGTCTAATAAAAGGCAGATGTTCCTCTAAAACGTCTCCTTCTCTCCCATGTGTTATGTCTTACTATGTTCCTGGTTTGTCACTTTCTGTTGCTAGACTGGTGCTGAGTTATGAGAGAATATACAGTGAAGGAGAGAGGCCAGACTTCTGCCTCGGCCATAACCCAGCAGTGACCATCACTTTTGTTTGCCCATCAAAGAGGGGAGAAGAGGTAACTTTGCTGTTTTAGTTTGTGTTAAATGATTGGTCTCTACCTTCTCTGTCTCTCTTCTTATTATTACTATTTTTTTAATGTTTTGAAGGGTGAAGGGAACAGGCAAATTCTGTTTTGCAGGTTGTGAAGAATGTGCGATTCTTAATATAAAGTACTCTTCAGAAACATTTAGGAATTAAAATTAAAATTTTTTAAAAAAGCTTAGGAATTAAGAATTTGACTAAAATGTTCTTATGAGATATTTTTCTCTTGTTTTGGTAAATTTGGTTGTCCTTTTGTTGATTGAAGGTTTTTCTCTGAGAATAGGACAGGATTTAGGACAATGTTCGTCCCCAGGCCTGATTTTGGCTTGCTGATAAGCACTCTTCTAACACCAGTAAGACTGGGCATGCTTAAGATGTTGCCTGCAAGTTGCTTTTTATAAATCTAGACTTCCTTGGGAAAAAACCTAGAAAGTGTCATTGCTTGACTAATATCTGTCACTTATGAACAGGCTTATGAACTTCTTTTACCTTAAAGTAATATCGGTCATGTTAAGGCACAGATTAGCCTCTGCCTGCCATTGATTTAGCTGAGCCTCAATGCTGTGCAGTGTCTGCTTTGAGTGACATGATACCAGGTTAATCTGGGGTATGTGGCACTCTTAAGTGCATCTGGAATGAGTAGGTCTAATGCTGTGCTATTTCATATTCTAATGGTTTTGCTTGCAGGCTCGTGAAGGAGGAACTCTTCTGCTAGTTTTGGTCTAATGTTTGTCCCTCATCTGACCCACATAATTATCCATACTTTCTCGACCACTGCAGAAACAGGCCATAGGCCTTTGCCTACTGTTACTTTCTTAATACTTCACTATAGCCGCACATGTATAATGTGTGCTGTGAGTAATAATGTAAATCTTTCTTGTGTCTTAAATTCAATATCTCCCTGTGTGTCTGGCTGCTGTTTTGGTTGATGGTGGAAATACAGGCTTATGAAACAAAATGAGTGCCTAATTTTTTTTGCTTGAAAGTCAGGAAAAAATAGTTTTTCTTTTTTATGGAGATTCAAAAATATTGCACTACAGAAGACATCTGACAAGTGTTGACTAAGGAATTTTCAAGTATGTGTCTCAGTCCTGATTTAGACTGAGGGAATCCAAGTTGTTGAAATGGGCAGCGTACGAGCAGCTTGCCTGCTGTTAGAGAATACTTGGTCTGTGTTTCCTTGTTTGGACTCATCTGAAAGACAATGCTATGCTCAACAATTTGGGCTTTACTGTTTCTGCTTTAGCTCACATGTTAAGGAAAAGCACTTAATTCTGGTAGTCTTCTGGTTATGCTTGTTGTTCTACCTCTATGTAACTTGCCAGTTGTTTGTCCCATTGTTAAGAGGTGCTTATTCTCTTCTCAACCTAGTTCTGAGAAGCCAGAGACCATGTTTGCAGCTCCTAAGCAATTTACAGGCAATCATTATTGACTGTGACTGTATTGCTGTAAAGACTGTTTTAAATAGAAGTTGCCATACTTACCTGTGATTTTAATTCTGTTCATTTCCATATCAGAGTACAGGGCCCAAACTCACCGCAAAAACAAACTGCCGATATGAAATTGAGTGGGTTACTGAGTATGCCTGTCACAGGGATTATCTGGAGAGCAGGAACTGTCTTCTCACTAATGAGCAGCACGATATCTCCATAGACTTAAGCCCACTTACTCTACCTTCAGGTAAACTCCCAATTTTTTCTCTGAATAGGGTGTTGTTACTAGCAAGATTCTGTGCTCCCTGTTTGGAAACTAGAGAAATAGTCTGTGTAGCTTTTTTTTGTGTTTTGTTGCATGTTAGAACACTTATTTGCTTCCTCCTTCAGGATATGTAACACCATATTCAGCCAAAGATGATGACAAGGAGTATTACTATTACTTGAATATATGTGGGAAAACTGCTGCAGGTAACTGCAAGGACAGTACAGGATTTATTTCTTCTTGCCAAGTAAAATCTTCAAATAACCAGCATAAAGTAGCAGGAAGATTTGAGAATCAAACCCTAAGGTATGTGAAGAATTCTTTCCAGGCTCTTTGGCCATACTTAGTTGTTTGACTGGCTGTCTCTGTTTCCTAGCCAGGTGCTCTTATGTAAACAGTATATGATACAGAACAAAAACTTTTATTTTGTATTTATTTGAAAACAATTAACAGTGTGCCAGGGTAGCATTAGCAAATGAAGGAGCAAAGGGTGTTGGTGGTAGTCACTCAGGGCAGATTTTCCACTCACTTCACTGTCAGAGTTGTAGGTTGAGTAGTGCTGTCCCTTGTCTGCCTTGAGTTAAGGCAACAGGTTGGATATTTTAGAGGTTTTGCCCCCAGCAAGAGGAGGACACTTACACTGCCTTTGCAAGAGCATGCAGTAATCGCATCCAAGATTTGAGAGATCCAGGACTTTTTGGTTTTAAGAATTTGAAGATTCCAAGTGGTATTTTTGGGATACTATATGAGATTTCAAAGTGGAGATTCACACAAATGGGACCTTTATTTTGTCTGTGAGAATGATATAGACTTGTGAGAACTATCTTCCAGGGAGTATGAATTCCTCCAGCTCCCAAAATAGCAGTGTGATAAGCTCTAAGGAAGAGGTGCTCCATCACAGCTGGGAGAGCTATGGAACACTGAAACTATACAAATTTATGCAAAACAACCAGAAAAAAATCAGTGGATTTCTTTTGCAGTAAAAATGTCAGCATTAATGCTGAAAACTGAGTTTCTTTTTCTCCCTGAGAGTGAATCAAATATTTAGTAGTCAAGAGTGTGGCTTCTTTTAAATGGAGAACATTACATGATTGTGTTTAATCCCATTTTTTTTTCTATTTAAAACTGACTTTTTACTCAGATATTCTGATGGGGATCTCACTTTAATTTATCCAAATGGGGATGCATGTAGTTCTGGCTTTCAGAGGATGACTGTCATAAACTTTGAGTGCAATGAAACAGCAGGTGAGTGTAATAAGCTGCTGGTTGTGCTCAGAGTTTGATTCATGTGCTTCTATTAAACTAATAGACCTTATGTTGAAAGGAATGCATACTTTGAGCACGAGTTATAGAATGCATGCTTTGAGCCACAATAAATATTTTTTTAGAGTAAGCACTTATTTTTATAGCTTGCAGGGTTGTTTTCTTCTGTGTAGTAATGCTGCTATTCTAAAAACTAACTCTGAACCCTGAAAGAACCTGCTTTCTTAGCCTACAGTAAAGATAAAGGATTTGGTTTGCTGTCTTCCTTACTGCGTATTATTTTTTTATTGTGTTTTTTCCCTCTTCTTCCCCCACCTGCCCCGCCCCCAGTAAAACTTCCTTCACTGGAAACCTAATATCTAAGTATCTATTTTTAATGTTAAGGTAATGATGGTAAAGGGTCTCCAGTATTTGCTGGTGAAGTGGACTGCACCTATTTTTTCACTTGGGATACAAAATATGCGTGTAAAGAGAAAGAAGATCTCCTTTGCAGAGTTGCTGATAGGAGAAAACATTATGACTTATCACCTCTGATACGCAGTTCAGGTATGGCAATATGAACTCAATTTGTTACTTCTGCCCTGAATTAGCATGCATCTCCATTGCCCATTACAGTTCCTTAATTGAACACTACCCAGCTTTTGCTTTTCCTTGGTTTCCCATTCAGTTCCCTTTTCTCAAAAGTGACTGCCTCTTGAAAGCAGCAGTGTCCACGACTATCTTGGTTTCTGTCATCTTTAGCTATTTTAAATTGGGCGGGGGAGAGGGGGAGGTAATTTTGTAGTTTTTGTTGTGATAAAAGATGTTTTGGGATGAAGAGGCTGGACTAATTAAGCAAGGCACATTGTTCTTAATGATTGTCTCTATTTCAGAGTTGGCCCAGAACTGGGAAGCTGTGGACAGTAGCCTTTCGGAGGTGGGAAGGAATCATTATTACATCAATGTCTGCCATAAAGTGCTGAAGAAAGGAGGAGCTTCCAGCTGCTCAGATACTGCTGCTGTTTGTGCTGTAGGTGAGTCTCATACTTCTATTTTATTTTATTTTTTGCTCTGAAGGCTTGGCACTGCCTGTGTAAGTGGAATGCTACTGCACTTGAATAACTGAAGGCACTCAGGGAACAGTAGTTAATGAGTGTATTTCCCTTGTGCTCACAGAGAGCCCAGAAGAAATGATTGAAGTGGCCTTTTCTAACTAAAGAATGTTAGTGCGCTTGGCTTCTGGCTATGTAGCACAGTTTGAGAGGTTCAAAACAAACTTGGAAGGATATTCTATTTTTGTCTTTCAGTTGGCTAGATTATCTTTCTCTGGAAAGAAGTGAAATTTATAATAACAAAAGTGGCATGTTTTAATCTTTTTGCAGATAAAGAAAACAACAGCAGGAATCTTGGAACATATGTTTCTTCTCCGAAAAAGGTTGGAGAAAATATTCAACTTACCTATTTAAACGGTGACCCCTGTGGCAATAACAAAAAAATCAAAACTGTCATCACGCTTGTGTGCAGACCAGGTGAGAATATCCACATCTTGTCCTCTGAGTCAGTTAAAGCTGGATATATATATTATGCGCAGGCATAATATTAGGTGCCTTCATCTTTTATTTTTTTATTCTGCTTACTAGGGTAATAGCAATGTCATTTCAGGTATTTACCTCTGTTTTACCTTTTTATACAAAGATTGTGAGTCTCTCAAACACTGATTCTCCCAAACAAGGTGAAGCTATGTTGAAGTGCATAAAGCTCCATAAATAAGTGGAAGTTATAAAGCCTTGCAAACCATAAAAACAGTCTTTACAGAGCAGCCTGGTTCTGAACTGAGATCAGATACTTTGACCTTTTTTTCCAATAAGTATATCTTGCCTCTAAAACACTTAGATTTAAAAAGACTATAAAAATTGTTTGTTACTCTCTTATATATAATAGCCCACAAGTTGACCTGCCTCCCAGAGAAATAGTTCTCCCTGAGTTCTTCTACCTGCCCCTGAGGGAGCACAGTCCTGAGCATGCTAGCTGGTAGGGTCAGGTTGTGCACTACTTACTGATAAAGCTGTTGCTTTGAAGCAAAACACCAGGTTTGAGTAACAAACTTCTGTTAGAGCGTTAACAGTATGCGCTCTTTGAGTGCTACGGAGGAACTGAGCAATTAATCCCTGAATAAACTTTTCTAATCCTGGGGAGGTGAGGTGTGCTTTTAAGTGTGAAGAAATTTTTTAATCTTTGTTGTGAAGATACTTTTTAATGGTTAATTTTGACACTGGGTGCTGGGGACAGGTAGAGTTCAGTGCTTTGGGCTTAATTCGTTGTTCCTGCTGGTAGCTTGACTATGCTGTCTATGATTCAACACATTGCTCTTATTTACCAGGTGATCTAGAAAGTGCTCCTATCTTAATTTCTGAGGGTGGATGCTCATATGTCTTTGAGTGGTATACTGCTGCTGCGTGTGTCCTGTCCAAAACTGAAGGAGAAAATTGTCAAGTCTCTGATTCTCAGGCAGGTGTGTATTTGCGTTGAGCTTGCGCTGTAACACTGAGCTATCCTCAGGTACAAGAACAAAGCAAGTTTGGCATAAGTCTAAATCTGCTGTGTCCAAATGTAAGTGCTTATCCACACACATATATGGAAGATCAGAATAAGATGAGCTTAATATTAATGTACCTTGTGTGTGTAGGGGGAATGGATGTAGCTCGTTCCCAACTGTAGTAAATCTTTCTGTAAGAGCATTTATGTTCTCATTATGTCCAAACTGAAGTATTTCTGGAAAATATAATTGCATAAAGGGAAACTTACTCAAAGGGAAGGTCAACTATCTGGGTGAGGAAAAGGTGTGGATCTGATGAACCTGTACTGAATAAAACTTTATTCCTTACTGATTAGGCTTCTCTTTTGACTTATCACCACTGGCCAAGAATAATGGTTACTACATGGTTAATACTGATGAATACTTGTTCTATATAAACGTCTGTGGCAGTGTGCCAGAAGAGCTGTGTCACACAAAATCAGCAGCATGCCAAGTAACGCGGAGGTGAGTAATAGCTCTGTTGTCTGTAACAGAAGAACTCTTGTTGCACAAAGTGTTCTCTGTGTAGCACCAAGCAATAAAACAGAATCAGGCAATTTGTATATAAAGTAATTATGTGGTGGTATAGTAATTGTACTGTCAGCTGTTTCAAGCTAAGTATACACTTGTGTGATTTAGCTTACAACTTGCTCTTGGGCTTTGACAAAAGTGTCCATTGCTACCCCTTGTGTTAGCCATAGGTGCCTTAAGCTATGAATTAACTTTTACAGCTATATTGAGCCAACCCGCAGCTCTAAGTCAAGGTCAATTGGATTTCCCAGGCAGTATATTGGCTTAGAGAAGCACTGCTGCCCAGGCTAGCTTGGGAGAGGTAGAGGAAACAATCCTAAGTCTTAGCACTTGTGTGTTGAACCACATTTCTGTTGTTAGAAATGCTGTGCGGGCACAGTCTCACTCTGCAGTGCTACTTTAGTTGGTAGGAGATTCAGCAATGCCACTGTTTGTGATGGTATTTGTACAACATGATAGGCTGACCTGAAACCCTCTTGCCAGAGGTGTGGCACAATGCGAACATGTGTAGTTGCTACTTCAGTTTGCTCAGAATTAACTTCTCTAGCTAGGAAAGGTCACTCCAGACCTTAAAATTGCTCCCAGGAGAGTGGTTAGATTAGATGCGACAGAACCAGCCTTAAATCAGGCTCTCCCAGGCTGCCCCTGGATATATGCAGAACTAATAGCATGTGAAGACAGTTTTCCTTCGAAGGAGAAGGCTTATACAGGGCTTCACTGTTTTCCTGTGTTTGGATGAAAATAGTTTGAGCTCAGCAATTGGATGCCTGTGGTTTGAGTTTTGCTCTAGAGGATGGGAATGTGGTGTTTCTGTCATTGCTTTGGAGTATGGAGTTAGTGTTTTGCATGTCCAAGCAAGAAACACCTTCCTTTCCTTTATCCTTTCTTTAAAGGACACCTGAATGTCTTAAGCTTTCTTTTGGCAGCACTTTACTGTAGTCACGTATGTCTGGGTAACTCTAATCCTCCTGTCTAATTACACTATTTCTGTGTAGCTGTATATGCATCTATTAGTGTGTAAGGTGTCTGAAGAGAACTTAATTTAAATTCCATTCAGTCTCAGAGCCCACTTTTTTTCCCCCCCCTCCTCCCTTTCCTGTAGTAATGATCAGTCTTGGAGTCTGGGATTGCCTAGTTCCAAACTGTCCTATTATGATGGACTGATCCAGCTGACCTACAGAAATGGTACAGCATACAACGATGAGAATAAAACACAGCGAGCAACCCTTATAACTTTCCTGTGTGACCATGAGGCTGGAAAAGGTCAACCTGAGTATCAGGTAAGCAGTTCCAAATGAAGTAGGAGAAGGCTCTCCATGCAGAAAGAGAGACTCTCTGCCTAATTTGGTGCAGTGGAGATTCATGGATTGGAAAAAAAACAATATAGTGCAGACTACTAATAAAAATGCTTCTACTTGTTGTGATTGTAATTGCTTCTTGTTGCAGCTAAGCTTGTCGTGCTCACTGAGCAGTAAGCTGTTGACCTGGATCCAGGCTCCCACTTCGATATTTTTAACCTCAGGGTTACAAATCTACCATTGCTTTTGAGCCTTTATGTTTCTGGCTGTTTGGGAAACAAAACAGAAAATACTTTCTGGCTGTGAGGGTACAAGCAGTAGCTCTCTGTACAGCAGAGCTGTAATGTGGCTGACAGTACTTACATTGCTCTGTTCCTGCTTTTAGGAGACTTGGTCACACAGCAGGGAAACATCTATTAATAATAAGACAGAGCTACACAAATCAGTCTGAGAAAGTGTATCCCAAAGTCAAGGGAAAACAATAAGCTTGATATAAAGAGTAGTCTTGGTTTGCAACATAGTTTTTACAAGCCAGCCTGAGCTATTCTATTGTGGTGTGGCATGTGTGTTTGTGTTTTTAGGTAGAAGATAACTATACTTACAACTTCAGATGGTACACTGAATATGCCTGTCCTGAAATACCTCTGGAATGTGTTGTGACTGATCCGAACACCATGGACCAGTATGATCTGTCAAGGTATCAAAGCACCATATAATGCTTAGTTAGAAGAGCCAAACACACATTTATCTTCCCACTGATGGCTGGGGTGGCCAGCTGCTTAGCACTTGCTGAGGTCTCCTGCACAAACAACACTAGAAATATCATCTTTGGTAATATGCTAACTGCTATGGTACTACAGTTGAAAGAATATTTCTCTGTAGCAAACAGACTTGTTTTGTAAAATATTGTCTGACTTTTGAGTTGGTTTTCTTTACAAAAAATATATTAAAAAAAATTATTTTAACTCCCCTCTTTCTTTACTTTCTGGGGGGCTCTTAACTGCAACACTTAAATGGGAAGGGAAAAGCTATATCTTTCTGAGGTGTCTTGTGGTTGCTGCCTTTTGAGCCTTAATGAACAAAACTGGAGAGAGTGCATGGAGTATGTGTATTCTTAGTATAGAACTTTCTCCTATTCAGCTTAGCAAAATCTGAAAAGAGAGGTGAAAACTGGTATGCTGTGGATAACTCGAGACCAGGCGAGCGCAAGAAGTACTACATAAACGTGTGCCGGCCGCTGATTGCTGTGCCCGGCTGCGACCGGCGAGCATCCGTCTGCCAGGTGGAATATCAGCATGATCACGTGAGTAGTCTTTGCATCCCAGCTCCAAGCTGGTTAGCTGACTGTGTGAGATTAAGGCTGTGTAAGATAGTCACAGGAATTCTGTTTCCTTGGTGTAAGACAGTGATACCCTAACTTTTGGCATAGTTGCTGCACAATGATGGATCTCCTAGTAATTGTCCTTCTCAAAAACCCAAGGTTTATTTTTTACAAGTGCACAAATGTGGTGTCTTATATGTACTTCTCTTGCCTTAGTTTGTGAGGTAGACAATCTGTGTATCTGACGGCTACAGAAACACTTTACAAATTTGTTACTAGTTGTTAAATGCAGTACCGCAGACACCTGCTTCAGTGGTCTGCTCACACTTGTGTAAGCAGAGAAGGCTGCAGTCTCCAGGACTGTCGCCACTACTTTGGGAACATGCTGCTTTTGGATACTGTGCCTTACTTCAGGCCAGGATTACATTAAGCTGTAGAAAGTGTTTAAAGATTCCTTGCCATCCCATTTTGAGCTCTCATCTGCTTTGAAGAGCAGATTAGTCAGAAGTTGGGTGGGGGGGATATGTGGCCATTTGCTTCCACTTTCATATCTTCCGGCAAGCCTAACAAGTCTTTATGCAGCCCTACTGAAGTGTGCTGGGCAAGTTTTACCAAAGCATTATCAATAACTTTTTTGAGTGGAGAGAATACTTTTTTTTATGGTGTTGGACAGAATGTGGTGCATCACAATTCTGACCCTTGAGCTCACTATTAGTTTCCATAGTTACTTTTCTGGGCTTGTCTTAGTCCTCATTCTGTGAAGCTACTTATCTTATACATAGATGGACCCTAGTAGAATTTCATTGCTGAAGACACAGGAGTAGATAAGCGTTGCGGGACAAATTAAATGCAGAGCTCTGAACAAAGCTGAAAACTTTAGTGTGGAGAGAACTCTTCTGAAAGTGTATTCTTCTGCTTGTGTTGCTGTTAAAGTAATTTCTTAAATAGGAAACACCTGTTATCCTCCAGAAGTGAAGACTTAATTGTACCTATGTAGTTTCAGCTACTGCTGTCTGCTGGTTTATAGCTGTTCTTGCTAAGGCATTTCAGACCTTAAGCATGTTGAATCCCTAAGGTCAGTTCCAGGCCTTTCATCTGCTGTGTTTTAAGAGCTGTATGAATTACATAGTACCTACTGAACATGAGGTTTATGTTTTACCAACTTTCCACTTTTATGCTTCATAGCTATGAGCTGAAGCTGCTCTGAGACACTATAGGCACTTCGTTGTGAAACAAAATTATCTATGGTGCTTGCCTATTAAACTTGAAAAATTGAGTGAGAGAAATGAATGGGGACCTCTTGAGTTCTCACTTACTTTCACAGCTTTCTTAAGCTTCTGTAAGCTTCTTCTGTAAGAAATGTTGTTGTGGTACATAGCTTCTGCTTTGGTTATATCCATAGCTACTGGTACATGAGTTTAAAAATTGCTGACATACTTTTCTTTATTTCTAGGATTCTTTCTCTGAAGTCACCTCTATTAGTAACCTCGGTGTTGCCAGCAAAGAACTAGTAGTTGAAAGACCTGGTCACATTTCTCTAACTTACACAAGTGGCTCTGTATGCATTGATGCTAATAGAAATAAAACTACTTATAATACCACCATCCACTTCACCTGTTCCAGGGGCACTCTTGTAAGCACAAAAAAAATTAAATTTTTGCTTTATTGTAGAAGATTTTGTCATATAACGTGAAGTTACATGAAAGTGTTTGAGTAGATGCTTTTTCATAGGAGATACTTAAAATGAAGATGAAATACAAAACTGGCTTAGATGCAAGAGCTGTATCTGGGTGTCTTTCATCATAAATTTAACATAGTGACTGCAGTCATTAAACTCGTTAGTTTTTAACTAGGTGACAGTGATATTTCAGGCTGGTCTAAGTAGCATGAAAAATGCAGACCACCTCAGGAAGAATACTGTAAAATGTATTTGCAGGCTTCAATTCTGCATCTGTAGTTTGCTGATTCCAGATGAGTTCTTATGTGAAGCAGAATCAGCTAAAGCATTGCACACTGAAGTTGAGATTGAGGAGAACTATTAGATTGAAGCTTGCCAAACCTACTTTTTTGTTGATTTATAGAGTTGCAAGTAATCCTTTTGGTTGGTAAAGAACTATGACTTGCAGCAGTTACAAACTGTGCAGCATTGCTTTTGCCTGAAAATGCTGAAAGATTTATATAATATTCCTGTTAAGTGAGCTGACATGCTATTGTCACTTGCTTGGCTTTTTTTCCCTGATTCTTCTTCCTCTAATGGAAATTCTCCAGCCCTGAAATTCTCCAAGTCTTAGACTGAATCAGGGTCTGGTTATGCCTGTCTAAACTCAGTATATTATTTCATAAAACTTAATGACATGCTAAGTGCTTAGCTAGACAAAGTGTTCAGTTGTGACTTGCAAAAGAAGGGTGAGGGGAATTGAGATTAAAAATGTGCATCTAAATCAAATATACATTTGCAGTGAAGTTTTTTTATAAGGAGTTGTAATTTTTTTCTAAAGGAGAATCTCAAAGATGAGAACATGTTGGTTCTTGGTTCTTATTAGTTTTGATTCTAGTTTATTCTGTTTCTAGAGTAGCAGCCCACGCTTTATAGCTATTCAGGAATGTGTGGCCACCTTCTTATGGGAAACTGAAGCTGCTTGTCCAATCAAGAAGACAAAAGATGATTCTCAGGTGAGGAAAAAGGGGAAACAACTTTGAGTCTCTACATGCTGTTTTCTTCAGCACTCCTGCTTGTGTCATTTAAATAACTCTTGGTGAAAACAGACTACAGCAAAGTGAAGCAGATTGTGATGCTTGGTTTTGCAATTCCTTCATGCTTTCTTCATGAAATGTTCATGAAATACATAACCTCTGACCAAAGCATTTCTCAAGTGTCCTCTCAAGAGTAAACAACTTACTGTGACACAGAATACTTCCTTCTGTTACAAGGCCACTAGTACAACTGAGAGTGTACGTAAGAATTGTTTGTGTGCAGTCTGTAGAATGAGGCCTATGTGTTTTTATGCAGAGCTACTCACTTGCTTCTACTTAACAACTCTCATAAACATTAGCGTGGAAATAGTCCTCATCTGAAGTTTCCTTGTGTTCTTTGCTAGCCTGGTAAATGAAGCCTGTTAAATAGCACTTTAATGTATTTTGGTATCTTGACATGTTGTGAACAGCAATGCTAAAGGGTTGAATAAGGAGTTGCTACTGCTGGAAGTATATTCATAATCAAGTTGCTGCTTGGCTTGCAGCATAGCAATTGTATAAATCACTCCTGGTTCTTTCTACAGGTGAGATGATGTAGTACTTAAACAGCAAGAAATGGGAAGGTGGAAAAAATAATAGCTTTTTTTCTTTGCAGTCTTGTTCTGTGCGAGATCCAAACAGTGGCTTTTTGTTCAATCTGCAGCCATTAGCTACCGAAAAAGGCTATATGGCTAGTGGCATTGGGAAGAACTTCATGGTAAGGATTCTGTTTCTATATAGCTGTGCTTATGGAGGTGGTTGCATTTTTTCCAGTCTTAGTTGATGAAATGAAGCTTTGATTAAATACTCTCAGGAAAATTTGAATAGGCAAAGTTCTGTGTTTGGTTACTAGAATTGAAGCGTGATGTGTGTC
>VZSV01000055.1:1769112-1785288 GCA_013398735.1 Nothocercus julius | reverse complement strand
AAGAGTCTTCAAAACCTCTACCTTCCGGCTCTTAGGAAATATAAGGTATCCACACTTTATCTCTAGGCTGCAAATGGCTTTCAATTATGGACTTTGTTACATCATGCCAGTTTATCTGCTGATGCTAAATGAAATGGTGTAAGCCTAGAAAGGGAATTAATTTATCAGTCATCTTAATATGACCTGCATATCTGATTACTCCTAGGCTGTCCACAGGTGCTGTCATAGGGCTTTTTAGTCTAAAAATAAACTTGGTAAGCTATGTTCAAACATAGTGGGGGCAGCATGTGGACCCCCTAAGTTGAAGGCTGAGAATAGTGCTGTTTTCATATAGCTGGCTGTCTTGCAGGTTGGATGAAAGGTGTTTCATATTATTTGAAATTGTTCTTGATGAGTGAGTTGTTGATATAGAAATGATTATGCAAGTCTTACCTTTTTAAGACAATATTAATCTCTTGAAAACAATATAAACACAAATAATTGTTTACACCCATATCTCTTTCGAAACTTCTAGCTAAACATTTGTGGGCCCATGCCAGACTGTGGTAAAATCAATGAAAAAACAGCTGCTGGATGTGAAGCTGAAAACATGACATCAGTGAGGATTGTGCAATTGGACAAAACCTTGTATCTGTCTGCTGAAGGGTTTCTAACTCTTACCTACAGAGGTCCTCTTAATGTGCAATTAGGTGAGCTCAGGAAGTATGTGCTGGACTAGCTTTCTGTAAACTGCCATTGTAATTCATGCAATAGTTTACTGTGTTTGACACTAATTACTTAAGCTAATTCATGTAAAAACTTTAGGAAGAAAATAAATCTTCATGCAGAATGGAAACTGGTCAGATTTCTCTAATATACATGCATTTCAAAACTTTGAGACAGACCAAATACAACATAAGATACTTTTCATCTACTTAAAAAGAAAGTCCTCTTTGCATGGAGAAATTGATAGCTGAATTGGGAAAACAAGCAAAATGACCCTTCTCTTTTCAAAGCAAAGTCGTTTCTTTGAGATTCAGTTTCATGAATAACTCTCTAAACTTGTCTAATTGAAAAATGATTTTTCAAATGTAGAACAACTTAGTATCTTGTATACATTTCTTGAATTTAAATCTTTAAGTCTGTTTTGCCAAAAGAAAAAAAAAATGGTTTTAAATTCTTATGCTGGCCAGTTGGACTGAAACTGAGCAGCCATATGTCTACATATTAAACCTTAAAGAAGAGTTTTAGGAAAAATGTGTTGAATATTCAGGAGCCTTAGGTGTTCCTGGATGTTGGTCTTCTACACAGATTACTTTGATGCTTGTTGTTCTTTGCTCAGCCGTGATATTTTAGCACCAAGTATAAAGCATAAAGCAAGTGATTGTGGTGTTTTGTACCTTGATTTGAAAGTTTCTACAGCTTTGACTACTCTAGGATATGTCAGGAACAATGACAAATTTCCATATGTTGCTTGGATAGCATCTTTTATGGTTATTCTAGGTTTTCTCTTACTGGATCAAAGGCAGTTTAGAAGTTGTAATTATGATGCTGAAATGTGTCAAGGCCGCCTTCTCTCCCATAGAAAGTCAGTTGGTGCAGCTAGCTGTCCTAATGCAGGGTTTCTAAAGAAGTCTTAATCATACAATTCATTTTTAAAAAAAAAAAAAAAAAAAAAAAAAAAGGACTTTTAAACAATAAGATAGTTTTCCATGAAGCTTTTTTTTTTTCACAAAAGCTGCTACAAAACTTTAAAGTTAACAGACTTCTGTTCAAATATCTCTGAATGAAGCAATGCTAGATAAGTGTTTGTTTTACAGGAACATCAGACACATTCACCATTACTTTCATTTGTAATGATTCATATCCTGGGGAACTAAAGTTTGTGCGTGAAGAGATAAACAGTGCACAGAACATCCATGATACTTTCTTTGAGTTTCACACAGCTCTGGCCTGTGCTCCTGCTCCTGTAGATTGCCAGGTTACAGGTAAGTACCTGGAATTCAGGTGGGTTCCAAGTAACAAATCTTAGAGGGATAAACTGAACAGTATAAGCTTTTATGGCTAACAATGTTTAGGGTGGAGATCTAGCATCTCTTCTGGAGAAGCTTGGACATCTTCATAGAAATTGTGGAGAAGGAGATGAGCTAATTGTTTGGGAGCAGATTTAACTTAAGAAAATAAGGTTGTGTTTTTTTTTTTTTTTTTTTTTTTTTTTTTAAAAAAAAAAAAAAAAAAAAGCTACTATTGAACATATAGATGTGCCTGAGAAGGCTAATAGCTACTTTGAAGAAACCCTAATCCTTATTGTGATGCAGTGCTGCTTCAGTCCAGCCTTGAACAAAATGTATTAAACTAGTATTTGATGCATGCAAAAATGTGCCTGTAAACTGTGGATTAATAATCTTGGTAGCTGCATAAATTGCTTGTTGTGGAGGGAATGCTTCTGTTCTCTTTTGTAATGTGGTATCTGTAGAAAAAGTACTTTCCACTGGGTGTCTAATGATGTTCTGAAAAATGGAATTTGTGTATTCATCAATGAAACTTTACCATTTCAAACCCAGTATTGCCACAGTTACCTGATGATGGTGTTTCCACTTGCTGCATGCACCACATATCTTTCAGATGCTGCTGGCAATGAATATGACTTAAGTGACTTGAGCAAAGAAGGTGAGCCGTGGATTGCTATAGACACTTCAAAGGATGCAAGGAAGCGAACGTTCTTCTTGAATGTTTGCAAGCCTTTGCCTTATGTCCCTGGATGCCCTGGTAAGCCAGATGGGAAAAGTGCTTGGGGCTCTTGGTGCAATGCCTTCTAGGTATTGAATGGGATTTCTTGTATCTTGCCAACTCGGTTACTGAGCTTGACGTACATTTTACAGATCTATGTAAGGCTAAAGTAAGGCACTACAAAATCATATGGAGAGCAGTCCTAATGTTAATCAGGACTCCTACGTATTGAGAATGTAGGAACACATTTGGGGAAAACACTGAAGGCAGTACTTGAAAGTATATTCTAACCCTTCTGGAAAGGGGAGGGGAGAAAGCGAGTTAAATGTTGAAGCTTCCTAGCTCAGAGTGGAGCCTCAGTGAAACACTTGGCATGTCCTTAATGCAGCTGTAGCTTTTAATCTGCTGTTCTCTAACCTGTGTATTACCTGCATATAACCTGCATAGTGAATAGAAGCAGATAAATTAAATTGTAGTTCTAATACACACAGTGATTTGGGGGTAGCGATTTATTTTTCTCAAAGGCTTTAGGCCCACAATAACTCAAGCTGCGCTTTAAGCTCTTCTGTGCCCTGCTTCAAGTGTTTGACCCAGTCTGTTTTAATGTTCAAAGATCTCCTGAAACTATATCATCATACTATCTCATGATAAAGCTGTCAAAGCTTGACTGGATGATTTTGTTCTCTTGATCCTGTAGGTGGTGCTATAGGATCTTGTGTGAAATACACTGATAAAAGCAAGAACCTCGGTGTCATTCAGATAAATCCTCAGGCTGCTACTGATGGGTCATTAAGCATTATTTACTTGAATGGAGACACGTGCAAAGATAATCAACGTTATTCTACGCGTATAATCTTCCAATGTGATCAAACAATGGTAACTTTCAGTGCCCATAGCTATTAATAAGGACTTAAGAGTGTGGATTTACTGTATCAAAGTAGGCATAGTTTTATTTTTCCTTGGAATTGAGGGTTATTTTAGCAACCGGTATCTTATACACAAGCTTTCTCTTGCCTTTCCTTACAACCACTTTCCTGAGCACTTCAAACACACTGCTGACTTTATATAGTGGGATTCTGCTATCCACCAAAAGCAGTGCACTATTCAAAATGATACTGAAATTTGCTGATAATTTTTTTTAAATTGCACAAATACTTAGAAAGACTCATTTCTCTTGAAACTTGCTGTGTAATTGCTAGTAATCTTTATGTTGCTGCTCTTTAGGGATCCCCAGTATTTGAGCAAGAAGATGACTGTGAATATGTGTTTGTCTGGAGAACCTTGGCAGCTTGTCCTGTTCACAAAGCAGAAGGTAAGTCTGTTTTGCTTTAAAATATAAAGCAAATCTGCACAATAAATGCTTAATGAAACTAGGTTTTCTTGCCCTGCAAGTCTTTCTGAAAAGATGCTGACTTGTGAAGGAAAAGCTTTTCTGAATCTTAGTTAATTGAAACTGCACATCTAACTGTAAAGTACACTTAGAATGGGAGGCAAATAGATTTTCCTGTCTGTGGAAGATGAAAGCATTAGTGCTGTCTGCTTTCACCAAATCACAGTGCTGCTTTGGGAAATGGCAGGCAAACTTGTTAGTGACATGTAAATATTGGCAAGCATTGGGTTTTATGAAGATGAGGTTGATCCTGTGCCTGTTGGTCCCTCTCCTGTTTGCTTCTGGAGAGGCTGTAGTGTCAACTTAATCCTTATTAGAGGATTATAGAGATGAAAGGGGAGAGTATTGATTAGAGTTTATAGCTGACCCTAGGACATGCAAGAGGGAATCAGCTGGCTCTTAGACGGGATGTTGAATATACAGGTATCTTCTGCCTTTGCAGGCTTTGTTTTGGTTTGCAATTCTTACTCTATACCTTATTTCAAACTATCCAGACTTCCTTTGAGGTATCTGTGTCAAGTCCTCTATGTAGCTGAAACTGTCAGTGTTCTTATATGGCATAGGAGAAATACTTAGACTAGTGCTCTGCAGTATGCACTTACTGTGCAGGTTGAATGTAGAGTTGAGATTTTTTTGAGGGAACAAAACTGAAGTCCTGACTCTTACTACGCTTTGCTCAAATTACCCAATAAGAGAGCATCAAGTAACCATGTGACACAGCCTGGTGGTTTTGTAAGAGCTTCAAAATACTGAACCTAGGGTCGCTTTAAAACTGAAGGCTAGATAAGTAGCAAGTTACTGCTGCATATCAGACTGACCCTTGAAATTAGAACTTCCCCAAAGCTTTTTCTGTATGCATCTTATGCCCTTAAGCTGTAGCTGACAATTCATATGATCAATTATTTGTTAACTCAGCAGACTTTGTAACAGTTAAAGGAGGATACAAGACTTGCATCAAGCACAAATTTTGTTTCTGTCCTGTGACCTAACTGTTCTTTCCAGATGATTAAGTAAGTACTGATCGTAGCCTCTCTGAAGGAAGAACCTGTGAGGCCAGTTTGAGACCATTTTTGAACTATAGTGTACTTTAGTGGCAGTTATAAAAGAAATGTTTTATTTGTAGCTTAAGTCTCGTTATTTTTGATCTTAATGACTTCCTCAAACAATCTACTTAGCTGGACTAAATGAGTTCTCCAGTGTCATGCCTCTGAAGTGCTGACTAATCTTTTCTTTTTTTGTAGTCTTAGTCATACCAGGAAGCCTTTGTTTTCTAAGCATACACAGCATGGTTTGTAGATACTAATTTTCATTTTAAATCCTTAAAATCCTTTTCTTTTAAAGGAGATAATTGCCAAGTGAAAGATCCAAGGTATGGTCATGTTTATAATCTGATGCCGCTTTCCAATAAGGATGTAAAAGTGAGTACAGATGAGTATGACTACTACTTCAGAGTCTGCGGGGAGATAACAGAACCTTGCAGCCCAGGTGTTCCTGCGGTATCATCGTGCCAAGTCAAGAAGATGGATAGTACTTTCAGAAAAGTAGCAGGTATGGCATGTGAATTTGAGAATGAATTTGAAGACTGGGAGGATGGGCCTTGTATAATACAGTACCTTCAGTTGCACCCTTGTTCATCTTGTCTGTCATGTGTGATAAGTGTTATAGCAGTCCTTGTAACCCTGCTGCCAGATGCTTTGTTATGTGCATCCACTGGATTAGTGATTCACCTTGTGGTATGTGTATGGTTTTCTCTTTGCTTTTAGGATTGCATACAGATAAGTTGACTTTCAAAAATGGTTTAATAATGATAAATTATACTAGTGGTGAGAAATGTCACAAGATATACGACCGCTCAACAGCCATATTATTCTACTGTGACAAGACTACGTCGGAGGTTAGTTTCAGACACGCTTTCTGTATGTACTGTCTTTCAGTGTTGCCCTTTCTTTAATGTGAGGTGAAGAACTTGAAATTTGCTTCCTCCAAGGACTGCCTAATCATTTACTGGTTTGGCTGTAGGTGGAAAGTTCCTGTGAGGTAACAATCATCAACAACTGGTAGTTTGAATTGCCTGTTTGAATTCCCTGGGAAGGCCTTGGTATGCCCTTCCTTTAAGGGATGGCTAGAATTAGCAAAACTCTTCTTAAATGTTATGAAGGGGTGTTCTCACAGGAGTAAGAGCAGTCCCTTTCCAAAAACTACAAGCTAGGGGGATGAATCTGCAGGAAAATAGGTATTGCATGGCCAGAACAAAATAAGGTAGTTACGCATCACTTTTAATAGCTCTTTGTTCATGTGCTTTCCTTCCTGTTTTTAATGATGTGGAGGGTTATCTTTGCTCTTGCATATACTTCCCTGGGCTACCCTGCCTGATCCGTGGAGGAGGCAGTGACTCCTAATGGGTTGCTCTGTTACTTGAAGTGTGCATAGGACTCAACCCGGGTTTGGAAGAAGCTGTGCTCTCAGTTGGTCAGACACATAGTACATCTCTAAGAATACGTAAATACAAGTTCTTGGTAGCTTATGTAAATACAAGTTCTTGGTAGCTTCTGTATGTCTGAGAAGTAAGTTTCTTTCTAATTTTTATTTCAGCCAGTCTTTTTGAAAGAAACTCCAGACTGCACGTACATGTTTGAATGGCACACACAATATGCCTGTCCACCTGTCAAATCTACTGAATGTTCTTACAAGTAAGTCCAGTTTCTATCAATAAAACTGGGACTATGTGATGACAAAAATGAAAATAGTCTTATTGCAGTTCAGTGCAAAGCTGTCACTTTGGCTTCTGTTTGGACGTAACTAATTGCCAACTAACCTAGTATAAACACATACTCTCATCTCTAGAAGATAGTCAAAGATGAAGTGAGTGTGGGGTTATTGGTGGCTGAACTTTGAATGTTTGTTACAAATGTCTAGTTACTATTTAACTGATTCAAACAAGAATATTATTGTCATTTGCCTGGAACTTTCATCTAACAAGGTTATGCTGGGTAGGAAGGCTATTTACTGTTGTCAAGACCAAGTATTAGCTCATTAAGGTTTAAGTAGGCAGGGCCAAATGCAACTAACAACTATCTAGGAGAGTTTGGCTTGGTGAATAAGGTTCTACCCTATAGTAAAAAAAATTAGTACAACTGCATTTGTGCTTGGTGTGCACTGAAAGACTGCATGCCTCAATGACAAGTTGAAATTCCTCTCACACTGACTGTGGGCTATGTGCACATGGACAGTCACTAGATGGGCTGCTGTACAGTGATGTAGCTTTACGCTGAATTTGAGGTTTGTGGGAGTTGATGAAGCAGATGTAGGCTTCTTATCCATGGTACTTTGCTTATAGGGTTATGGTGTTTAACTATTGGAAGTTACAATTGGAAGTTAACATTGGAAATTAGCCTAAGCTACTAGATTTAGAGACTTTTGAATGCTTTTTTGTTTAAATTGTTTACTGTCCTTCTTACAGGGACAATGAAGGAAACTTCTATGATCTTTCATCTCTGACGCGGCATAGAGAGAACTGGGAAGCTACTGCTCTATCTGCTTCTACACATAAATACTACATTAATGTCTGCACATCCTTAGTGCCATATGATGCTACACGTAAGAGCAAACTAAAAGTATATTCTAGCTGTGGTTAGAGAAGTGAGTAGTAGAACACAAACACTGAGGGTATAATTTAGAGGGTTGCTTGAAGATGGTCATGATGGTCATAACTGAAATAATTTTATTCTAGGCAAGAAAGCCATAACACCTTGAGTTGGTTTATTTGTTCATCTGCATAGGTTCCTGTCCTTCTGATGCTGCTGCCTCTATCATGGATGGTGCAAAATGTACAAGTCTTGGAGAAGTGGCTGATGGTCCCCAGTGGGAAAATGGCATTTCTGTTCTGAAATATGTTAATGGAGAGCAGTGCCCGGATAAAATTCGCAAGAAAACAACAATATTGCGCCTCAAGTGTGATGAAGACAGAATTGTAAGTGAGGTCCTGCTGGCAGGATTTTTGTTTTCTCCTGAGTTGTGTATATGGGGAGAATGGTGGACAGAAATTGTATGCGTTTCCAAGCCTCATCTTCTGTAAGTGAAAGGGAGGGAGACTTATGAGTCGAGTACGGGGTAGAGGATGTGAGCTCAGCAGCTGAGCAGTTTTTAAGAGATCATTTGGATAAAATCTGTAACAGCAGACTGCGTACTTTTAAAATTGACAAATTGAAGCTTTTATAAGTGAATGTATTGCAGGCTAGGGAGTGTTTAGAAAAATAAATAATGCTTTTGTCCATGTAGTTTTTAAACTCTTGGCTACACATCTGTGTGTCTTGACATTATATAACCTATTTGGCAGCATGTCTTACCCTCACCTGTGGGGTCTTTTGTTGTCCAAGTACACTGTCTTTAACTGTTTCGTATTTCCTGATGATAGTTCTGTGCTGCCTTGTATGTATGAAACTGGCTGCCATTTGAACTGAACTAAGCTAAAAGCTTGGATAACCCCCTGTGACGTGAAGTCTTACAGCATTACTGTGTGGAGATGTAACTCTCCATTGTTTCATATTTAGGAATCAAAACCAGAACTTATAACGGCCATTGAGGATTGTGAATATACCTTCTTGTGGTTCACAGCTGCTGCGTGTCCTCTTAAAAGCAACGTGCAGAATGACTGCCGGGTAACCAATCCTGCAACAGGTAAGGAGAAGGCACGAGAATTTAATGCGCAGAGGAAGCTGCGGAGAGCAGCGCTCCTGCCTTCTCTTGTCTTGAGGTGCCTTAGAGAAAGGCAGAGTGGCAGTCTTTTGTGGACAGTGACTAACAAGCTGATGGGCAGAAACCTCCTGTAAGGTACTGCTGTGGTGCCCTTTGGGAAATAAATGAATGTCTGTACGGAGTTTGCTGTATAGCTGTTCTGAAACTAGTTTTTGCCCCTAACAGAAGGCTAAACAGTTAAGAACTCTTAAGTTAGCAGACTGAAGAGATTGGCTGACTTTCCTACTAAATGAAATTATTAATTTTTTTAAAACAAAGAAATCTTAACTTTGAGTCTGCAAGAACATTGAGTTATTCCCTAATCTGCCTATAGGCCACCTCTTTGATTTGATGTCACTGAAGCGAGACTCTGGCTACACAATCTATGATTTGCACAACAGAAGAATCGAGCTGAATGTGTGTGCTGAAACTAAAAGCTTGTGTGCTGATGGAGCTGGTAAGCATCTCACCCTCTCTGGTTCTTAGTCACAGGCTATAGAGTATCTGAGGAGCTATTTATGCTCAAGTCTGCAGTAAAATGTAAGGGAGGCAGGTTTTACTGAAAACATGGAAAGCGAAGAAAACAGTTGTGTGGCTGAATCAACTGAAAATTCTAAAACTGTTATAAAGAATGGAGTAATTCATAGCATATTACATGCATAACCTTAAGCGAGCCCTCTTCCTGGCTAGTTTCTGTGGTCTGGAGGGGTGTTCATATGGACCACAAAGACAGGAACGCAGACCCTTCTGTTACATCTTTTTAGCTGCTGTCACAAGGGGAGTAGGCTCAAGGGGGCTGAGGGCACAAATGTAAATGCATGGTAATCTGTTGCTGTAATACATCTGTGTTCTGGCTTGTCTTCATGCCTTAACTCCCCTGTAAACACTTACGAGTTTATATTTTGTTTTAGGCATTTTTGAAAGTTCACTAGAAGCTAACTTGTATTTTAATTTTTTTTTTTTTTTTTTCTGGTCATGGCAAATTGGAGGGTCCTTTTATTGAATATGAGACAAATATTTAAGCAATTTTAAGTTCTAAGATAAGGCAATCCCATGAATTTGCAATTGCTTTCCGCATATTAACAAGAAAATACTGTATTCCTAGAGGCAACTTAATAAAACTATGTATAATCTTGGTTGAAATTTAGCATTAATCCCCTAGCTTTTGGAGATGTGGTAATAGAAAGCTATACTTTGTTGTTTCCTAAATGTGTGTAGCTTATAGAATCTATAGTGTACACTTCCCTGGTTAACAATGTGTCAAAGATGGTGTTTGGGACTGTGTTTTATTAAGCTTCCCTTAATAGTTATACTGGACAGTGTGAATGAGCATTTAGGAAAGTGAATGGAGACCAAATCTTAGCTTTGCTTCCTTTTGGAGGTGGAGGGAATTCTTAGGAGGAAGATAGGCAAGACATTCCTACAATTCACACAGGTCACTTTAATCTGTACTATGTAAAGGAATGCTATAGAAAAATTTGGTCACTTGTCATAGAGCTATTTACAGTTGTATTACTGTGCTAAAATAGAGGAGAAAATGCAAAGAAGTTTTCTATTTGGGCAAACTATATTTTGTCCTTCAGACATCCTTTCATGCAAAGATCATGTTGTAGAGTAGCTGTTTAGTGTAATTTGGAAGAGTAGGTTGATCTGCTTTGTCTCTTGTTCTGTTTACACTTCAGGCGTCTGCATCACTGCTGGTTCAAAAGCAATTAATGCAGGAAAACCAAGTAAAACTTTAACTTACGAAGATCAAGTGTTAAAGCTTGTTTATGAAGATGGAGATCCTTGCCCTGCAGACCCTGGACTGAAGTATAAAAGCTATTTTAGCTTTGTTTGCAAGTCTGGTGCAGAAGATGGCTCACCTGTTTTTCTATCCCTTGATGAGCAGACATGCACTAATTACTTCTCGTGGCACACTTCCTTGGCTTGTGAAGAAGAGGTAAGAATTACCTCTAGGAGACATTGATTGTGGGGTTGTTTCCAGTGGTTTAGGCATAGTTGCAGGGTGTTTTAAAGTCATTCAGAGACGGGCCACTTGCTGTAGCAGAGAAGCCAAATAAAAAGTTCTCCGCTCTTTTCTTTACTGGGACTTCTACAGCAGAGATGACCAATGTTTATCAAATTTCTGGTGAACATGGTGAGCAAATCAAAGCATTAACCCTTCAATCAGCACTTCTGTGAAATAGCTTCTCAGGAACGGCAGTACTCAAGCCAGCAGCTTATGATGAATATTGGAGATGGTCCCCTGATGTGTTTGGGGAGTGGGAGGAAATGGGAAGCAACTATATCAACTGTATGCTGGAGGCTGCCCGCTAAAGCTTTAACTCTTGGTGTTATTTTGATATGGACTGCATTCCATAAGTATCTTTTTTAAGAGCTAGACTCTTATGTGCAGCCTGTGGCTGCCTGGTATCTGTAGCCAAAGAAAAATTGCAACAAATGCTGCTTTACTTGAATCAAATTTGAGACTTAAATGCAACCACACTTCTCTCCCCATGAAGGAGAGCATGTTTGTCTCTAAAGTGGATAGCAATGAAACCTGCCTTTTTTGTAGGTGAAGTGCTCAGTGTTGAATGGGAGTTCTGTTATTGACCTGTCTCCCCTGATCCATCGCACTGGATATTATGAGGCATTTGTGGATGAAGCTGCAATGGATGCTTCTCCAGACTTCTACATCAATATTTGTGAGCCTCTCAATCCTATCAAAGATGTTGATTGCCCACCTGGAGCAGCTGTTTGCATGGTTCCTGTTAGTGGACCACCAATAGTAAGTATTATGTCTGGGAACATTCAAACATAAACTTGTCTGCTAGTTTAAAACAATATCCCTGCTCAGCAACCTGACCTGAGCTGGAGACTTAGCTTAGTAATGGGAGAAATAAATGGAGCACTAAATTAACGCTTACTTTGCAGAATTCCCTTTCATCATTTTTCTCTAGTAAGAAGTATTTATGCACCCTGAACCCTAGTAATTTTTTTGGGGGGAGGTGGAAGATTTAATGATATTGCAGATTTGTGTTTAATGCATACAATGATGAATATTTATAGAAATTTTTCAAATTTTCATTTAAGGATTTATGCCAAGGAAGCAAAAAGCCTCTTAATTTGCCATTCTTAGGTGTGGAAGTAATATACTCAATTCCATGGTAGCTTGTCAGATCTATGAAGGAGGGAAAGCCCTGGCATGCTCCAAAGTGCATTTAGGATGTTCGTGAAAAGAATCAGCTGCGTGAATAACAAGCCTCTGATAGAATATTGGCCAGTGTGTGTGTTTTACACTGATTGATGCTAGAGGCTTGTACCTTTTGAAGTCTTTGGAGGTTTTAGATGTGCACAAAAAAATGGATTTAGTTTTCCGTATACTTCTACACTGATCTACGGAACTTTCTCTGTCACTTAATACCACATTATATTCAGGTAGTATGTAGCTGTTTTGGCCTCCCTTTTTAAAAAAAAAAAAAAAAAAAAAAGAAAAAAAAAAAAAAAATTCAATAAGACGCAGAATGTCCCTGGCTTACATGAAGCTTAAGGATTGTTTTGACCTGTCCCATATCTGGTTTGATAGGACTGAAATACAGCTGTTCTTTCAATATATAGGATGTAGCTTTCAGAAGTGCATTATATCCATGCTCCTGTGCATGCTGAACACATACATCTCTGGATTGATCTGAAGCTCTGAAATCTAGCAGTTCATCTGTTTTGAATGCATATTTTTGCTTGTATGTAGGATATTGGTCATGTAACTGAAGCTCCCAAGATAAATGAGGCGGTGAATGAAGTTTACATCACTTACAACAGCACTACTCCTTGCCAATTAAATGACAAATTGAATTATACTTCTCTCATTGTGTTTCACTGCCGCCAAGGAACTGATCTGGTAAGATAGATATCCATGAAAAGTACTTTACCTGCAGCTATTTTTAGTACTAGTTGTGATACCGAGATGGCAAATTAGCCCTCCTATTAGCGAAATCTAACCTCAGCAATAACTGAGGTTTAATTTTTTTAAATAAAAATACCCACACAATAAAACCTAATGACTCTTGCTATGATACTTGGTAACAGGGCAAGCCAAAGATGATAAGGAAACTTGACTGCAATTTTGTGTTTGAGTGGGGAACTCCAGTTGTGTGTCCTGACCAAGTGGAAACTTCTGGTTGCTCTGTGACCGATGAGCAACTACACTACACTTTCAACTTGACCAGCCTTTCTGGAAAATCATATAAGGTAATGCATTCTGGTGGAATAACTGTGCTGTTCATCACTATCAACATTTTGAAGCTGAAGCAGGGGGCTTGACAGCTTCTCTAGGAAGTGAAAGGAGGCTGAGGAACATACTGCAGCTACAGTCAGTATTCATACTTGTTTGCCCTCTAGTGGAGGAAAAGCTTTAGTGGAGGCTAGTTTTTAATTTTGAGAGGAGATTTGATTTCTTGATAAGGGGGAGAGTGGAACTCTTATGTGAGGCAGAATCTTGGCCTTAAATGTAACAAAATTCTGCTGAGCAGGGTATGTCCTTGGCCCTGCAGGAATACTTAGTCTGTAGCTAACTTGTAGTTTTGCAAGTAA
Source organism: Nothocercus julius (assembly GCA_013398735.1). NCBI lineage: Eukaryota > Metazoa > Chordata > Aves > Tinamiformes > Tinamidae > Nothocercus > Nothocercus julius. The sequence goes on along the minus strand of VZSV01000055.1, from coordinate 1,771,883 downwards.
ACCTTGCAAAATTAGTTCTGATTTCTCTACCTGCATTTTACAAATATTCTTTGAGACTTAGTTCATTAAACTCTTGGGTAATACTGTATTAAGCCCCATCAAAGGCTGTCTTGTTCATGATGCTTCTAGGTGTCTGCGCAGGTGCCTTCTGGATCCAGCAGCTACCATATCGGTGTGTGCAGTAAGGCCGCGGGCATGGCCCAGGGGCAGTGCAAAGATGGGGCTGTCTGTCTGGTCTCGGGAGATGGCGTGTCATCCTTTGGAAGCGTAAAAGAAATGAAAATGGACTACAACCATCAGGATGAAACAGTCATCTTACAGTATGTAGGTGGTGACAGGTGCCCTCCAGGTGAGATCCAGCAGATTCACTCTTACTGTAAAGACTTCTCAGCTTTTTTACCCTTGAATCTGCTTCTCTCCTGTTGTCGCAAATCTCCATGTTGGTTTTGCATACCTAAATAAAAACCTGCAGTCCTGCTAAATCGAATGCACTGTTTTAATCTGCATCTCAACAAGTATATGCTAAGAGGGAGTACAGCTTTTCTGTGGGGTGATCATAACATACTACATCCTAAGATAAAATTCCATGTTTCAGTGTTTCTGTTTTCTTCCTGTACCTCATGACTGCTCTTAAATAGTATAAAAGTGAAGGCTTTGAATGCGGTCATGACTCTGGGTATGTCTGCTTTTCCTCTGCATACTACTAAGTGGATGTACCCTTTTTTCCTCAGTGACTGAAAAAGGGGAACTTTGTGTCTTCCCCTTCAAGTACAAAGGGAAGAGTTATGAGGAATGTATTATGGAAGAGAAGACTAGACCATGGTGTGCTACAACGGAGAACTACCTGGGAGATGAAAAGTGGGGATTTTGTGGCAGTGGTAAGAACTAATGATCTGAGTTAACACTGGTTAGCCATTAGCTGCCAGGGGCAAAAGACCACTGGTATAATGTGATGGCAGGAAGGGTGAGGGTGGGAAAGGCAAGGGGATGTCTGGGACAAATCAGACTTTACCCAGGTGGGTGAACAATGTAAAAGTAAGCCTTTAGAAATTGATGTTTCAAGTAATAAGTGGCAAATACTCTGCCTCAATGGAGGTATCCATCTTGGAAGGAAAAGTTGCACAACTTCGTAAAAGGTATAAATTTGACCTATGGAAGACAACTGCTGTGTCTACCCATTTAGGTCTCAACCATATAAAACAATACCCAATTAAAACTTAGGCTTATATCTTAGCACTTCAATGCTAAAATCTGTGCATGCCTGAAAGCCTCTTAAGTTTTTTTTGTGTGTGTGTGTGTTCTTTTTTTTTTTTTTTTCTCTCTCCATCTCTCCTCTTAGCTACTGGGAAAAGGGAATCTACCATTATCTTCACGTGTGATGAGAATGCTGGCACTGGGAGTCCTCGCCTTCTGAGCGAGACACTTGGCTGTGCTGTGACATTTGAATGGAGGACACAGGCTGTCTGTCCTCCTAAGAAGATGGAGTGCAAGTTTGTCCATAAGCACAGAACTTACGACTTGAGAATGCTCTCTTCCCTGACAGGATCTTGGATCTTTTTCCACAACGGAAACTCGTGAGTAACTCCCAGCTTGCTAATCAGTATAGCTGATGGCACAGTGCTTCTGTTTGGTCCCTGTTCAGGGCCTTAAACCTTTCAGTTTAAGTTGCTGTCAGAGTGTGGAAATTGTCAATGTTTAATACTGAAAGTAGCTATACAGAAAATAAAGGAACTGCTTTATCTGAAGAGAGTGGACATTTATGGTCTTCATCAACCTTTACAAGCTTCTGGAAGGCTTTCTATTTAAACTGCTATCTTACTGAAGTAATTTCACAGTATAAATGCGTTTTTTTTATTTGTAACCGGGTTAAGCATAAATCTGGAGTCCCTTCTAAGGTTGGCTCAAACTTTAGATAAAAATCTTACACCCTTTATTAGGTCTTGTTTCTCCTGTTGTGAAGACTGAAACACATTTTTGGCAGGGGAAAAAAAAAAAAAGCATGCCAGTACCAACTTGGAGAAAAACATAAATGGCAGGCAGTCACCACCTCCCCCAGTAAATGAGCAGAAACGAACTGGCAAGGATGAGAGTACCTAATACCATAATCTTGGTAAACTGTGGGATGACAAGGCTTGTTCACCACCTTCTTGCAGTTCTACCTCTTGTAAAAACTAAGAGAAGGACACTCATGTAAGTGCTGCAAGCTTTAGAACTGAACAGAACTTCTGGGCGTCTTTAAACTTGGTTCCAATTTCCAGCCACCCTAGATCAGAACCAACCAGTGAATTAATCTAGTGTATGATCTCTTTTACTTTAAAATGATAGTTAAAAATATTTTTTCTAAACATTAGCGTGTGCGTTGTTTGTTTAGCAACTTGATTTAATTTTCATTAAATTTGACTAGCTTCCGGTTAGGAAGCTATATAGTTTATATTCTTGTCAGTTTAGCCTAAACTGATTAAAAAGATGTTTTCTCCATCATGTTTCCCTTTCTATAGGTACTACATAAATCTTTGTCAGAGGGTGCATGAAGGACCCCCGGGCTGCCCTGAAAGAGCCAGTGTTTGTAGAAAAAGCAGCAGTGGAGATGTTAAAGTGCTTGGACTTGTTCATACACAGAAACTGAATGTGACAGGTATAGTTACTTCTTCCTCTATGAAGATATAAAATGGCCAAATATCACAGCCTAGTAATAGTGGCTATCGTTGTATAAAAACTTCACAGAAATTCTGCAATATTTCTTCCGGTAAACCTGTTTTTTTGGGGGGGGC
>VZSV01000055.1:1749859-1762326 GCA_013398735.1 Nothocercus julius | reverse complement strand
TTTTCAGGGAAAGTGTAATAAACAAGATAACCAACTGTTGCAGAAGAACATCAGGTGTTTCATACAAATACACAAAGGTAATATAGTGAGGAAATGGAAGGTTTTTGTTTCATGTAAGGTTGCCCTACTGTGACTTGAAAAACAAAAAAACTTCCCAGATCCTTCAGTACCTGGCTATTAAACTGTGTGGCTTCAGGAGAGCTGCACAGCTGGTTGAGATGTCTAAAACTACATAGTGAAAAGACAAAAGAAGATATAAGAAGAAATGTTGGAAAGTGTCCAGTGAGTAGCCTCATAAGGTGTATAAAGCTTTTTTAGGAGAGGGCAGCTGAGGTTCAGACACAGTACAGAGTGGCTGGAAGCAATAATAACATACTGCAAGAGTGTGCTGTTACTGTCCCATCATCAAATACATCCATACAGACCTTGTATGGACTGGGTCTGCTAATTGGAAAGAACAGAAATAGGCAGAATCTAGAGCACTATATGCAGTCTACTCTTGCATTTCTTTTCTTTCAGATAAACAGTGAAGAAGAAGCTAATGAGCATGAAACCGAGTGGCTTATGGAGGAAATCACAGCGCCAAATCAAAGAACAGCAAAAGGAGGGCAGGAAAATGGTCACATTACTACCAAGTCTGTTACTTCCAAAGCCTTCACATCTCTCCATGTTGATGACCTGGACAGTGAGGATGAAGTGCTAACAGTTCCAGATGTAAAGATTCAGTCAGGAAGAGGACTAGACAAGAGCAAGCATTCACAAAAGAAGATGCCAAGCCTTGACTTACTGAATGGGGGAAAGGATAGGAAAGCAAAAGCCAAGCCAGGCCAACAGGCACAGAACTCTACAAACACAGTATCATTTCATGATGATAGTGATGAGGACTTGTTGAATGTTTAATACCTGCTTCTTGTGCCTAAACAAATATAGAAAGATTATATAATGGGACAACATTTCCAACCAAATACAAGGACTTCAGCCTGAAAAGAGGGTTTGTTTGTGTGTGTTTTTTTTTTTTTTTTTTTTTTTTTTTTTAATAAATTTTTGCCTTTAACAAGAAACCATTGAAAAGGGAAGAAGAAAGATGTCATGGTGGTTTACAATGATCTGTTCAATAATGACTGGATTTTTAACATCCAGTTAGCTGAGTTATGTTGACTCTCTCTAGCCAGGACAGGGATTTTCTGTTTGTTTGTTTTCTTTTAAGCCTTAGCACAGACATTAAATGCTTGTTTAAAAGAAGAAACTTTCAAAGAACAGGATTAAATCCAAATGAAGCCCATGGCTCCTGAGATTCAAATTATCTGACTACTAGCATTTTAACTCCTTGTATTTATTGATCTTCACTACTCAGGTTTGTTCTTCCTGCCGGCAGGGTATTATTCTATGGGTTCACCCATTGTGTGACAAGGAAAAATGTAACTTTTGTGAGTTGGGATGATTTGATGTAAATTTTAGAACTGGTCTAACTTATCCTGTAAATTTGAATATCCATTCTAATTTAAACAGATCATTGATTCAAAGGTGTTGACTGAAAGGTACTACTCTGTATAGCTTTAGCCTGAAATGATTGCTGTTCTTTGCATGATATTTTTGGTACTGGTTATATGACTGACTTCTCAGTATTTGCCTAAGCAGCTGATAAGCACCCAAAGATATATATATATATTTTTTTTTTCACTAAATCATGGCTGGACTAGACTTTATCTACAGAGACCTGGAGTTTCAAGACCAGAGAAGCAGAATTCCTGGCATGCAGCCTACACTGCCCAGTTTGTCATCACCAAGAAAAGTCCAACAACTAGAGGAGCCTTAATCTACACAACATCTATCCAGTACAAATTATGAGAAAAATTTTGGTCCCATTTTTTTGCTAATGTAACTTCTAGTGCATATGCTGAAGCTCTGGCCACAGTTATTGACTTAAGAAGTTACTGGTGATGAATGGAAGTCAGTTTTCCTCTGGCAGTCTTGCTTTTCTCCAGGTCTTTCTGGAATCACCTTACAGACAATGATATGGTTTCAAAGAATTGTACAAGTGTTTATACTGGTCAGAATTTTTTGAAACTCTTCATTGTTCCTTTTGGTTGGCTTATTCAATTTCAGCAATGGTTTCTTTTTATAAAAACTCCATTTTGAATCAAAATAGTGTAATATAAAGTATTCAGCAATTTCAATAAAAGATATGAAGTGGGTATTCAAAATCCCACGTCTCAAGTCTGGAATCTTTCTTTTACTAGTATTTAGAACTGTTCATCAACTTGGTAATCTCCTCTGCTGCCTCATTGCTTAATATCCTCATTGCAGTGCTCAAAATGAGAACTGTTTGATCATAGAGATGCAGTAGTGCCTTTTCACTGTTAAAAGTGAAGCCTTAAAACTGTTTGGCCAAAGCTGCATCTTAAAATCATATTTCAATGAGTAGCCTTTTCACAGTTTGCATTAGGTTAATTTGGGGGAATGAGAGGCCTGACGGTAGGTTTTTAATTACTGTCAATTCTGTTGAAACATTTTCCAAAATGGATGCTGAAGAACATTGCTTCTGCTCCAGGTCTTCCAAGACTTGTATCTTGGAGCTGCTTATGGATCAGTGTGTCATGAAAAGACCTGCTATGTACCAAGATTTAATACCAAATGGTATGTTCATTGTGACTGTGTAGTGAGGCCTAGATAGCACAACTCTGTGCTACCAGGGAATGGTTATCTGAGCAATATCAAAGATGTGTTTCTAATAATAGGCAGCTGACAACAGTGAGTAACTTAAATGTATAGTTTTGGAACTGTTGTCCACTTTTCATTGAAGCAGATATAGATATGTTGACTAAAGCTTGTCTTGTGCAGAGCTGAATGCCTAGCTTGCTTCAGGAAACTTTTCCAGTTGAATACTTGGTTAAATACAGGGAAAAGAAAATGTTACAGGGATGATGGGGACCGGGGAACAGTACATACAAATTAAAGGAACCCCTGACAGCATGGGAAGACTTCAGTGGCTTCTTTGTGGATTCTGGGCAGGTTGCCAAAACTTCCAGCTGGCCAGTCAGCTCCCTCAGAGGTATAGAAGGTTGCAAGACACCTGCACAGGCCAGTGCTCAGCACTGGTCCTGGGGGAAATGAAGTGTTACTGTTCTCCAGTCTGGTAGAGAGTACTGGAAAATTGGGGAAAATCCCAGTCTAACCTTTTAATTTGAACTCGTGCACACAATTGCAAACAGATTGTGCAAAACTGTTTGGGGGGAGGGAAAAAAAATTGGTGCAATTTTTTTTTTTTTTCTTTTAAACAGCCCAATGGCTTTAAACATTTACTTTCCATGCAGGTGCTGACCTATTTTTTTTTAGCTGTCTTGGCTTCAGCTGCTTGCAAATGTGCCTCCTGCCTGGGGTGGAAGCAAGGGTGGGCAACGCATGTGGCTGGCGCTGCGCTGGTCCCTGCTGCTCTGCATGGGTGTTCTGCGGCCAAGGAGGCAAAAGTCCGGGGAATGGCCATGGTGGTTCCAGGGATGTTGTGCGCTTAGTGCAGGGTAATGCAGCTTTAAATAGTTGTATAAGCAGTGTTCCAGTTGCTCTGTTACTCTTGCTACTCTGCTTTACTAGTGTTTTAGAGGGGGGTGGTTTGTTTGAGGAGGTGGTAGGTCTGTCCAATGCGAAGAACGCTGTTGGAGTGCTGGTCTCAAAGCAGTTTTTACAGCTGGCTAGGTCATAATTACACTGAAGCTGAACAAGAGTTTTCAGTGACATATTAAACTGGGTGAAGAACTGGCTCTGGTTTGTATTTTTGCTTCAAAACTGTTTTGTAAACTTGTTTGGCTTTTGGAGTGTATGGGAGTAGTTCTTTAATCTGTGTGTAGCTGTTTAATCTGGGTATGTTACTTTGTAGACCATTTCTTTTTTGTTTTTCTATCTTTAAAATGTTATCTTTCTTCATGCGTTTCCTTCTTATGAAAGCTACTGTTGTCAGCAAACAGGTGTTGGAGTAGCTGATATCCATCCATAGACAGTGTGAAACGCTAGTGAAACCTGATGCAATTTTTGATTCTTAATTTTTGAGCACTAGGAAAAAAAAGTTTGCCTAAAGTCTTACAGGTCTGCAGTAAGTAATAGTTGTCTCTGTCTTGATTATTGTATATCTTGGCTTCCCAAAGCTATTTCCAGTGCATAATTTGATTATTTTAAATATTTTTCTATCACATTTTTGAACAAAAGTATGGTCAGATAAAATGTGCTCCCTGCTGTAGTTCTTTGGAAATGGGGATGTGTGGAGAGTGAAGGGATAAGAGGGGTGAGCACATGAGTTTGCAAGACAGGTGTTTCTCCCCTGTACTAAGGTTCAGTGTAGGAACACTTCTATTTCCCAGTGTATTTGAAAATCCTTAAAAAAAAAAAAAAAAAGTTAATATGATATGTCTGTGTACGGACAAGGTTTGCCCAGCGATTGCTATGCTAAACTCTTCACTTGCTGACAGAATTTTCTGTCCGCACTTGTCCAAATGCCTCTTGTGCCCAAAGAGTGCATTTGGCTAATAAGAAACAGTGTTCTGGCTGTTAGCTGCTCTTCTGGAGGAAAGAAAGGGAGGCTTCGCGATGAGGGGTTAAACGCAAATTCTCCTTGGGTCAATCAAGGTTTGCCTTCAAATGAAACCTAAAAAATAAAGCTTGCAACATGTAGCTTAATAATTTATGGAGCTAGTCTTGACTTTTGGTCAAAAGTCTTTGTTACTTAAATAGCTTTGCTGCCAACTAAATATAGCAGTGCTGTGGAGAAGACCTAGGTGAGTTTTTTTTTTGAAAGGGTGCGATGCAAAGATGCCGACCCTGGATGACATCCTGGAGAGCGTTGGCGAGTTCGACCGCTTCCAAAAGCAGACCTTCTTCACGCTGTGCTTCCTCTCGGCCGCCTTCACGCCGGTGTACGTGGGCGTCGTGTTCCTGGGCTTCATCCCCGAGCACCGCTGCTTCAGCCCCGGCGTGGCCGAGCTGAGCCGCAGCTGCGGCTGGAGCCGCGAAGAGGAGCTGCGCTACACCGTGCCCGAGTGGGGCCAGCGCGGCGCCTCCTTCGCCAGCCGCTGCCGCCGCTACGACGTCGACTGGAACGCGTCGGGCCTGGCGTGCAGCGACCCGCTGGGCGCCCTGGCGGCGCCCCGCAACGCCAGCGCGCTGCCCCTCGCCGCCTGCCGCGACGGCTGGCTCTACGACACGCAGGGCTCCTCCGTCGTCACCGAGGTAAGCGCCCGAGCAGCTCGCGCCTCGGGGGCGCCTGGGAGAGCGCGCGTCTGCTCGTGTGCTTTTACATGCATGCAGTATATAAAGGTACGTTACTTCTATGCGTATCCAAAATATGCAATGGACGCCTGCGTGCTCACCTGGAGGCGGGGGATCGTCTCCTGCTGCCACATCCACCTAAAACATCCCCACTGCCGTCCTGCCCCGTTCGGCACGCGTGCAGCTCCCACCTTCAGCTGCGGAGCCAAAAGCGTTTCAGCAAACAAGTGGCTATGTAGATAAAGCCCAGGTTTGGATAAAGCTCCGGTCCCGATTGGCGGAGGGGTGTAAACATCCCCCCCGCGCCAGGCGTCCGCTCGCCAAACAAACCCGGCCAACCTGGGGGCAGGCGGGCTCCCGAAGACGACCTCCCGCGCGGGAGCGGCGCGTGTCGGGAACAAACCGCGGAAGAGCCAGGGGCTGTTGTGTGCTTGGCTTGCTTTACTGCTGTGTTTTTTTTTTTTTTTTGATTGGATGTATTTTTAGAATAACTGAAAATAGTTTATTATTTGAAGTGTCTCGGGATTTTAAGGTACTTCTAGCTGTCTAAAGAAATCAGTACTTTGGATTATGAATGATTTCATCATGAACTTAGAAGAAAAACTGATTTCTGGCATCTCTGGAAACTTAATAGAATTTGCGAAAACAAATGTAAGCTGTTAAATTCAAGGTTCTGGTGATTTCAGCACCTTATTTTGTACGTTCGAGACTTAGTAGAGTGTTATAAAAGGAAATGAGAAAAAAGTCAATGAAAGCAGGTGGGTACTGCACGTATGTTTCTTTCCATAAAATAAGGACTATGTGACATTAAGGTGAAGAAACAAACAGCCCGGTCTTTTCAGGCCGTCTTTAGTGAATGCCGCCCCTAGGAGGATAGTGCGCGGCTCCTACAGCCCAGCCGCGCTGGCCACCTTTGCCTCCGCAGACTCGAGCGAACGCTGCGGTCCGGGAGGCTTCCCGGGGGCTCTCTTGGGCTGTCTGCAACAGCCACAGCTGTACGCACAAGTTTTTTTCCCAGCGTCTCGCGACGGGCTGTGGCTGTTTCCGCAGAGGCCGTCACTCTCCTGCGTGTTGTCCCCCGCTCTGGCAAGGGAGCGCGGGGCAAAGGAGAGCGCAGAGCAAACTTTGCTCAAAGGAAAAATTTACACATGAAATAGTATCTTTACAAGGCAGATGTTGTTTTTACATGGATCAAAGATGCATAGTTTGGAATAAACCCAGCTTGCCAGTGGGACAGAAAGGCATTCTTGCTGCCTTGAGGATGTGTTTTTGAAGTAATGTATTGTCTAGTAACTTTCACTTATTTTCTCAAGGAAGGCACGAGGGCTAAGGCCAGATGGCAAATATCTTTGGTAAAGTTTGGCCTCGGCTGTGAGATGCCTCCTCTCTGGACAAGTCAGGCTATAGGATACTTTTCCCTGCTTCCAAAACCCTCTCAGTGACTCATTCCCTACTGCCCCAGGGAGGCACTACCGCTGCTTCAGAGAGCACGGCAAATCAGGCACAGCCGGAACACCTCCGGGGAATACAGCATGCTCAATCCCGAGCAGTTTTCAGGTGCTGTGGTGGCGTACGAGGAGACGGGGCAGCCAGAACTGCTTACAAACATTAACTACCAAGAAAAACACTCTCTTTTTTTTTTTTTTCCCCCCCTCAAAAAAAGAAAAATTTAGAAAACCCAGTCTAATTAACAGAGGTTGAACAAGGTATAACATGCAATGCAGGTTTTGGAAAGCACTAACTCTTGTTATGTTGTTTCCAGTAGTAAAGATGAGGCATGAGAGAATTGCTCAAAGACTTTATCTTATTTTTGATGTTGGGCGCTTAATTATATCAATGGCATTCCTAGATGTTAATAAAATGGGTGTCAACCCGGGAACATGTTTAAACTGAAGCTAAGGAGACTTTGCAAGCGTGATCTAGTTCCGAATTTCACTGTTTTGCTTTTACCTGTGGTTGTTCCTTCAGTTTAACCTGGTATGTGAGGATTCCTGGAAGTTGGATCTCTTTCAGTCGTGTGTGAACGCCGGGTTTTTTTTCGGCTCTGTAAACATTGGCTACATAGCAGACAGGTATGTGTAGCATGACAGTAAAACCACCTGACCTCCTTTATCAGTGTTCAGCAGCTAAAGCTCAAGTAAAGGCAGAGAAAAGTTGTGCAACTGCTATTTCTGCTCTTTGCAAAATAAAGAAAATCACCTAGGCATTAACTCATAGTATTAGAAATGACCACGCTACCTCTCATTCCTGAGTGAACAAATCCTACCTGATGGTTTATGTAAGCTGCCAATCCTTCCTGCTCTGCAAGTCCTACAAAGCTCATATTTTCTGCAAGGTATTTTAGGACTGTATGTGCAGAAGATAAAGTCTTCCCTCAGAGGATCCGCATGCTATCCTGCTGGTTTGCCACACTGCGAGCATGTGGTCTGTGAGAAAACACTCAAACCTGGCCAGGCAGTTTAGTTTAAAAATAAACGAAGGCCAATATTAGAAGACCCATTTTCTCTCTTGCTTCTCTCCTATATAAAGACTGTTAGTACTATAGGTCCTGTTCTTCAGTTGTGAAGTCCAGCCCACTCAAGCCTGGATCCATACATAAAATATTTTTCAGGATTAAGTTTTACATAAAATATTTTTCAGGATTAAGTTTCTTGTGTATAAATCTGCCATCCCTGATCCACACAGGTATATCAGCACCATACTGTTAACCTCTACTCTCTTTTTTGCCACTGTGTACTAAATAACAAAAGAATAAGATGCCTACTCTGGCACTTGGAGATAGCAGCTGCAAATATGTGTAAATGCTGGCCTATTCTGCTGCTGCCAGGGAAATTTTTCTTCCTTCAAACAACCTTGAAAGCCCTTCTGGAACTGTTGCAGAGATGTTGTCACAGTAATTTTTCAAGGATCTAAAAAGTGAGCGAGAAATGGGCTAGCAATAAGAGTTGGCGTGTGTCTACGCCTTGCATTTTAAAAAAAACAAACAAACAACAAAAAAAAACCACTGAACACCTCTCTTGATCACTTAAAACATCTGCATCTTCCTTGCTGGTATTTTGGCTTATGTGTGTTATCTTCCAAACCAGGTTTGGCCGTAAATTTTGCATCTTAACTACCATATTCTCAAATACTATTTGTGGCATTCTTCTGGTCTTTGTGCCCACCTACCTGTGGATATTGATCTTCCGTTTCCTGCAAGGACTGGTCAGCAAGGGCTGCTGGACTGCGGGATATATCATGGGTGAGTTCAGGCCTTTTCCCTGTATTGGCTAGAGAAGACAAGGAAGAAAAAATGAATAAAAACCAGTGTAATTAAAATGCCTTTACAGCTTTTTGAAATCATATATACAAGCTGATCTTGAGGAATAGTTTTCTTCTTTGGCTCACTTCTTGTTTAACACTTGTTTTTCCCAAAGTACAGTGGCCTTCAAGGATGAGACAAGCGCTGGGAAATTGAGGCTGCTACCTGGGGCTGGCTGTTCCTCGCGGTGCAGCTCTGCCCTTGCCAGACCTGAGCCCCTCTCAGGCACCGGGCTGGCAGCCGGGAAGGATGCAGCCCCCACGCAGGTTGCAGCTGCCCGGGGCTGGCTGGCCAAAGAGCTGAGAAGGTGACAAAGGAGACCCTTAAAGAAACATGGGGAAAGCTGAAGGCACTTTGGTGCTATAAAGAGCAATAAAAAGCAAACTGAGGGTTTAGAGGCTAAAAATAACTGCAGAACAGTATGTTCTCGTTGAGGAAAAGACACACTGTTTGAGCGTACTGGTGTCGCGCGCTCCTTTGAGCGAAGGCCAAGCCGGGGCTCTCGAAGCAGGGGGCAGAGCCCGGCTGCTGTGGCGTTTCTCCCCGCGCCGTGCCGCGCCGCTCGCAGCGGGCTGCGGAGCGCAGCCTCCGGGCAGCAGGCGCAGGCAGCGCTGCCCGCGCCAGTCACCACCGCTGCCGAGCTCTTGTGCCCTGCCAGGCACCTGCCCCCAGGGACCGCTGCACCAGTACAGCCGCACGCCAGGATTAGCTCTGTAGCTGGTGAGCGGGGCTCTGCTGTGCCAGGGCAGAGCTGGGGGCCGGCTTAGTGCTTGTTCCCGAGTTTTGGGGTTTGGCAGAGCCACCAGGGACTTCTGTCTTGCAAAACTCAACCTTTTAGCTATAAATGAACAAGTCATCTACAGAGCAGCAAGTAAAGTATATCAATTGATGTACTTCAAACTCAGGGTTACCTGGATTAGCAAGGTAGGTGGCCCTACCAAATAGCTCTGAGCAAGTGACCTATACCATCCCATTCAGTTAACTGTGGTAGTGGTAGACACATAAATAGGAACACTTTAAACTACTCTTAATTCATTTGGCACAAACATCCACCTAATTCAGCGATCCAGATGTTTGCGATAAAACCTAAATAAAAACACCTAGCCCACAACTAGGCCATTTTTTGCCAAGATGGGGTGGTTCCTTCCTTGCCTGCTCCAGACACTTATTTAGCCTCTTAAATCTTTTTTTGGCACTGATGAAACTTTCATCACTCCTTCTGGAGAACTTCATGCCATTTTTATTGTATAAAACTCATTTCAGGACAATGGTTTGTCCTGCTGAATCTTCTTTAAATGCACTTTGTTACTTCAGGGTTCTCTTTGAAACTAGGTCACAAGAAAAGTCACGTGGAATTGGACTCAAAGCCTATTTAAAATTGTATCCTGATCCTCCAGCTAGTCCATGCTAAATGCCTAGGAAAGGATATAAGGACTGAGCCAACCTTGTTACCTTGGACACCTACCTGTCTCTCAACTGGTTTTAGCTCAGAATCTTTCTGAGACAAAGATGTCAATTGTTTCTACTCGATGTTTGCTCAAATAATATGAGCTAATTTGTGATTCTAAAACACAGCAGTTCCTTGAATTGCTAAATAATTGCATTTTGTTCTTTTTCTACTGTTTGCTTTCTTGAAATAAGACATAGCCAAATACAAAATTTCACATGTGGCTATGTTGCATGACAGAATAATTACTATTTCTTAGTTCTGCATCAATAACACTTAATCTTCGAGGCCTATCCCGTGATGTGATGTTTGCAAACAGCAAATTCGTCATGAAATTATCCTGCCTGGGAAGTTCTAAGTCCCATTTTTCAATAAAATACTTCTTGTATGTTGGGAGTTAGATGAAGGATGAAAGGGTGCACTTAATCTGCTTTGTTTTCAAGTTGGAGGTGTTATGTAGGGTACCATGTAGATTTTTATAATAAAATCCTCTTCTGTGTCTTGAGGGAGTGTTTGATTTATTCAATGGTGGAAGATGAATTGAAGATGAATGGTGAAGATTGAATGCCTTAGATCAACCTACAACCACAATACTCTTTTCTCTTCTGAAATTTTATGCCAAGTCCAGAATTTGTAAGAAGCTTTTTCTCAGGCCATTAATGTAACATTCATTTTCCATAGGCCCTCCAGAGAAACTTACTCCTGCACTGAGCTGTCATGGCTGAAGTATCATTCATCTGTTTCTATGCATTTTTAGTCACAGAAGTTGTTGGTCCGAGATACAGGAGAACAGTGGGGATTCTCTATCAGGCGGCCTTCTCGGTTGGACTCCTTTTGCTTGATGCCATTGCTTATGCAGTTCCTCACTGGAGATGGCTGCAGCTCACGGTTACTCTGCCAAGCTGCTTCTTCCTGCTCTACTACTGGTAAAGATGCTTTCATTGTGTCTTCGTGTAAGACCAAAAAAGCAATCTGAGATTTGAGAAATTTTGCACTACTTTTTAGATACTTATGCCAGTTAATGCAAAGAGTAATAATTGGGTGGAGCCTATGTTGAAAAGATGGCTACTGAAACACTGTTGGATAGTTACATAACTGAGTTAGTTACACATTCTTTCAAGAAAAACCTTCAGGTCTTAGATCCAATAAAAAGAAGATGCATGAGTTCACACTTATTTTAGGTTCTTGCTTATCTCTATGATCAATATATTTCAGCTTTTCAATGCTTTGGATACAAGACATTTTTTAGATGGATCAAGAGGATAGAAACAACAGAAATCAATTTCTGTGAATAGTTTTTCTTGGCCTGTGATACTGCATCTAAAAAATGGTTCCCTAAAAAGAACCAGTTTTTGGTGAACTGTCTAAACAAATTATGACATTGTTGTCACTTAAAGACCTTTCAGACATATCTTTAATGAAAGCCACTATGATAATTGCTCTTTTTTTTTTTTTTTTTTTTTCTCTCTCCCATTTCAGCAGTGAAATAATCTTTAGGGGTGGGAGTGGAAGGTGAGAGAAAAAAAATGTCAATACTGTTCTTATAGCCTCCATATGTAGGAGTCCTCCACGGGCATTAACTTTTTGTATAATAGCATCCGCTCACTTGCATTGTAGGTGCCTCCCAGAGTCTCCCAGGTGGCTGATATCTCAAGGGGAAAATAACAAAGCTATAAAAATTATTAGTGATATGGCCAAAAAAAATCGGAAGAAGATGCCTTCCCATCTTGAGGTGAGCTTGGAGTTTGCTTATAGATGTAAGCAAGGCTTAGAGTTACTCCTCCTTTCAATTTCCCCCAACAGAAGTTTACTGTTTCTTCCCCCTAGTCAGCAAGGTAGTAATCTCTACTATAGTGACAAGGATGTTAAGAAAGAACAATTGTGTTAAGACTGGTTAAGCAAAAAAATAAATAAAATTTCCCCTACATAAGTAAGTTAGGATTTTTTTTTTTTTTTTTTTAATTACTGAACAGCAGAAATTCTCGAGGGGATTCTGCTGCAGTCCTGGCCTGTTGCAGTGATTACTTGGGTAATAGCAAGGTGGGGAGGGGAAGGGGCACTGCATGTGCTGAAGAGCTGCAGCGTGTGAACTTGTCTCCAGCTGCTTTCTCAAAGAGAGTACAAGTCTTGCAGCCCAGTGAATGTTGTTCTGGCTTTTTTTGCAGGACATTAAATTTGAAGAGGAAGATGGTGGAAGACAGACCCCATCTCTCTTTGACCTTGTTAGGACACCACAGATGAGGAAAAATACCTTCATTTTGATGTACAACTGGTAAACAACAACAACAACAAAAAACTTTTTTTTTTTTTTTTTAGTTTAAATTACTAGCCTTATTTTAGTTTTTCTTTTGGGTTCTGAACATACAGAAGGCCTCTGGTAGAAGAGGGATTTAATCTTGTCTCAAGGAACTGCTGACTCATTACCATGGGATGCGCATCCTCCTGGTTTGCATTAATTTCTAT
>VZSV01000055.1:1684128-1749719 GCA_013398735.1 Nothocercus julius | reverse complement strand
ACTGCGGAGGCTTTCAGTATTTCAAATAAATCAGCGTTGAGCACTGCAGGAACACTGATCACTGAACTAAAAAAAGTGCTGTCTCTCAGCAAGCTAGCAGGGGGCACTCCAGAGGCACAGAAATCTTTTGGTGGTGTAAGAGGTGCCAGTTCCTCTAAATTACTCCAGGCATAAATGCTGTGGGCTCTAGCCTAGCTTGTACTAGTGCAGGCTCAGTTACACCAGCCTTCGCCTGTGGCAGTGTGATTCCTAGTGCAGGTCTTGATTGCCCATCCTGTTCCACAGGCTCATGGGCTTCCATATAAACGTTATGGCTGAAGTTGGTTCCTCTGGTGGCTTTTGTTTGCTATCGTTATGAACTCTCCAGCAGGAAGCAGAGCTCAGCCCTCTGACTGAATAACAAAGCGGTAACGCTCTCCTCTACCTAGGTTCACCAGCTCCGTCCTCTACCAGGGCCTCATCATGCACATGGGAATAGCGGGTGGGAACATGTATCTGGATTTTCTCTATTCCGCTCTTGTTGAGTTCCCAGCTGCCTTCATGATCATCGCCACCATTGACCGCATTGGGCGACGCTACCCATGGGCTGCATCCAATCTGGTGGCTGGAGCCGCCTGCCTTGCTACTGCCCTGATCCCGGAAGGTGAGTCACCGGAGGCTGATGTGATTTCCCCACCCTAATGTTGCTTCTTGGGAACAAGGCTATTCCATCTTCCCATACAGCCAAAGTGAAATGAGGTCAATTTGTAGCTTAAAAATCCCAAAGCATCTGACTCTTCTACGCTGCTTTGGGAACTTCTCAAAACTGCAACTCATGTAGTGCTAACTGTTTGCACTTCCTGCAGAAGAGTCAAGAACTATGGCATTGGTTCATTAACTGATTTCCTCTAAACCATTGGGAAATACGTAAATGTTTTGCACGTGCTTTGCTTGCAGACCTACACTGGCTAAAGGTGATCGCTGCTTGCATTGGGCGAATGGGAATCACGATGGCTTTTGAAATGGTTTGCTTTGTGAACACCGAACTGTATCCAACGTATATCAGGTAGGTGCACCTTCTCCCAGCCAGCCCTTTGGCCTGGAAATGAATTCAAGGGAAAAATGGAAACAACCCAAGAATCTTTGTTCCCATTTATTTGCATTTGGGCCTCTTTTGTACCAAAATAACCTTTAGATGGATCTCTCCAGAGTCAGTGCTGTTGTAGTGAACTTGCATTAGTGAAACCCAAGCCTACGATCTTAGGTCCACTTTTCTCCACTGCCTGTATGTTGACTGCAGGGCAACCTGCTCAGAAGCAGGTATGTGAGGTGCAGGTATCTAAAGCTTTAGAGATGGCAACTCTTCAAGATTTCCTTCTTTTTACCAGTGATCACAGCGAGAGATAGCTGTATCATATGCTGTTGTCTGAAGGGTAGGTGTTTGTGTTGATGAGATGAATCTCACACCTCCTTTCTTCACTAGAAAGGAACTGATTATATGTGAAGTTGCACTATGTATGAAGTTACAAAGCTCTTGCTTTCATTTCTTCTTCCAAGATGAAAGCAGGACAAGATAGTGTGAAGTTTTATTTATGGTCGCAGTACTGTGAATAGCAACAGAAGGATTTTTCAGATATCCCTTGGCCAGCTAAGGTCTACTGAAGCTGAATACTTTCCATTCTTACTAAATCTGTTTGGATATTCTACTTAGATTCTCTGGGGCTGATTCTTTTTTTAACCTTGGGGATTTGCTCATTGTTTTGCATGTGAAAATACAGGTAAAATCTATTGTTCTTATTTGCTAAGACTTTTATTCTCACACTACATAGGTCTGAATTTCTGAATTTGCCTACCAGCTAGGAAAATTAGGCCTTTTCTAACTATTTTGATATTTCGTATGTTCTGCAGAGCAGCTCTGTATAAGGTCAGAGCTGGTTCCTTTCCACCTGCAGTAGGCATTCCCACTAACACAATCCCTTTGCTGTTGAACCAGGAACCTTGGCGTAATGGTCTGCTCTGCTTTGTGTGACATTGGTGGAGTCATCGCCCCCTTCGTCGTCTACAGACTGGTGGAGGTGTGGCAGGAGCTGCCGCTGATAGTCTTCAGTAAGTGCCACCTTGCCTCCTCGCAGGCTGCTGCTCGGGGGCAGCGATGGGGCCCCAATTGGGAAGGGAGGAAAACCGATGAGAAGCCATAACGTCCAGTTTATAGTAACTTGGAATTTGTTTATGCATTTGTATCCTTTTTGTTGTTGTTAATATTGCTCCTTGTGTTTTTAAAGAAAGCTAGAGATGAATATGGATTTGACGAACACCAAAGATCTGAGAAACATTCCTGCATTTTGGTCAGATTAATATTTGTGACTGATTTAAGTCGGATGAATTACCACTCTTCTGTGAGTTAGATCGTCTCAGTCCTGGAACAACAACAACAAAAAATAGTTTCACATAATTCTTTTCTTATTTAATGATACACTAAACCACAAGTGTGGCTGCAGTACTTCAGCTTTTCCCACAGTCTATGTATTAATTGGCCATTCTCTGTGTGTTTGGAAGGAGCCTGGTAAATAAATGCAAGATGAGTGTTTATCTTGCTGCGTGAACTTCTAGATCAAGGTGTGCAAAACTTCTCTAAATCTTCAGATAAGGACACAGTACAATACTTACAGAAAAATGTCTTGAATGGCAATATGCAATTTTTAACTGAGGACACATTTATGAGGTGCATACTAGATTTAAGATTCATAGAAACCAGGAAAGTATGTGCTAAATGGATGTCAGACATTGCCAGTGGAGGGTTAATTACATTGCTAGGAGTTAACGCACTGTGAATATATCTTCTAGATCTTGTTACATAACAAAAAATTCAAAACAATTTTCTGGCATACATTTAGGTTAAAATGGATTCTTTTTACTCCTGTCTTTCTAGTCTGAGAGACCCTTGTTCAGTGTGTGACCAACAAATTTTACTTTGCTATCTCTACATGACTGTCACCTTCTGGAAAAGGTCTGGCAGTCTTGCGTATAAAGTCTTGATTTGCACAAGACTTTTTCTTCTTGTCTGAAGACAAGATAAAACCCTACTTATGGGTCCATTTTGCAAGTCATCAGAAAGAAGGTGTATGTGCTGCAGAGTAGTGTATGCTAACGAAGTCTTTGCATCTGTTTCATTTGAAGCTGTTCTTGGTTTAATTGCGGGTGGATTGGTTTTGCTTCTGCCTGAAACTAAAGGAAGAGTTCTGCCTGAGACGGTTGAAGATGTTGAAAACTTGCACAGGTGGGTCAGGGTGATGAGCTTTCACTGGCTTATATTATGCCATACATAAAGGATGAAATAGGAGCGTAACCCAAACAAGCAACCCCTCCAAGTGATTACTTTTAAAATTCCCCTGCACTTTTTGATGGTTCTAACAGTCTACTTTTCAGGCACTTAAAGTGAAATGACTTGTGACCAAGCCACGCTCTAAGTGGTAGGATAAAATGATGGCGTTTTGCCTTTGCATATCAGTTATAACAAATACTCAGACTATAGCTATGTCAAATTATTGACAACTTAAGGGCATCCATTTCTTATTTCAGCTGCTTTTCCTTGATAATACTTAAAGGGGATCAGAGGTGGTAATTTATCACCTTATTCTGAGATGCCTTGTCACCCTTCACCTCTGGCTGCTTGCTCCTTCCCTGCACTAACTGCACTAGCCTCTCAAAACTGCTGCAACCCTCTTACAATTTGTGCTTTAAAACAAACAGAAATTGATCTTGTGGAACAGAAAAAGAGCAGTCTTGATACCGCTTACTCTTGCAATGAGGTAAATCACCAGTAACTACTGAAGAGCCAGAGCAAGCCTCAGGGCGTTAAGGATCAACTGCTCATTTTCTTTCGAGAAGAGGCCAAGACAAGTGATGAATTTGCTGTTAGGTGCTCACTGAATGCATCCATTCCTGATTTACTGCTCATGTCATATTGTTCTTGCAGGCAAGGAGCTCCAAAGGAAAAACAAATCTATCTCCATGTCCAAACATCAGAAGCAGCACATGACTGAAGAAGGCAGACCTCTTGCTGGGCAGTATGCTTTAGAGTAGTAGTACTGAAAAATCAATTTAAATAAATATTCTCTCTTCTTCCTTCTTTTGCCCAAATATCCTTTATTTACAATGCTTGGAGTTTTCCGATGAAGTTGTCCCTATTACTGCATATTTTTAGTTTTGTCTGCACATTAAAATATAAATAAAATCTAGAGGTGGAAAACTTTTTCATACCAACTATGTGGGCCTGAACACAGAGGCTGCTCTTTATTTTGGGATAGTGGGGTCTGTCCCACTGTAAGCCTCCATGAAGTCCTTTTTTGTTCAATTTTATGCAAGAATAGCATAACATTTACCTCTGTTGTGGGATGAAGGTGACTACAACCCACCTACAAGTCTGTTACAGCATGCAACACCTTCTCACAGACTTTTTCCTTGCATTTAAGTGTCATGGAGTTCACATATGTCCTTGTGCCTCTGGAAGAGCTCACAGGGGGCATTCAGCTGGCTCACAGGGATGAGCGTATGGCAACCAAGAGCATGAAAAGGAATGTGTTGGGGAAAGATCCACAGTTCTTCATAAAGTAATGACCATTCATTTCCTAGTGTGTAGCCACCTGCTATTCTTGTCTTGTTTGAGCCACCTTCATGGTGGAGCACCTCCTACACTCCCACTGTGCATGCTATTGTTTGCTCAAAATTCCCTAGTTTTATAACCATGTGTATACAGAGAAGCACACAGAATTTGATAGGAATCTCAACCTATTCTAGCAACTAAAATGTATGGGAGATGTCAGGATTTGTAGATGGGTAGGGAGCTGATCAGATCCTGCTTTGCTGCAGCGCTAGGATAGGGCTGGTGCAGCGCTGTGCACTGTTTCAGCATGTGTTTGTGGCTTGGGCACAGGGGCGGAGGAAGGGAAATTGTGGTCTCTGCTCATCTGGGCTGCACAATGAGCTGCCTAACACCCTGCCTTAGATGAAAACGGTGGTTTGCCAGCTGCCCTTCTCAGCAGCAGCCGCCCAAGCTCATCTGCTCCTGGGACTGAAGCAGTAACCCTGGTGCTGGCAGCCCCAGTGCTGCGGGGCAGGGACAACTCTGGGCAAGCAGGGGAGCACCTGAGCAGGGCTATGTCCAGCTTAATGAATAGGAGACTGTCTTTCTATGGAGACTCATCTTTTTAACAAGACTCTGCCTCTCGTCCAGCCATTTACAATGTCAGCGTAAGGACTGTGTCTGAAAGGAACATGAAGCTCTCCATGTTTCAGGGTACCTTCTAGCTTCCAATAACTGAGTTGTGGAAAAGATGGATGTTGATTTGTAATTGTGAGATGCAAAGGTCCTTGTTTGTCCCAGCTGCAGAGGTGGTCCACCTGTGGCAACAATTTCTACGTGCTGTTTCTGTCCATAGTGGTGGTTGTCAGCACCAACATCCAGACACAGCACTGCCAGCATAGCTATTATTTGTGACTCTAATGTTAATTTTATTCCATTAAACATGACCATAGGCTCTACAGAATATCAAAGACTCATTAAAGTTGAGTTTCTGCAAAGTAGGATCTCATCATGATAGTTCTGTCTTTGTGCTTTTGTGTGCATGTGCCCATGGCAGGGCACTGTCAGAAAATTGCATCTTACAAAGCTTCTGTGGTTTCCAACTCCCCTTTTGCTCTGTCATCAAAATGTCTATAATTCTACTTGCAGCTTGGTCCAGTCCTATTCCTACTGCATGGCATTGCATCACCTTACATTCAGTAAATTTTTTTAATATGAATAAATCAGATCTTTTCCCAGAACTGGGCCTGGTCAGGAGACCTACGCAAAGCCACAGCTTGTATTGTGCATGCAAAGCTGATAAATATAATGTGAATCACATAGTGGTTGCCAGGGGTTATGGAGAGGACCCTTCAAGCTTCAAAACCCTACAGCAGTGATTTTCCAGTATGCCTTTGATAGAGAACTGCTTAGAAAGCCAGATCCTTTGTGGCTAATCTTCCCCCTCAGCTTTTTTTTTTTTAAAGAAACCCTTTTTCTTAAAAAAAAAAAAAAAAAGTACCCAAGTACCCTTTACAGCTATTTAGGAGTTTGGCCATACAAAAAGCCAAAAACATGGCATTAGGAAAACAGTTGAACATATACACAAGCATGAACTTTCTTTGATGAAAAGGGTACTGCGGCCTGTTATTGCTGAGGCTGCTGCCGGTTGGGATCCGCGAGGGCACGTCCCCCTCCCAGTCACTGATCCCTAACTCTCTTCCAGCTGCACGCACCCCCTCAGGCCTTGAGATTCTGCTGCCTTCAACTCTTCTTTGCCTGCCTTTCCATTTTGCAGCTCTTCTAATATTCATATGCTTACTTGCAGGGAAATTACAGGATGCCAAAGCTGAAAAGCCAGCCTAGCCTTGGAAGTGTTGTTTTTGTTTTTTCTTTGTTTTTTTTTTTTTTGTTTTGTTTTGTTTTGTTTTGTTTTGTTTTTGTGCTGAGATCTCTGCAAGAGAAAGAAATAAATTAGGAGAAATAAAGAGGGACTTTTGGATGACCGGCAGCAGCAGTGCTTGCTGCTTGAAGACACCTGCTCTGTGCAGCCCCAGAGGTCCACAGACCAACTGGTAATGCACTGGTGGGGGCAAATATTTTAAGGGGAGTAGAGGCAATGGTGACAGTAAATTGGTGTCACCTACATGCTTGCTTTCCTACAAAATCACGTGTAACGTGGAGGGAGTGGCTTGGGAACCAGTGTGCCCTCCTGCTCACTACAGAAAAGTGAGGGAGCAGCTCACAGAGATTTTTAGTCTCATGACAAGATGAAGAAAGTGTTTCTCTGTGAAATTCATGCTCTTGGGGCACCAGAAGTATGAATGTGCTCAGAAGAAAACAGAAAGATTCATGGAAGCACAGGCTCTGAGGGACTATGAAACAGAACTATGCAATGATGACCTTGGGCTTAGGGACTGTCCACGCTGTTGGCAGCTGGGAGGGTAAAGTGGGGAAAAGAGGACTGCAGCTTTGCCTTGTTCCTGTATTCCCTGCTGGTGCTCTCTTTGGGGCTAGCTGGGGGGGCTGGACTGGCTCGGGCTGTTCTGTGGGTCTCTTCCTGTCTCACTGCACCAATAAAGGAAGATGCAGGGGAGAACAGGTCCTTATTTGGGTAAACTTTTGAAGTCAGACCATGGAGATAAATCGTGTTTTTTCCTTTGCTTCTTTCTCGCCTGCAGAAGGAATGAGGAAAAGACGGCTGATATGCCCAATACATAACAGCATGAGTCACTAAAAATCCATGTGAATAAATAATAAATATGTTTAATACGTATTTCATCACTGGAAATTTTTCAAGTGACACACCAGCAAAAGAAGTAATCTGGACGATATTTTGGCCTCCTTGCAGCTGTACCCCCATCTGAAAATTGTACCAATGCTTTGCTAATCTAAAAACTTGACATGATAGGTGACTTCTGAATTAACATCTGGGTATGTATTTGCATGCAGGGGCTCTTGAGCTTTTTGTAGAAACAAACTACGTTCAGGCCCGCATGACATTAGCTTGCCTTCCGACCAGGCCCAGTCCTGCAGAGCCTCAGACTGCACAGGAGCAGAGGAACCACGGGGCTCAGGGGCTCCATGGGCCCGTGCTAGCCCTGCAGGGGATTTAGTGTACCCACTGCCAATTCGGACTTAGAGGGACCTCTCTTAACTGGTCCATTTCCAGTTTGCTCCCTTCCCATTCCTGCTCCATCTTTTTCTCCTAATCCTGTTATCTCCATCTTGTTCGGCTCCCCTCCCCGCTTCTAGTCTTTTAATCTAATAACCTTTCGACTCCTACTTCTGAATCACCCACTGCAACCTTCTTACCTGGGTAGCTCACCCACCTGACCGCCCGTTCCTTGTTCAGAGGCCTTCAAGCATCCCCTGCACCCGTGCTTTTGGTTTCCACCAGCAGCAGGAGCAAAACGCCCCGCAGAGAGAGCACGAGGGCTCTCCGGGCTGTGCTGGTCTGCCTGTCTGCCTTTGGAGGCAGCTGGGACAGTCACCCGCCCTGGTCTCCTGGGGCACTTGGTTATGGACTTCTCTCCCGTCTCCTTCCTCCAACACGCTCCTTGCTCTGGCACTCCCAGACTGCCTCTCCCATTTTTCTCCAAATCCCTTTCCTTGATCTCAGCACAACCTTCCTTCTTCTTGCTATCTTCTGGTGGCCTTCAGTCCTTCGTTCACTGCCTCAGGATGTTTCCCCTACTCAAAATCAGCTCTTGACATCTCTCAGTGGATCATCTTTCCTCAATATCAGCCCACATTTTCAGAGTATTGAGCATTTTTTTTTTAATGGGAGCAGTTATCTCATTAGTCCAACTGCCATAGAAAATCATAGCCCTGTCCAAAGCAGGGGAGAGCGGAGTGCCAGCGAGAAGCAGCTAGTATGACCCGCAGAGAAAAGGTAGGGCTAGGCTGGGCTACCAGACACCAGTGTTTCAGGGACCAGTTGGAAAATGAGCTGATCACAGCGGTAGCTTCTGGAGGGTTCAAATTGGCTGCCTGTTTTCTTATTCTTTCTCCTCATTCTCTTTTGCCCAACCCTTTTTCCTCGCACTCAAGTTTTTACTAGGCCAAATGTCTTCTGGAGCAGATCCCTTGGTGGCCACGAAGTTATACCCTAAGTGTGGGAATTGCCTCAAAGTATGTAAACTGTATCAAAAAGAGAAAGCACTGGAACCACAGACCACTTTTCTGCAATGTTCTTTTTCAAAATTTAAAAACGTGCCTTCGCCAACTTTGTCCCTGTCGGATATAAGTGCCTCTGAATGTGTCAGAGGTCCTTCGGCTTGCACAGATGAGTAAGAGGCAGGGGGATCGGCCTGTAAGCACCGCCAAGGTGCGTAACTCAGCTGGCAACTGTTCACAGCTAGGCTGGGCTGGGGAAGTTTTAGGGAGGAAGGCATGACTGACTAGTCTGGTCCCCAGCTTAACCTGCAGTTGTGATAGCCAGCTCAGGGGTGGCAGGAAGGCAGCAGCGGCGCCTGTGCCCAACCGTGCGCCTTGCGGAGCTGGACCCTGCTCTTGGCTTGCTGAAATGCCAAAATGCCTTAAGCTCCCACGCAGTCAAGTTCAAAGCCTGGTAAAGCTACCCAAGAATGATTCGATAACCAGAATTTTTCTATATTTCCAAAAAAAAAAAAAAAAAACCAGCAGGTTCTAACAGATACACAATAAATGTCTTCTCTTAATAGATTTTGCTGATGGAAAGAGGGAAGGTCTAATTAGTGAGAAGATACTTAATGCCATACCTGTGTGTATTTTCAATATCTTCAGTGGTCTCAGCAGTTTTTCCCTTAGTCTCAGGAGGGAGCAAATCCGGGCACCATCAGTTAAACCAGTCACAGCTTCGACCAAAGGAAGCAGCAGAGATTGTAAAGACATTGTAATGGCCATGCCAGAGTTTAATTTTAATCTGCCAATGGTACCTGACATCTAGGTGTCTCAGGTACATGAATAAGGATACCTCAAATTCTTTTTTTTTTTTTTTTTTTTTTTTTCCTGAACAATTGTAGTTATTTTTAAGGTGCATCTCGTTCCTGAAAATATATTCCATAGGCGGTATGGCTGCCTTTCACTACACCCACAGTATTAAAGAAACAGATTCTGATTCTAGCTGTCCAGCAGGTTTATCACCATCCCTAATGGGGTGATCCTGGCTAGGTACTATCCCTGTTTTTGGCTTGTTTGGGAGATGCAAGAAAGGTTGCTACCAGCTCACTGAGCCGATTCTGATTTCAACTCATTAGATTTACACCCTGCTATGATCAACCCTAGGGCAGATGATCACAGGTGACTGAGTCTGGAAGGGACCTCTGGAGATCCTCTAGTCTTGCCCCCCTGCTCGTGAGCACGTTAACCTGAATACAGGCAGTAGTGCAGTCTCAAGCCATTTTTTTTTAGGATGAAAACCCTAACATGAGGGCTGACATTTTGTTCTGTTAGGCTAAACTGCCACGGGATCCTTGAAGGATTAAGCCCCTGAGGTACATGTGAGAACAGCCTTTGCTATTCTGTCTAGCGCACTGCAGATTAAGGCCATCCAAGCCTCATGAAAGAAAATTAAAAGTGACTTGGGGCGCTTTTATGTCACACTAGTTGCTGAAACTTTAATTGTTACTCTGTATTTTATCCTATGCTATTCTGTCTTCCAAGAAATGGCAATATTTTCTCAAGAAAATCATGACATTTGAGTGACGACAGGGTAACTTCCATCCAGCTGTATGTGCCCATGGATTTTTTTTGCTAACTCTCCAGGTGCAAGCACAGTGGGCAGAGGGACGAGGCTCAGGTGAATGCACAGCGCTTCCTGCAGCACCTGCTGCGCTCTTGACCCAAAATACTGTACGTATATAAAATTCCTCTTTTGGGGCAGTGCATGAGCCACAGGATCCTTCCGCTCATCCTTTGCCTTGAGTCGCCCTCTCGTGGTCTCTGCCTTTTGCTCTCGTCACACCAGTGCTGACGCCTTTCCATGGCCTCCATCCTCAGATTGCCCTGTTTCTGCCCATGTATCTGCGCTCCACCCTGCAGCTCAATCTAGAAACCACCCAGAGTGAGCCTGGCTGTGCTCACCTTGCGTGTGAGCTGTCTCTCTACCTGATAACTAGTCTTAACCTACGTTTCTGCTGTTTGACAAGGCATCTTCTGTTGTAGGCATTTCTGAGATTCAAACTGGGGCTCTGCTGTGTATGAGAGCCTCAAATCAATAGAAACACCCAGAGCTTTTGGCTAGAAGCTTTATCAGGAGAAGATGGTGCACTGGCATAAATAATGTTGGATATAGCTCAGGTTTTACAGGGCAAACACATGGTAATTTCCATCCCGTCCAAGTAAGCTGCAATCATTTTTAGCCAATAAGGAGCTGGAAAGGCATTGTGCCTGTTAGGGCTGGAATATAAATCTTTTTGACAAAATGCTCTTAACTTTTAATAATACGTTCTGACATAAAACACCATTAAAGATTAAATTAAAGAATAATTTTGCTGCCAGGTGCTATTGTGGGCACAGCACATTAGTGTGTTCTTGTTTCATTGAATAAACAATTTGTTTCATGATTCAAGCAAGTAATAAAGACTTGAAACTTTGCTAGGTTCCTGTCACTGAACAGAGAAGATGAGTTAAAGTAATTATTTCTTGGGGCAGTCCAAGGCAATAACCAAAAGCTTATGCAGAATACCATTTCCTGCTTGCAGTAAAAGTAAACAGAAGGGAGCTGTTT
Organism: Nothocercus julius; assembly: GCA_013398735.1. Classification (NCBI taxonomy): domain Eukaryota; kingdom Metazoa; phylum Chordata; class Aves; order Tinamiformes; family Tinamidae; genus Nothocercus; species Nothocercus julius. The sequence goes on along the minus strand of VZSV01000055.1, from coordinate 1,738,467 downwards.
TGTTTGGTAATTGAAAGATGCTTTTTTTTTTTTTTTTTTTTCAAGATACTCTGTACTTTTGCACAGAAACCAGGCCTCCAGGATGGAAGAAGTTTCCCCTTTTTCTCACACTAGCAGACTCAGGTGACTGCAAATAAACGAGTATCTCAGTACGGAGCTTACAGTCAGGCTCCTGGAAGCCCTGGGGGCTGTTAATCCCAAATCCACGGTGACTTCAGCTATTTCAGTTACTAGTGTGCACAGAGCACTGGGTTTCTCCCACATTCAGCTGACATGGGATGTGTCAGGCCCTGGTGGTGCCTTGCTGACCGAAGGCCGACGGTCACCCCTGGGCAGGCATCTGTGGTGCCAGATGCTCCCCCCACTGCTGTCCTTCCCGTGCCCCCATGCATGCGGCACCACGGCCGGGTGCAGGGCCCCAGAGCTCAGGATTCCCACCTCAGCGCTCCCCTCCAAAGCACGACGGGGCCTTCTATAACCTCTGCCATGCCCATGAACTCTATTCCTTTCTTTGCCTGTGGCATTTGTCCCTTATATTTTGTGGCTCTGTCCTTGTCCCCCCCCACAAGCTGCTAGTTGTTTGACCTTGCTATTTCTGTTTTTTCAGTTTACTTGTATTCCATAAAGGAAATGGTTGGGAAAGATGTTTTACCCATTGGTCCTTAAGGGACACATTTCTTGGAGACCATGGCCACAGAGAACATACTCAGCTTAATAAAAACCAACTGTCTACTTCTGCAGCTGCCAAATTGCTCATACTTACAGCAGCAGCACTATTGATGTGTGCATGCAGAAAGGACTTACTGAACCCAGATAGTGTTTAAGTGTGTGTCCATTTTTTTTTTTTTTTTTATTTTTGGAATCAGGAAACATTTTTTGGTTGCAAACCACATGCGTATTCAAATCCAAATTCTAGGCCACATAAATATTGCAGACTTATCATGGCATGCCTTGTGATGTGGCAGCTGGCACTTGCCATCTGATATGATGCCAACCCACCTTTCTGAGACACCTCCCATCAGATGATAGGAATGAAAGTGATGGCGGGTCACTCCCACCTGGAGTTCATTCTCTAGGAGATCTGACTGACTCACTGTCTGGGGACAATGTTGTAACAAAGCAAACACCTCCTTCCCTTTCCTTTGCCACAGGCAGTGACAGCCAGTGTGGCCTGTTTTAATATGAGGATGAAGGCAGAGGGGAACTCAACAAGAGCATAATAGAAGAAAGCTGGATAATGTTCCCAACAGTTATTCCCATATGATGAGCTGCTGGTACAAGGCAGAGCTGTCAACCTAGGCAGAGAACAGAGTGCAAACTAAGCCAAACTTTTGGGGAGAGACTTTCTGCAAAGAACAGAAGTTTGCAGCTGGTCAGGAGCAAACTAGGCTTAAATCAGTGATGACAATTTAGGGCATTGAATGAAACATCTTCTGTTTGGGTTGCAGTAACCTTCCCTTACTAAGTATACATCAAAATGAACATGTATTTTCTTATCTGAGATGTCCTGACCAGATCTAGAAATGAAGGTCTGAGTTTCCCTCTGCTTTTACCTTCAGAGTTCAGACTCTAGGAACAAAAACAATAGAGGGACAGGGGATTACAGTGAGTAAGGGAGAGTGTGGTGAGCTCTGCAGTGAATACTTTCCTATTAATGGAGGAATCAGGTTTTCATTTTCTAGTTAACAAACTGATGAGAAAATAACTTTTCCAAAGTGTTTTCAGAAGAGGAAACATGAACACTTATTTAGATTGTTCTTATATCTGTGCAAACGTGTGTAGGAGGCTGTTCTTTGACATGAAGCAGCATCTTAACATAAAATAAAGATGCCATGGAATTTCAGTGATGAGATTTAATGGCTTTACTTAAAGGAAGAACCTATGCTATCTGCTGTATAGCTCTGCAAGCTTTTTCTCCCCAGTATAGTCTGTTAGGGTCCTAAGCAGCTGAAGAGAAAAAAAAACATTTGCCTTTGCTATAAGGATGGTAGTATTTTTGGTCACCAGGCTGCCCCATACTCAGCTTGCTTACCAAAAGCTCTGCAATCCTATAAAGCATGTGGTGTTGCATATAGTAGTTTCTTGTTATTAGAAGATTCAGACTAAAACCCTGGGCAGTGGGAATGGAACAACAGAAAAAAAAATGATACGATCAGATATCATCTTTGAAATCCTAAACATAGCACTAAGTCCAATCTTTGTAAAGAAGCTTCCACACTTAATTACAGTCCCCTGACTTTATCTGTTGGGCTTTGCTCTGCTGGGATCTGTAACCTAGGCATGCCTACCAGTAGGAGCAGGAAGAAGAAATTGGGCAGAGGGACAGCAAATTAAATCCACCTGCAGTGTGGCACAAACCACAGCAGCAAGAATGAGGAATGATTGGTAAATTAAAGGAGAGCTACTAAACAATTCCCTTCATCTTCTGATAGCTCTGGCCAATGAGTTGAAAGCCAATGAGCTGAAACAACGTGGAGTTCCCGGACTTAGCCTGGCTCTTGCTGCATGGATTACACAGGGGGATTTGTTCTGTGAAGCAGGACAGGGCTGAAGCATGGGCTGTGCACTTGCTGTAGGATCACTCGATGTGGCGTAATGTGGCTGCCTTCATTGCATTTCTAGGAAATGCAGTTTGCTCTGCTGGATCAGAATCAAGGGCCATGCAGTCATGGCCATCTGGCAGGGCTGAGGTGAGGGGCTGTTCATGTAACTTGCTGTGTTGCAAATAACGGGAAAAATCCTGACTCTTCCTCCTCCAGAGGTCCGCTGAGGACTTTGTCACTGCTGTTAAGGGTGTCAGGGAATCACTCATCAACACAGGACAACGATTGCTTTCTTCCTCTTACTCCTTCTAGCGAAGAACTGAATAGAAAAATAGACAATGGGCACTTTACCTCCATCACCCTCCTCCTTTAAGGTTTGAGAATAGAACATGCTTCCTCCTGTGACATTAAACAAAACAGCAAAAATCACTTTGGCACAAAGACTCTGAAACACAAGCATTATCATTTACAGCTACCTTTCCTGGAAAAGCTTTATATACTTTTGCAGCATTTTTAGTTAATTCTTGTCTCTGGACTTTCTCCGTAATATCAACACGTGACCCTTCAGCTACGAAGGCTCCCTAGTTTTCAGAGCTGCCTCTTAGTTGTTCCTGTTATGTGTCTGAGGTGATAAGAGCATTCAGAGAACAAGATTTTAGGCTTTGTACCAAAGTCTGTAGGCCTGTACCCCCTCAGAGAGACACTGTAGAAAAGAAAACACAGCCTGGGACACAAACATCAGCTCTGAATATAACGGTGTAGCCTGGCAATCACAGCCTGCTCTTGTTGCACACAGTCTCTTAAAGATTGGCTGGGACCAGCTGGACTCAGCCCACTTCTGTCCAGAAAATTGCAAGCCACCTTGCAGCTGCTACTCCCTGCAATTTCCATCTCAATGCAGGCCCAGGAGACTCTCTTGCTCTGTGTTTTCAGATCATCATTCACTTTTGGTCATTAAGTTAACTAATGAGTTCAAGAAACATTGTGATGTCGCTCTTCAACCCATCTTCCAAAGCTACAATAGCTTTTTACTTGGATTATGTTCAGTAACTGTCATCTTTACCTATTTACTCATCAACATTTTCTGATTATGGAGCTCTCCTCAAAGTAGGTCTTGTGCATCCCTGTTATTCGCCATTCCCTGAATTACTATGACTCACCGACAGAAATAAATTGTTTCCAAAAGAAATACGCTTACTGGAATGCTGGAAAGAAATTTGTTTTTTTAGCTGACAGAACTATAAATTCAGTTATTAGTATGATTTATAATAACCATTAAATTAGTCAATATCCACTAACAAAAACAGCGTATTAATAAACGCTACACGGAAAAAGTAGTCAAGTGTTGGAACTGACAGCCCAGGGAAATGGTGGAGCCACTGTCCCTGGCAGTGTTCAAGAAATGTGTAGATGAGACATGGTTTGGCAGGCAGGGTCTTGAAGGGTTTATGGTTGGACTCGAAGATCTTAAAGGTCTTTTCCTATCACAATGATTCTGTGATTCTATGAAATGCCACTGCTAGGTCACATTATTGTTTAATCCTGCTAAAAGATAACATGAAGAGTGGCTGCTCTGATGCCTGTGGGATCTGCTCACTGATGTTTCATATCCTGTCCTGTCTTGGACAAGAGCTGCTGCATATGCCCTCCTTTCCTCTCACAAGCTGGGCATCATTATCCCAGTTCTGGGAAAAGGGATGGAACATGTTCAAATTCACTGGAAGACTGGACAGAAGACAAGAATTCTCTTTTAAAAGAAAGCATAGATGGGTGGTTGACATGTTTCTAACACTAAAAGAAATCAAGGTATTTCAAAATTTATATGAAGAAAAGCAAAAAATTGCTAGACTGTGTTAATCTTTTTCTTTCAAATTAGTGCCAGGGCTGGAGACTGGATGTTGGACATTTACAGTTTTGGCTATAGCCATTCGGAGTGATCTTGTCATGCTCGGCTTTTACTTGCCAGAGTTTTCTGCCAAAGGTTTAGCTGAATCCAGTAAGTGAATAGGAAGCCTTGTTTTGATAAATCAATATCTTCTCATGAAAAATACATTTAAGTAAGAAATTTCCACCATGTTTTGATTCACTGTCAGTGAATCCCAGTTCTGGGAAAGGAGGATAAGAAAGTGGTCCATCCAATCCATGTATAGATGAATTTCTCCATGAAGCAGATTTGCCCATGTCAACAGGCAAGTTGGGGTTAGCCAAGACTGTGGTAGTCACTTTCTCCATAAAGGTGGCATGTACGACCTAACTGACAATGTGTTTGCACTAAACAAAACATGGAAACAGGGAACAGCAGGACAGACAATTTCCTATCCTTAACTGTGTTATGCTCTGCAGACACAAAATGGGAAGGGGCTGTCCTCCTCCCCTTTGAATTTCCTCCTTTGCTTGGAGGAGAAAAGGCAGCAAAGAGAACCCATAGCATTAGTGCTCTCTTGGCTACAAGTGAAAAAAATTCATTTTACTCAATGAAATTTGGTAAACATGCATGGGAAGGTCATTTGCAAAGCATAAAATCTGTGTAGAGTGTAAGTAAAGAAGTGGGGGCAGATATATGGCACAGTGACATTTGTTATTGGAAAAAAAATGCCCAAGGACGATAAAATCTAGTCCTGACTATATGTGGAGCCAGCTGAGAAAAAAAATAGAGACTAGAGACAATTTAGGAGAAAAATAACTTTTTCCATTTCTGCATCTAGGGAAGACACTCCTGCTTTGAAAAAGATTTATGGCCATCTGAATAGTGTTAAAATTAATGTGAAAAATATTTATCCCAAAGACAAATTATTCTTGGTGTGTGAGATAAAATTTTATCTCAAGATTTGAGCTCTAATTACAGTTTACCACTATAAAAAAAGAAGGAACTCTCTTTTTTTTGTAAATGAATAAATTTCATATGAAGTTACTGAGAGACTCTAAGTGTGGAGAGGGCCACAACATTTCCCTGGATTCCTGGATCACAACAACGTTTGAATACTAGAACTTAGGAACCACAGTCTGCCTCATTAAAAGTGACTCATGAATGCCTTAAATCAACTTTTAAAAGCATTCATTTCCTCTTTCAATCATGAATGTTATTCAATTATATGCATACATCAAATAACCAGAGGAAATAGTTCAGCTCTCAGCTATCCACGTGCTGCATAACTGTCTGTTATGTAGCCAATGCTCATGAAACCAAAGAAAAATCTAGTATTTTCATACAACTGAAAGAGATCCATCTTTGAGGACTCCTTGCATACCGGGTTATACTTTAATGGCAACTACAGTTAGAAGAACAGAAACATTCAACGCAAACTATGGCATTTCAAGGAATGAAACGAATGAAAAAGCAATTAGATAACAGGTTCTGAAAAAGAAAATGGATAATCCCTTAAAACCAGCATCTGCAATACATTTTACCTGGATTTTCTCAAACTTTGCAGATGGAAAATGACTGCACAATGACACACCAAGGAGAGTGAGACAGAAAATCTATGAATGTGTAAACAGAAACACTCAGAAAAATCTCACCCTCTCCTCCCTTATCTGTTGGAAATTTGGAGAATGCTTGGGACATCCCTTTACTGCCGGCACCAAGATCCATTTCCTATCACCTGTTATTGATCGATGTGTCAAAGAGCAGGGCTATGTGAGGTGGCGTAGTCAAGAACCTGACGGATGGTGGCCTGTGTGTGCGTTGTCTGTGAGCAGAGCAGGTTTCCATCCAGACTGCTTGGGCATGCAGAACCATGACTTTGCCCTAGTTACTGTCCTCTGCTCAAGACCTGCTGGTTACACCTCTTTTGATGCTTGGGTGTTGGTTGATGTATGCAGTGGCTGTTGGCAGCCAGGCAGTTCATCAGATACAGTTAACGCCAGCAGCAGAAGAGGAGTCCTCAATAAATCAATTTAGGCTAGACAGTGTTAACCTCATTTTGATGACTGATATGATCAAGGGATTAACTGTTGTTTGATGACAAACTTGCAGTATGCTCCTGTCAGGAAAAAAAATATCATTTTGCTGTTTTTATCCATATAAATCTTTGTTGCAACTCCTTAGTTGGTGGTAGGTTTCACTATATTAGAAGTCAGGCTCAGGTTGCAAACTGAAAGCCAACCTTTACCAACGCAGCAGCTTCCAGCTTCAAGAGGAGTAGGCAATAGTGATTTTGTACTAGTTTAGCACTTCTGAAGGGAGTCACTGAGTCCATTTGTCCCTGAGAGCACTTAGTGACCTCTGAGTTTTATGAAGCATGAAACTAAGTGATGACCTTTGGAGAAAAGCAGAGGGATAGGCAATGTGATATTTCAAAGGGCTATTAATAACAAGTCTTGCTGTGTTACGACTCTCATACCTGCACACTGTCATGAATCAGAAAAGGGACTGCTATTTTGCAATAAACATTTTTTACAACAAGGAAAAGATCAGATCTTTATGCCTTTAAAATTAAACTGTCTACCTCTTTCTATTCAAGTCTGTTTTATATCAGAAGCAGAGTGGAAAGACCTCACTGCACGAGCAGCCCTTACACCTTACACCTACCCTGCACACATGCTACCACACTGCTCATACTTGGTGCACTTGTTCTCAGCTAAAGCCTGTGTCAGCCAAACCAAATTACATGGAACAATAAGGGCACCAACCTTCCAGGTAGCGCACTTTACTTCTTTTCCTGTTTCTGCCCCAGAGTAGTCTCAAGAAGAACGATATACATGTGTTTATATGCTAGTTATGCTGGCAGAAGGTTGTATCTCAGCTTCTAAAGGCAGATAGATGTTCCTTTTCTTGGCAACCCTCCAGCATCACTTGGATATTCTCTTTTATGGAAAATATTTTAGTCCAGAGGTGTGAGGGAGTAAACACTGAATAGCTTCAGATATTGCATGATATTCAGAGATGCAGCTGACATCTTGACTGTCCTAAAATACCATGACAAGAATACTTCTTGAGCATAGCAACACTCATCTTAGGAAAAATAGGAATTTTCCAAAAGTGGACTTTGTGTTAACTTTCTCATATTCCCGTTCCTCAACAACTTTCCCAAGAAGTTTCTGGAAGAGTGATCCTTCGTGCTGGCTCTGTTTCCTGATGTAGGGCATGACTCAGCCTGCTTGCCTCCAGCAAAGGGTCTTCTGATGGAAGAACCATACTGTCCTGTGGTGGCAAGCTAATGAAAAAATCTGTCCGTTATGGCCCATCTACTGTGCATAATCAGTAGAGCCTGCAGTTTGTAGTAATAAAGGATTGTCTTGTGTACTTCAAAACACGTCAGTGTTTTAAGAGTTGTTACATGCTCCCGCACTCTGGACCCTCCTGAGCTTAAATATTTGCTTGCAAGGTTGGGTGAACTGTGATTGAAATGAAGACTACAGTGCTGCCCTGAAAATTACAGATGAAGATGCAATACAGATCTAACCCATTAATAATAATAACATGTAACACTGGAAACCTCAAAACACAGTGAGTGTGCATTTAGGGTATTGGTTGGTGAAACAGGGTGAGCCAGTCCAACCTCTTGGTGCAAAGGTCCCATTATCCATTCCCTTTGCTGAGGACATTTCTGGCACTTGTTGGTCCCACGCTCTGTGCATTGACTCAACTCACCAAGCAGGCATAAGCTGAATGTAGCAAATACCTGAATATCCTGCAGGATTGCACAGGGTCAGTGCAGGGCCACAGGAACTGCAGAGTCAGCACAAGGGAATGACCACCCGCTGGAAGCTGCTGGGAAATGGAAGCTGAAAAGCACAGAGAAGTAGTGGGATATCTCCCCTGCGCTGGTGGGGAGCCTGTGCAAGTGCAGCTTTTGGCAGTGATTCATCTTGACTTACTTTAGGCATATAATAGCTGAGCATCTAGTAAGAGTTATTTGTGCAGCTCTGCTCAGCAGTCAGTAGGGAAGTATAGGTGTCTGCAGGTACACAAAGATATAGAGCAGGATCCTATAATTGTGGTTGAAAACAGATATGTGTGTTTCAGGGGTGGGAGTAGGGTATTAACCATGAGTTTATTGCAAGTAAATTTATCAAAGATGGTGATACAGTATAATCATAACACATGAATCTTACTGCATGTCTTGGTTTCTTACCTCTCCACTGGTTTCTTGTTGGAGGTTCTCTTGACTCCCAAAGAGTCGCCTGGAGAGGTGTCTCAACTCAAGGGGAGATTCTCTGTTCTGCAGCCTGCTGCTGTGCAGGAGAGCTCACCGGGCTTTAGTCTGCAGCACCATTTATGGGTACTGGAGTTGACTCATGGTCATAAAATATTTGATGTGGAGATATACCTTTTTTGCTGTGTGTTGGGGAAAAGATACCTATTGACTGACCTTGTGTCATACTGGGAAAAATATATCCCTTCTTTTCTGATCTTACGTCCATTTCTAGCCTCACTCGTTGCAAGCGGTATCGTCTAGCTCCTCCTGGCCAGCCCTGGGTGCTGTGAGCTCTTTGCACTCAGCTGGGGCCTGAGATAAGGGGTGGGGAGCAGTTGTGCCCACCACAGCATGCCCAGATCTGTTAGTGGGAGCACCAGTAGCACACCTTCCATGCCGGTCGGGTGTTGACACGTGAGGCCTTTTCTGATAAATTAGCTAGGGTGTAAGGCGTTGAGCTCATGGTGAGGCGGTGAGGTCACGCGAGCACCACCATGACCTGGTGCGGATTCTGGTGGAAGGAGAGTGCGTGTCCAAAAACAGATATGCAAATCTGAACCAGCAAAACGAGTCTGCTCGGTGCTTTGCATCATGGGAGCAGAGTTTTATAGGTCTGTCCCTGAGAGTGGGGTAGTGCAGAGCTAAGAGCTGACTACAGAGAGAGCCTGGACACCTTGTTTTTAGCCTGCTTAACTGCGCTGAAAGAACACGTGCTTGAACTTGGTATTTATTTACACCACAAGAATGTATTTTATAGCAGGGAAACAAAGTTTATCTTGTTGGCTCACACATTGCTAACACATTTTTCTTAGTTGATAATCACACTCTATTTGGCAAAAAAAGCTCTAGTTTGGGGTCATTTGCTTCTAGATCCAGAAGCTGCTGCTTAAGATCACTTTCTCATTAAACATTAATTACCACCTAGGATTGTGCAACGTAGGAGCAGCTTCCTCGGTGTCAGATGGCTCAGTGCACCATCCTCGCTCTCTGGATTTTGTCTTTGGCACACACTGCGATGTGTCCCTAGAGTTTGCCCTCAAGTGTGTCTGTCCTGCAGTCGCACAGCTTTTGCAAGGGGCAGGAGCTGCAGAGGGTCAATGATCCCACTGCCGTGGGGAAAGTGAAGAGGCTGCGTGGGGAGCAAGGAGTCCTGGGCTGGTGCTGTGGCCGCTTGGCTCGCTGCTAGTCTTTGTCATGTTCCCCTGTGTCCTCCTCCGTTGTGCTGGCTCACCAAGGAGATGCCAAGGTCACCCAGCAGCACACCTGGGGTTTGCACAGCTGCTCTTATCACAGAGGGCGGTGACAGCAAATTGCCAAGGGGATCAAAGGCACTCAGACAGTGCTGTTACTGCTCCCACATACCCTGGTTAGTGAGCTCGGTGCTCCAGGGAAAACACGCGGTGGGTGTGAACTTTTTTCTCCAGTCCAGGTCTGGCCACCCATCCACGTGGTTCAAAAACACCTTGTAGAGCGGTCTGGAGGTGAGTATGTCCAGCCCCCGAGCTAAGGCAAGACCTAGACACATAGGGCCTTCCCAGCCCCAGGGTGGTACAGCATGGGACATGCGCAGATATTCTTGTATTTCAGCCTATCCAGCAGTCCCATTCTGCAGTGTGACTAGGGAGTACATGGGCTGAAGTGTTTCAGTTTGCTTGTGAATGCTGATTTATGGCTACCAAGACAAATGCCATCCCGAAAGGACTGGCAGTCTAAATCTGAGGCTTTATGTTTCTTTTGTGTAGGTGAACTGCTGATACCTGCTGTAAGGACAGCAGGACCAGACATAAGACAAGCAGTTCAAAAAGTACAAGTAGTTACAAAACTAGATCCTGCATGAGGGACTTGATAAACAAGGGAGGAAGGAGTGAGCCTGGGGATGGAGGCTGTGGTATATGTTTTTACTGGTGGTGAAGGCAGTTTGTGTCAGCTGTGCCATCAAAGACAACCTAATGAATAGCTTAGTTACACAACAAGGGATGACACTGGGTGTATTTCAGAGCTTTTAGTCTGGGCATAGTTACTCCGGGGCAGTTTAAACATTTTGATTCCCTCTCTCCTGTGTTCTTGTGCTCCTTTTGACCAGGCAGTCCTGTAAGACAGGTAGGCATGGAGGAGGGCAGGTGAAGAGTTGGCTGTTGTCCTTCAGGACTCACTGATGCTTCTCAGAGATCTCCAAACTGATCTCTGCCCCAGTCTCCATTGAGACCCTACCTGCACTTCTTGTCCTTGGTGTGATACTGCTGAAATCTTATTAGATCCATCAGCAAAATACACTGTTGTCTAGTGTGCTGGGTTGACTCAAGCCAGTCTTAGTCAGATAAAATGTGATGTAACTTTATGAGACCTGTTTTTTTATATTTATTAAATCCTGCTCCTTGGGTATCACAATGCAATTGTTAGTATTGTTAGTATAAATGCAGGCTAATGAGAGAAAGAAGTTTAGAGAATCCCCCACCTGCATCATGCCAGAAGACTTGAACTTAAATGTCATTATGTGAATTCTTAAATTTTCTGTAAGATCTTCAGTTAAAGCATTGTTTTAGCACTTCTGCAAAAAGAGAACACACACCTATCTAATCTGATGTTGTTATAAATCATAAATTGCTTTTCACATGGCAGAATACAATTGACTTAGAATCAGATGCACTGCATTTACTACAAACAGAACAGTGAAGCAGTTAAAATTGGCCTAGATAAATGATAGCTGGAGATCAATCAGTGTAACAGATTTAGTGAAACACATTTTGTCTCTGAGTTTGAGTAGAACTTTTCTGGATGCAACAAAAGTTCAAACATATTGTCCTAACTTGAATCCTTGGGGAAGTAAGCATCACAGTTTTCAGTGTTTGTTTGTTTAAAAGCACAATTATTATTAGCACAAATATAATTATATTTGTTCTTCTAAAAGGTTTTTCTGCACTACCTGTTGTGGTATGTGCTCTTAATTCTCTCTGGAGAAACTGAGGACCTCCTGGTCCTCCATGAGGACCTCCATTTCATTTCCATATCTTAGCCTGAGATCTTGTAATTCAGTTTCATGGATATTTGAACATCTGCCTGCACCTCTGGAAATAATAAAATGTGTTGATGCCACAACTGCAAACAGAATGAGGTAATGGAGATGCAAAGGCCTACATGTTTAAAGAAAGGTGCCATGGAGCAGTAGTAAGAAGTAACTTAACTCTGAATAGGTCATGTAAGCCTAACATTTGTGGATGAGCTGATGGGCTTTTGCAGAAAATCTCCCTTTATCTTTTAAGCATTTGTAAATTGGAGCTGGATGCTACAGATCCGTGGTGAACAGAGGCAGCCCTGCCTCAGTTTCTCTCTGAGACTTCTGTAGTTTCAGTAGGACTAACTAGACCAAAAGGGCTTGTCAGAGACTAAGGTCCACATCTAAGGGTAAGGAAACAAGCTATCAGACAGCACTGAAGTCAAACATGTATTGTATGGAATAACACTTAGGACAGGGACCTGTGTTTTCTTACTGAACCTTCCCACACAGCGAGCAGCTGTTCTGCCATGCTGCCCAGCAGGCTTAGCTGCTCACTTGCCTGCTCTGATAGGTGCCTTTATGACTGCCTTTAGCTAAGAGGCACATGATGGATACTGTCCGTGGGACAAGCAATGAGACACCAACAGTCATACTGTACGGAGCAATTCAGGATGAGAAGTTGCGTGAGCACTTGAGTAGGAACATACTGTCACTGTTGAACATCTGTAGGGCTGGTCATCCCTTTGAACTAGCAGCTTTTGAAGTACATGAACTTTTGAAGTGAAATACACATAGGAAAGCCTGGGCGTTTTATATCTGGAAAAAAAAAAAGGCAGAATGAAATCATTTGGACTTTGCACTTTGTGCTGATGAGACATAAATCAAGAGCAGGGACACTGTAGGTCTTCTCGAGTGAAGGGAAACTGGGTATCTGAAGCCTGTGGAAGAACAGTCCACAGTGGACTGAAACTAAGCCACTGAGTTAATTAAATGACTGTGAAAGTTACCTTCTAAGTCAAATAAAGATAAAAACAAGGACAAAGTATAGGAACCATTCACAAAAGAAGCCACAAATTCAAGTGCAGAAACAATCGTGGGTCCCTCTGAGTGTGTGTGTCCATGGGAACAGTGTGTGTGTAGGGAGGGTCTTGCGTCTCTGATGAACTTGATGAACGGACACTTGACCTGTATGTAACCTGTTGACATGACAACATCATGTCCCTTTGAACCCACTGTGGTTTCCTGAGACTGGAGCTGCAGAGTTGGCAGCAGAGATAACATTATAGTGCTCAGAGTGTTCTGTAGTGAAGTATTTTGGACTGAGTGACCCTATAAAATGTATGTTTTGATTCTTCTGTTAAGCAAGCCATTCACGCAGTACGAGAGGATCTCAGTGACTTCTGAGTTATTGGTCTGCTCCCATGGAGATTAAATACCAGAATAAATGGACTATGACTGTACCAGAAAATTCTAAGCCTAAATCATCATTAAACGTATCTCCATGAGTGCCTGGGAGGAAGAAGTAATTGGAAGGACAGTGAGTTATACAATGGAGACCATTAAGACAACTGATATTCATAGTCAAAAGTGTGATAAAACATGCGTTACTACATGATTTGTCAGGCCAGGATGAGAAATGTAGATACCTCCCAGCAATGTTAATATTTAACTGCATATCCTGCTTTTGACTGTATACCTTACAGCAGAAGATGCTGTAATATCTTTTTTTTTTTTTTTTTTTTTTTTTTTTCACACAGTTTCAGCATATGTCTCTGTTGAAATCTGCAGCAGAGTTGAGCTTAACTGTCCCACAGCCATTAACACCAGTGCTAGTACCCAGGTCACACAGCACACAGGGCTGCCCTGAATCATGTGGGGTAAACACATTTCTGTTGAATTAGTGCACATGACATAGGGTGTATGCCAACTTTATGTTTTTACATTGGTTTCAAGGCGAGCCACAGGATGACAACTGATACCCAAGCCCGTAGACAGCGAGGGACCTCAGACTGAATAGATACTGCCAAACAGTCTCTTCAGTACTTTATGGAAAACAAAAACAAATACATAATCAGCTTAACAAATTTATGCCATCTTAGCATTTTGCATCATTTTTTGTCTAGTACTATGAGTCTCTGCGTCAATCATTGCTACTATTCCCATGCATCAGACACGCCTGGTGTCTGAGCTGTGTCTTACCACAATAAAACCACTGCCTTTTGAACCCATAGTTTCTCTTCTTTCAACCTCTTCAACTGGCTCACAACCTTTGTTTCATTTTATTGTATTTTTACATTTTGAACATACAAGCTTTGTTATAACTGTCTTTTTTAAAAAAAAGTTTCTTCATTTTTTCCATAAAGGCTTCATTTTAAGCTTAATTTCAAGAATCATTGTTTTCTTGAACTCCACAGGCACAAGGAAAATAGCAGATAGCAAAACATCTGGGAAGGATGATATCAAGTGGAAAACACACAACTACTGTGATGATTTTTGATGATTTTAGATGCAGTTGGATATATGAATTTCACCAGAGACTCCTTTCCATGCTTTTGTCCGAGTGAACAAACGCCACAGTGGTTCACCTACAGGTGTTCTGTCCAGCTAAGCAATAGTTGAGACAAATCAATTTGTACCCAATTTGAAACAAATCTGGCTATCACAAAGCAGAAGAAAAATACTTTGCAGAACCTGCAACTCTGATCTTTTCAAGGATGTCATGTAACACTGGTGTCTGTTCCCAGCTAATTAAAGGTGGTAACTGTTAGGAGAAAAACTGAGTCAGATGACAGCACACAAGAACTTTGTGTGAACTTCTATCCCTGCTCTGATTATCTTGTGGTTTCCAGACACAATTAACTCTTGGATCTTACAGGTAGTTTAATCTTAAAGGCTCAAAATAACAGCCTCTAGATCTGCCATATAAAGCTGCCATGTAGTAAGTGGGAAGCTGAAAAATATCTGAAAAGGCTGTACATAACTGTAGGTTTTGGAAATCTCAAAGAAATGAGCCAAGGTTTCATAAGCTGGCACCAGGAGCGATCGGTGTCCTAAATGACAGCAGCAAGCACGGAATGACAGAGCCAAAGCGCGTGTCTTCTCCTCAGATGGTACTGGCCAGCTGCTAAGACTGAGGTGGGCAGCACACATGTGGCATGGGCTGAATGAATTTGGGAAAAAGATATCGCTGAGGATGTCTGAGGAGGTGACAGTATCAGTCCTGCATGGGGAGCTGATGATGCTGACTCACAGCATGTTACATGATATGCTGTCCCTCATATGCTGTCCCTTTCCCCCGGCTTTTTCCCCTCCCAGATGATTTCCCTTTCCCTTCTTCATCCGCTCCTGGACAGACTGTCCCATTTACTTTTAACCAACTGCCTCTGGTTTTGCTGGTTTTGCACTGTTGTTTGGTATCTGTGCTATGTCCCAGTAGTTTCTGCCTTGATCAGCAATACTTGGCAGCTACTAGCCCTCTTTCATCATGCACAGAGCAGCGCTTCTCTGTGCTGCCATTTCTCATGCTGTACAGGTCGGGGTTGGCCCTTCCTCCACATGCTTCAGCAGAGCAGCCAAGCTGAAAGCACGGAGGTGAGCCTGGGTTTGTCTATCCCAGTATTAACATATCCAGTGTGCGTGGGAGACCTGATGCCTGGTGAACAAACCTAGCTTGGGGCCATTTAGCTGGACCCCGACAACACAGAGCTAGCAGGGATAATTTTGCTGTGTCCCACCATTGTACTTTTTTGCCTCATGCTCATCATAATGATGAGCATCTTTCTCCCTGTTTTGAAACCAGAAGCAAAAGGAATCAAATACTAACTTCCGAAGGCAAATAATGCATCTGCAAGGCTGTCCTCTTTCATTTTTTCCTTAATGACCAAACAGCCATGTGATTGGGGAAGAGTTGGGATGAGTAATCCCAGATATCTGCTACTGTGGGGCTGCACAGGGGCAGCTGACACGCTGGCCTTGGGAAATGAAGTGGGGCCCTTGAGGAAAACCTGGCACATCTCACACAAACACAAACACATATAATTCACCGTACACATGCTCTTCCGTATTTCTCTAAAACCTTCTCTCTGAATCTTGGTTCAACAACTTTTTATTACCTGTTCTTTTCACTACTGAGCAGAAGGCTCTTTGATGGTCAGTCATGGCTGAATTCTACCACTTCCTTTGTGTTATGAATGGAAAGATCACAACAGTTTATCAGTTGAACAGACAGACAAAAATAACATTACTTGTATGTGTGATGAAGTTTTTATCAAAGCACCTTCCAGTTTTGAAATAACTCTGCCAGCTGGCCCTTGCAAAGGACATTGGCCCGAGAGAGCTCAGGTTCAAAATCTGCCTGGGTCACTGTAGAAGTAAGAGTGCCACAGAAACACTGGCTTTCCCGCTTCCCTGATGCACACATTAGTGGCCACTGAGAGCAATAGGCACCTGCTTACCAATAGATAGACTGAGATTTACCGAGCTGTTTTCAGATGCTGAAGGCTGCTTGTCAGCTGCAGGCTATAGGCAAAAGATGACAAGGCTTTGAGCTGCACAGTGTAACCTCTTTAAGATTAGTCTTGAGTGACCTTACCTTTTGTAAAATCTTAGAGATAATTTGGCTGAGTAATTTGGCTCATCTGAGAGAAATTAAACCCCGCAAAGAGAAAAACAGCATTATTGTGGTCTTAACTGAATTTCAGGAAATGGGCATAACATACTTTGACTAGATTTAAAAATTGGTTCCCTGACTGCTCTTAGATGATAACCCTTACTAGGGGGCAACATGGAGTGTGGCTGTCAAGAGCAATAGAATAGACAGGATTTGGGGGGGAAAAACGTGGAGGAAAGATGCAGAGAGTTTAAAATGTGTGTGTGGGTGTGGAGGGGTATCTGGGGAAGAGAGAAACACTGCTAATGAAGGCTTTACAGGACATTCTGACCACCTTAGCTAATTTCCGCTCCAGAACCACATTTCTTGTAGTCTTGTAGCAGCCAGGGGACTAAAGAGATCTCTAGGTGCATAGAAGGAGAAATTAAAAAAAAATAAATAAAAAAAGGGAAGTGACTGTGCTTTGGCACTCTCACCTGGTATTGCTCACACTGCTTCTAGGGCACAGTGACCTGTTGGGCAGTCCAGCTGTGGCAATGATGGAGGCAGCATAAAGTATCAGTATGATCTAGGAGCTGAAAAACAAGCTCTATGAAATGAGAGTGAAGAAGTTCAGTTTATGTGACTTGTTAACTTGACTCAATCACTATACAGTTGTATAGGAAAGAGACCAGACAGTGGACAGATTACAGGCTTTCTGATAAAGGTCTAAAAAAGCAGAGGTGAGGTCAGACAAATTCAGACTTTGTTTCCAAGCAGTGAGAGAAGTGGCTTAGCACAGGTATGGTGAGCTGCTGTTGCTTGGAGTTTAAAGAGAAAGGGAAACATGCTTCTTAAAAATATGCTTTAATCCCCTCCTGGGAGAAGTTCTATACGTCTATGCAAAAAGGTTGGACAGAGACTGAGTCAATGAATCTCTAAATAATCTTGGCACAATACAAGCTAACAGGAATCACAGCTGTGCCTGTGGTTGCAATGTCCTAGACCTTATGTAGGTCACAAGGCCAACATTTCCTCTCAGGCTGATAGCCTTATGGAACTGGAGAGTAACAGGAAGAGGAATTTCTCATGCTGTACAGAGAGTTTTTCAAGTTTAGTGCTTTGCTCAGAAGAAGACTGGACTTGCATGAAGGGGCCATCCTTAGTGGAAGGACAATTAAAGTGGAGCAGGGTAAAATGAGAATACAGCACAATGTGGTGGGAAAATCATCACAGAATCCCTAAATATATTTTAAAAAATTAAAGGATTAGCTGGGAAGATTATAGACTTTCAGAAGATTAACAAGTGGCTTCCATGTTAAAAGCTGACATATTGTTTAACCAGTGCCACTCTCTGTGCAAAAGCTGTTACTGATAAAAAAGATGATGAAGTATTCCAGATGCTTCAAAATAAATTGCCAAGGAATTGACAAAGGGAAGAGAGAGAGAGAGAGAGAGTTTCTTTTTCCCATGATAGTTGTGCTGGGGCTACTTATATCCTTCCCTATCTGTGTTAAAATTGTCTGCTATCTTTTTGGAAAACTATTGTCAAGAGAACCTAGGCTGGTGAGGAAGACTTTAATCCCTAAACCAGCTGGGACGAAGGTCAAGGTGGGTGACAGTCAGGGACACAGCAGTATGTGACAGACGGGCTTCCCCTGGGACCGGTGCTGAAGATGGGGAGGGCACAAGGCCAGTGCTCGTGCCTTCTCCCTGTCTGGGACCATAAATAACATAAATAGTGCCTCGGCTCTCTGGCCCTGCCACAGCTGGGTACTGTGCACACTGCTGGAGCGGGGAGTTATCTGAGGGGTGAGGATGCTGCCAGCAGCAGTGCTGATGCTTATAAGGAAATGATATTGTAAAGCTGCTGTTTTAATTTATTAAGCAGCCCAAAGTAGATGCCTCTTGCTTTTCTTCAGCTCTCATTTTGCTAAAAATAATGTGAACTAATACTCCAAATAACCTTTTAATTACTTAAATTAATTAATCATCTTTGGATTACTCTTCTAAATCGGAGTTTCAGGGAGCTGGCAGTTATTCCAGTAACTGCATGCTCACAGAAACAGCCTCATTCCCCATCTCTCCATCTGTGTGCAGAGCAGCAGATAGGTGGAATGTGAAGTACCAGTATTCCACTACGACCGGCCACTGTGGGGTTGGAGCAGACGTGCGGCCCCATTGCTTGTCGGCCCTGTTAGCATTGCATTGGCCCAAGCTCTTGGCTAACACACGGCTGTATGAGGACAGTCAAGGCTCATACAGCTCTTGCCAAGGCTGGCTTCCCAGGGGAGCAACATCACGGTAGGAACAATGATGCCTTCCAGGTCCCAGGGCGCCACCAGCATGTTTTCCACCAGCTGCCAGCTTGGCACTGCAGTGAGAGCACCACGGAGCCACCGGGTTCTCCTCCCTGAGTTTCCTGTCACTGTGCTCCCCTTGCACTGGGTCCTTTCTCAAGGTAGGAATTTAACCTGTAGAGCCTGAATACTGAAAGCTCTGCCTAGAAATAGAGCACTCACCTAGTTCATTACCTCTGCCAACTATGGTGTTTGGTCCAGTTGCCCAAGATGCAGTTGTTAGACTTTCCATACAGTCACTACAGGATTGTTTCACAGAATAATGGATATAAATTTTCAGAAATGCTCACCTTGAGTTGGCCTTTGCTCTAGCTCATCTACTTGCCCATGTCTCATAATCTCAGAACAATGTAAACAATTTCTTTTCTGCCTTGATTTTCTAATGTCTGCCAAATCATTAGCGCTTGTGTCTCCACACTGGATATTTATGTCTTGGTATTTTTTTTAATATCCTTGGGCACATTTTTCAGGAGGCAAAAAGTGTAACCAATCCTGTGTAATAAGTAGCATTAAAACAACCAAAAGTGCAGAGCTTTCTGAGAAATAACCCGTGGTAGTTCCAGCCTGCTCATTTTGAGACATGCTAGATTTTGAGATATGCTAGATCATGAAAAGCTAGAACGTATGTCTATGGCCTGATGGAATTTGCCGCACCCTTTTTCATATCAATAAAGCATGCTAATCAAGTAAGGGATGAAAGTTGAGCTGTAAAGAATTCCTTTGGGTTGGTTTTGTGCAGTTAGGACAAAGGACACAATGTTATAGCAGAGATAGACTACAAAAACAGAGTCAACTATAAATAGATTGTTACCACTAAGAGCGTCCAAAAAAAACTACATGATGATTAGAGAAAGGCGTTGAAGAATAACTAGTTCCCATCCATCCTTCCAGGATGATTTGAACTTTTGCTGATGCATTTAGAGTGCCCTGGGTTTCTGCTGGTGCTCTTAAGTTACCCTGCTCCATCAATTTTCTGTATTTTCTGCAGATGTATCTTTGCTCATTATCAGTGCTGTTTTATTATTATTATTTTTGTATTATCTTAGAAAGTCAAAAACACAAATTTGCTGAAACTAAGTTATACATAGATATGACATGTATATTAGTATTCTCATGTAGAATTAGATTAGCTAGATGATCAGGTTCATGGGCATTTTTGAACCTGAATTTTATTCTGTATTCAGTCATGCTTCTTCTATCTGAAGTTGTCCATAGGGTATGCAGTGATGTTCTAGGAAACTTGCGATATTACCTTGTTATGATGTGTATGAAAAAACTGACCAGCTTAGTGATTTTCAGACATCCCAGAGATCTCAGAAATAGAAATTATGCGATAGAAAGTTTGTAGAGAAGACTTGCTAGCGATATTGCATAAAATAATGAATTGAGAAATGGTATGGAGTAAAAAGGCATAATTTTAGAAACCCTGGAAGATTTTTTCTTTCTGTCTTTTCTTTTTTTCTTTCTTTTTTTTTTTTTTTTTTTTCAGAGAATCTTCCACCTCAGAAATAGCTGGGGATTCAAGCAGCTAGTGAGCAGCACTTTCAGAAGCCTTCAGTGCACTACCACCTCCCTTGGTATGGTTTAAATGATTCACATTTATTCTCACAAAATTGAGCTGGAAATGATTCACATTTATTCTCACAAAATTGAGCTGGAAACTTTCACACATAGCCTTTTCACAGTATTTTGAAATGTTTGCTTCCATCTTGATATAAAGTGAGCCACAAGAGAGGGATATGCATCAGTGAAGAATTACAAATAAATACTATTTTCATTTTACCCATCTTCCAGGCAGAATGTGGGCAGGTGCAGGTGGGAGAAAACACATTTTGTGATTCACAGTTGTCTGATAATAATGTGATGGAATGTTTTTGTTTAATCAGACCTTTACAACCATGTCTGGAAATATTCTTGTTCATTTCATTGTGTAAAATAGCTTTTGGTGACTTGGGCTGTCTTATGAGCAAAATACCCAGTTACTCCAAGTCATTAGCAAGGGTCCTGATAAAAGAACTCTGGGTTTATGGTGTTATGTGAACATAAAGGCAGAGTCCTGTACAGTCTCTCCACTGGTCTCCAAAGTGACCAGGTGAAGAGGAAAAAGATGAGGGAAGCTACATACTGACCCTGAAAATGTGCGTGAAGAACACATTTTCCTCTGACTGCCCTTCATTCAGATGGCCATGGAGAAGATGATGAGCTCTTTTGGTTCTCCTTCCTGCCTCAGTTACTGACCTGAAATCTTGACAAACAGGTGGTTCTCGGAGATGCTTGAATAGCCTTAAGTTTGCACTGTTCTCCATGAATGGGATTAAAATCAGCAGGGAGAAGACACACACTACCCACTGGTACCCAAATGTGCAATGTCTGATCTTCTCTAAAAGGCAAAGAACACCAAGGGCATGCAACCACCAACTTACCATGTCAGAATGAGCTTGGGTAAGAGAACACTGCCAAAAGGGTCCCGTTTGCCTTGTGGGAGAGGACACTTCCCATTCAGAATGAGCCCGTGCAAGGAGACCTGCAAGCTGTGCAGCAGTGTGCACTGCCGGAGGATGCCTTGGTGGGCATCTGAACGCCATGGCCCTCGCACCCTGCATGCAGGGTGAGCTAGGGGTAAAGATACAGGAGTGAGAATGAGCACTGGCTGTGGAGCAGAAGATGACTTCTCCTCTCCTTTTAGCTTTTTATACCTACGCATTCTCTGTTTTGACTCTACCATGCTCTAATACGGGCTCTTATATGGGTTGTGTCAGGTGTGGTTTCTCCTGGTCTGCTTTTTTTTCTTTTCTTGTCTGGCTCTCTGTTCCTGTTTTCCTTTTCCCTTCACTCTCTGTTTTCTTTCTGTTTTCCTTGTCCTGACTTTCCCTTTTCTCTGTGTGTCCCCATATTCCTCTGCTGTTTCAGCTGCTGTCCTAGTGATGAGTACACATCCCCCTGATTGCTGTACTCTACGCTTCCTAGAACTCACATTTATTTATATTTGTTCTTGGAACCAAAATGGCCTAAAGATAGCCCAAAGGACATGCAAATAATGAGGTAGGGGAGCATAATGCATTGTGCATTGCTTTCATGGGTTGCCAAAAGGTGGAAACCCTGTTGATTGGGATTGACATTTCCCATGCCTCAAAGTTAGCCTCACTAAGCTGACTTGGGGACCTGGGAAAAGATTTTCTCCATTGAGCAGAGATGCCCCCTTTTGGAAAGAAAAAGAGGAAATCTGGATTTAAAAAAGAGGGAAGAGAGAGAAAAAGATGAAAGTGGGAACTGGGAGGAAGAAGAAAATTAATAAATTGAAAACAAAGCCATGAATTCAAAAACTGTCAGAGAAAAATCTGCATCTAATTTAGTGTCCTGACTTGGAATGTGATTGTACCATGTGTTTAAGAAAAGACTGTAAACATGTCTACTAACCAGCAGGGGGGAAAACTTGGGCCACAAAGAGGTCTCGCTCTGATCTCAGATAATCCACTGTTTGTTTAATACCTGAAGCTGATGTTCCAATATCCTTTCCAATCTTTTCTTAAAGGGGTATATTGTAAAAAGGTGCTTCCAGGAACTATATAAATACACGTTTTTCTAGGGCATGAAAAACTAATGATTTTTGTGTGGAAGAGTCAAAGCTGCAAGATGTAGCTGGTATTTACAGAGAGGGGTAAAGAATGAAAAAGGACTGGGTTGCCTTCAACTTTGAACTAAGCTTTGACATTAAGATCTGTGCAAAGTATCATGGTACTGCCTAGTTTTTGCAGTGGGCCCTATTCTGTGGCCACCGTTTAGCAGAGGTAAGGATAACCCCCAAATGCAGGGCTGCAGATATGCCTGTCCCCTCTTCTGCCCAGGTCTAAAGAGTAGTGTGGGCTGGTTCCTGGCCCTAGGATGACACGACACCAACTGGTTTGCATCCTTGTTGCTCTTGTCTAGAGCAGAGTTGTCTGGGAGATAAATATTTGGTATAACGTAAAGCAGAGGTAAGCAGTGAGATAGCAAGGCAGGGTGGATGATCCCTGCCCAAGCTGCTTCCCAAGTGCTTTTTATAACAAAGGAGAGATGTGCCTGTCAGAGAGTAACACTTAGATCCTGCTTTTCTGCATAACCTTATCAGGTATCTGCAAATTGGTTGGTGTCTCTGCCCCACTGCCTGTTTTTTCCCAAAGAAGTCCATGGTTTTACTGGCAAAGGTTATCCAGGGTGTTACAGTAAGGTTTTAACTATTTAGGATTCAGAGAGGCTATTGATCCAAATAACTCATGGTCTCACCCAGCCATGTATAAGCACTAGTCTAGTGACCAAACAGTGCATATGCCGTCCCCCTCAGACTGCATAGTTTTCATTCTGTTTCCTAAATAGCTGTGACATTTGGGCTTCTAAATAGAGCTCCAAAAGAAGATGTTCATGTTTGCAATGTAGTTGTACTTCTATATCTCTTTCTCCTCTGCTTCTCTTTCATCACTCTTTCTGCCCCTACTCTTTCCCTGGCTTGCTGCCTTCCCATTCCCACTCCTCCCTCCTCTTTTTTTTGGTCTCTATCTATTTTTACTCCTTTACTCTTTTTCAACAGCTACAGTTTCCCTGGCTCTTTCTTCCATTGCTTCTGTCCCAGTATCAAAGAGCATAATTTTTTACTGCATGCATGATTAGACGCTTAAAAGACTGGTTTGACCTACAGTTCTGTCCCCAGAGAAGATTTAAAGGCATTCTTTCAAGGGGTTACAAACGCAGGCTACAAATACACATTCAAGCCCATGAACTCCAACTTCATAGATGTGTTCAGCTCTCACAGCATGCGGGGTTGAAGTTCCAGGGACAACTGGGAATTGCTCGCTGCAGAATAATACTAATGCACACTTTCGTGCATCTATCACTAGGATGTTTCAGATTTCTCTGGCAAAGAGGATTCTCACAACACACTGATATGGTGGGGAATATTGATAAGCCATTTTTGTTCAGACAAATGAGAATATAGGTGGACATTAATGAGAATATAGGTGGATCTATGGTCACTTTGACATCATCTGCACTAGGCAATTGAATTGACTTTATTAAATGGCTCCTTGAGCGTGTCACCAGCAATTATTGCCAGGAGTGTTAAGACCACTCCCAGTTTCCACTGCAGTGACACAAGCACTGATGTCTCTCAAACACCAGGTTTCCTGGCCTCCTGGCTGGCCCACAGCGATGCACACGTGCTGCATTACAAGAGAGTAATGGGGGAGATGCATCAAACTTTGATAACCCACTACTAGAGCATGCTTTCTTTTAGGAATTTTGCTACGCAGTTCCAGAAACAACCTTGAAATAACAAACTGAATTCTCACACTAGCAAATTCGGCCTAGCTCCATGGATAAACTAAGAGGTGGCAATTGAAATCTTAAAGTGGTAAATATATTTTTATCTGGTATGGAAAGGGACTCTGGAACTCACAGTAACAGGATACCACAGAACTCAAGGGTTCAGCAAGACTCCTGAGGATGTCAGCAAAATACCCAGAAGAGCCATAATGAATGGGAGACACAACATTTGCTCCTTACCCAACCACTGTAATAAAAATGAACCACATGGTAGACACATTTACTAAATATCTAACACAAAGACTCATAATTGCACTAATGGGTTTCTTAAACAGATAAATGTTGAACACTAATAGATTCTGTTACACAGCTTACAGGGGAATGAACGTCATGATTCAGAATAAAGCTAATAATAAGGGATAAAAGCAACATTTCTTACTGGGTCAAGGCTTGTGAAGAGTGAAGATCTAAATGAGATTTTTGAGTACCCACAGGCAAAGTTTTAAGAAAGTCAGCATGGACTGACCTCTGTGCTGTGCCCAGTCCTATATGTCAACCCGCGTGGTGGTCTCTGCCCTTCTCCTCCCTAGTCACTGTGAGCAGTTGGGACAAGGCATCTCTCCTCTGACATCTCAGTGTGATCGACCCTCCAAATACTTCCTCAATTCTGAATGAGGTGCAAAATACATGTCATTGCTTCAAATTTGTTTCAGGCTCACCCTTCCCTGCTTCTGTTCTTCACCTAACTCAGACAAATGGCAGAAGAGAAAAGTAAAGTGATTTATTTTCATTCACTTTGGAGAAAGAGACAGAGAAGCTAGTCATTTCTCTTTTAAATATTTGGAAAACATTGTGAAATTGGAGTGATCAAGGCCACCCTAATCATTTTTGAAGAGGTAAATCCAGCAGTAAACTTTTAAAAAAAATCCTGGATTTTGGTCTGTCACAGTTTGCAACCCTCTCTTTAACTACACTCTCGAAAGGAAAGACTCTCTTCAGTCAGATCTGTACAGAAGGTGAAGCCGCACTTTTCGAAAGCAAATAAACATTTGTTCACTTCGCCTCTGCAGCAGTCACTTCTGCTTGCTGAGGGAGACGCTCTGCAGCTCTGTTTGTTTGAAACCCCTTTCTGCCCCTGCCATCCCACAGGACAACGGCGTCGCTTCTGCTTTTGGCAACGGCTTCAGTGCTGTTTCCTACTTAACTCTCCACTTTATCCTGGCACCCACCAATTTACAGCAGCCACGATGCAGTTCCGCCTCTGGGGCCGCCCGTAAGGAGTTAACCGGTTTTATTACATAATCTGTTTAACATTCTGGATGGATAGGAAACTCGCGCCGTCCCCCCCGCCAGCCTCGTGCAGTATGCTCATGCACTTTGAGTTGCTGTCCCGCGCGGCTCCGGCGAGCCCCACGCCGCCCGGCACGCCGTGACTCGCTGTGGGCGCGCGCTCGCACAACCGGCCCCGCTGCGGCGACCGCCTGTGTGCGCATGGAAGAGAGGCGAGCGGGACAGCCCGCGCTCCTACAGCTGTGCGAAGCACCGGCAGCGGCTGCCGAGTGTGAAGGCAAACTCTGCCGCCTCTGGGATCGCTCCGCGCGCACAGAGCACCCCACATAATGCCCTCATTTGATGAGGTTTTAAAAGAAGCTGGGGAATTTGGAAGATTCCAAAAGAGGGTCTTTTTCCTCCTTTGCCAGACAGGTGTAACTTTTTCCTTCCTATTTGCCAGCGTGGTTTTCCTTGGGCAGGCACCGGAGAGTTACTGGTGCAGGATCCCCGGGGCAGCGGAACTGAGCGCAAGATGCGGCTGGACGCTGGAGGAGGAACGCAACCTTACGCTGCTGCCCCTGCGCCTCGCGAACGAGTCGTCGGGGCGGGAGTGCGAGCGGCTGGACACGACGTGGGACACCTCGGTCAGCTGTGCCAACCCCCTCGCCCGCTACGGCGCCCGCGGCGCTGGCAGCCTGCCACACACGGCCTGCCGCGGCGACTGGGTCTACGAGCAGCCCCACGCGTCCATCGTCAGCGAGGTAAGGGACGTGCCCACCGCCATCCGGGGTGCGATGGTGGCGACGGACACGGGGAAGGGCCACGGCTTTGGTGGCTGTTTGGTCTTGCCCTGTTTATTGTTTCATCCTGGCAAAGCGTGAAGATGAATGTAAATGTCAGCGTCAAACTTGCAGGAAAGGTGAGCCAGTCTGAGGCAGCCATTTACAGCACCTCTCCCCCACCAAACACGCCAAGCAGGGATGGCTCTGTTGCCAGAGGAATGTCAGAATAAAATACAGAGTTGTGTCCTTGCAACTGTTGCTTCTGGTGAACAGTCAGGGCCAGCAGCTTTGGTGGCGGCAGTAAATTGGCTGACTGCCCCATCTGCTACTGGCCGGCACCACTTGATGATCTAGATCGCTGTATGTACATTAAATGTCCTTACTATTTCCAGTAGGAACCATTTAGACCTGCAGGTTGACTGCCATCCTGACTTTTAAGAGGAAACAGTAGAGATAATAGTGATATCATTTCTGGCAGTAGAGAAAAAAAAAAAATACACATTTTTGCCCAAAGCTGCCATATATCTCTCCCTGAAATGTCATAGTTAGAGAACTAACTGCGGGCTGGCTCTTAATGCTAGTGGCAAGCACTAGCAAATGAAGTGGCTTTTTATTAGGCTGCTAAAGGCCGTTTAAGATGCTTTCCTAGGAGATCCTCTGTGTAATCTGTAATCATGCAGTGGATGTGCTGTGGTCTGGCTCCAACACACAGTCTGCACTCTACAAGCGTGTATTTTAAGGTCATCCTGGCAATAACTGTCATCAAAGCAGTGCTGAAAAATATGCAGTGCATTTAGAGAGATGAGGTAGCAAATAATCAAGGTGCACTGCAAAATGAGCTTCCCGCTGTGAAGGGGAAGCTTTGACTAGGTGCTTGAGCTGGAGCTGTGCCCTGCAAATCACAGACTAGGGCACAGCATGCAAAGCCCTGAGCAAATGTTGGACAGAAAACAGTGCCTGTCCTGACCTTTCAGATATCTCTTCTGTCCCATCCATCCTGGATCTGCTCACAGGCTTCAGGAGCTTTGGAGCAGGAGTTTTGTGTCCTGAGCACTGCACCCATCCTGAACATCTTTCACCATTTATTTATCATCACTTCTTTATATACCAAAAACTGGCTGGTCCTAGAGCAGAGCTTTGGAAGAGGCTTTTGTGCAAAATCACTGCAACGGAGGCTGATCTGATGGCTGCGAGCAATACACAGGGAGACAGTGTCAAACTTCGGTCCCTGGGAATGACATATCTCCATCTCGGCTGGCTGCTGCAGCAGGGGCTGGATGGGCTGGGAAGATGAATGCTGCTCGGGAGCTGCAGCTGGGAGCCACAGGAAGAGACAGTGGCAGGAGGGTTACACTGCTGTTCGGGTGCAATTTTGTCAGAGAGTTCAGAAGATTTCACTCAACGGAGTTTTCCATCCCTGGTATATCCATGCTAGCCATTCTCCTCTGAGATTAAAAAGGAAAAAAAAGGGAGATTCCATTCCTTTTCTTGTTGCATTTATTGTTTTTAGCTCTTTAACCTTGATGTCGCTGAACCCAAGTAAGCTCTTCCATAAAGTTGTGCTTACAGTCCATTTATGGCAGCAGCGTTGGTATCTAGAGAAGCCACCGTGACTTCCTGGCAGCACTGAGCCACAGGGTACGGTTTACAGAAGTTGAAACCAATGTTTGCTTTATGGCAATAAAAGGAGATGAAAGGTTGAATACTTCTGGGAAACACCTTGTCAAGCTGCAGCTCCTTTCCCACATGCCCTGACAAAAGCCTCCAGGGCCATGGAGGAGAGGAAGGACCAAGGAATGATTGGGGAAGCATCTGTGGTTCCAAAGGGGCACTTTGCCAAAGCCCAAAAGTAATGGCCTTTGAGGAGCACCACCTTTCCTCTGTGGCAAGCAGCAGGTCCCATCCTTAGAGTCACCGCTGTATCTATCAGGGCTTTTGCTGGTGGGGGCAGCAAGTGCCCCACTGGCAGGGGGCACCAGTGCATTTGCTTGCGACCGGTGGCATTTGCTTTCTGTCCTCCTGTTTTGCACCCTGCTTCCCAGATAGTCCACGTCCTCCCTGAAGGTTAGGGTCCCCGTGAGAAAAGGAATCACTTGGCATGCCCATCTTTGCTCAGTTGCTTTAAGATCAACTATTAAAAGGAGCTCCATATGCATTAACACATTACAAATCCAGCAAAGATGATTTAGATCTCATATTTAAATCTCAGATTTAATCTAATCTCTTCTAATTCACCTGAGGTTCTAACAAATCATGACTCAGTTAAAACAGACCACACTTTTCTCATGTGTCTACTTGTAAATGCTTCATTTTGTACATGTATGTGAAGAAATGTGTTTTGTTTCTTTTAATTTCTGACACTTTTTTGTGTCTGCCTGAATCGACATTGGTGTCCAATGGGCTCTGAGAGCAGGACTCCACTTCTGCACCTACACGTCTAATGACCTCTGTGCTCTGCTGCTTTGGGCCAGGCTTAATCCCTGAGGCACAACACACTGGAGGAGGAGTTGTCCACCAAAATGGCATGAGCAGCCAAACTCTGTGGTGTTGAGTTAACCTTGGGCAAAACGGAGCTGGGATGACTTAAAGATTTCAAGATATCAGCAAAGGCCTCTGCTATGTGTAAAACTTCACAGTCACTTCACTGATGCAATGGTATCATAGGTGGTGAATTTGAGTAAAGGGCACAGGTCCAGTGCAAATAGTCAGTTTAATTTAATGTCTTGTGTAGCTCCCTCTGAAACTGGAAGAGGAACTACCTACGTCAGTAGTGGGATGGGAGTCAAGTGGCTTCTCAGATTTTTCTTGGAGAAGGAGGCTGGGGAGGTAGTTACTGAGCTAAGTTCATTCCTGATTCATGCCAGCTGAGGTCATCTGAAATGATACCAGACATAGCAGGTGGCTTCTCTAGAGGGAAGGCTGGCCAAGAGTAGCACCTCTCACAGGGCGCACAGGGCAGGAAAGGGTGACGTTTCTGGTCTGCAGATGAAGCAGGTGGAAAAGCAGGGGTGCCGAGGGCTCTGGCATGGCAGTTTTGTGCTGGCCTGCCAATCTAGGAAGGGAACCCATGTACCATGACCTCGAAAACCTGCTTCCTGCCCTCTCCTCCTGGGTGATCTTCTGATGTCTCAAAGGAAAATCTCTTTGTCGGAACGTTAGTAAGGTTCACAACATCTGTAGGAACCAAGCTTTTTGTGAATCCACTGCACTTTTTGTTGATCATTTTAAGGATTATAGTAGAGAGACAAATATATCCACAACACTTGAGAGCCAATGAAAGTAATTTCCTCATGAATCTGTGATGAAGACTAGGACTTTGATCTTTAATACTGCTGGGCTTTGGCACAGCATACTTCAATCCCAATGGAGAAAATCTAGCACTCTACAAAAGAGCAGTTGCTAATAGATCACAAAGTGATTTTTTTCAAACATTTTTGGTAATGATGACTTTTAGAGGAATGTGAATGAATTACAATCACATTGTCAGATTGAATAGTATGTCATGGATGAAAGGGATAGATAAAAGTCTATGGATTCATCAGCTGTCACAGCACAGCTGGCATATTTTGGGCTTACTAGCAGCTTTTCTTGGCAAGAGGTTAGCAGAAGGGCCTGATTCAAGTATGTCCTGTCAGCAGCATGTCTTTATGCTACAGATGATGTCATTTCAAGACTTGGCAACAATTTATTGCCAAAGTGTGAGGTCTGAGGTGGTCAACATCATCTGAACATATCCTATTGCACCTGCTGCCAATAAGTCTTATTTCTCTTCTTGACAGCTGTCTCAGAAAATAACAGCCAGTCAACATTTGCAGAGGGCCCTGGAACTGATGCAATAATGTTTCTTTTGTAGTTTTTACAGTGATGTAGAGCAGATGAGAGTTCAGCAGTCTAGCTTAGGCTGGAAAAAAAACAGCTGCTCCTTTTCCTCTCCTCCTCCAAGACAGAAAGCAGTGCAGTTCTCCCTCACAATACTGAGGCGTTCTGATGTTGGCCATCAGTTTGGCAGCACCCTGCCTTCTTCCTACCATTATGATCACATAAGCAGTGCAGGGAATGCGAAAAAAAGGTGGACAGAAGAGCAGAATGCAGCAATCACTAAGTTTCTTATGAAATGCTATGTTTTCCCTCTATGAGACAATCTGGAGCACCTCCTTGCCTGAGTTACATCACTGGGACTATGTTTCTCTCGCCGGAATTTTGCTAACTGGTCTTGATGGAAGTTTAGGACCTTGATTTTTCTTACTGCTCTTTCAATTGCTGCTATTTTCTCCCCTTTAGGAAATGATGAGTTTCTGCACCCCTCTCTCACTTTGGCCATTGGTAGAGGTGAGAAAAGAAAAGGACAGAAAAGGTTTCCTTCCTTAGAAAGCTTGATGAGTCTGTGTGGTTCAGGTGGCACCAAGGGTGCCAGCAGAGCCTTGGAGCTGCCGCAGGACATGACAGAAAAAACATGACAATTTCTAAACCAAAGCTATTACTGAGGTCCATGAGTCACAGTGCCCTGGGGGACAAAGTAAAGACCTGCTAAGGTATCTTGGGGCATGCTCTGTGCAGAACTACTGTAATTCTGCACAGGGTTTTCATTTTAATGTTCAAGTTTCTAGCAGATGGGAAGAACATCATCACAAAGATGTTCTAAGCCAGAGTTTCTCGCTGCCTGCACTGCTTGGGTAAAAGGGACTGATTTTCCCTATTCTCACTTTCCTCAGGATATCATGGAAGGGATCCTTGAAGGAGCTGGTTTCTGCTGCCTTTGTTCTCAGTTTGAAGCACTTAATTTTTGCCTAAGATGGCAGGTCATTGCCAAAGCTGAGAAATGAATGCAGATGTGAAATGTTTATCAATTTGAGCTACACAACTATTTTTAGTCATCACCCTAAAAGGAAGGAGAAAATAGTTCAGGCACATGGTGCTTTTCATCTTGCTTTGGACAGAAGCTGTGCAGGTGAACACAGCACTGAACTCCCACAGCAGCTGCAGTGATGTGTGGTGTGCACCTGCTTGGGCAGAGAGGGTCTGCCTGAGGGTATGGCAATGTGGAGGAAGGGAACATGGCTTTAGTTAGAGGTGGCAAGTCTAGGTTTCCTCACCATGCTATGAGTGCAATGAGGAGCTGGTTAGCTAGGCTTTAACTATCACTGCATATAGACAGTTAAATGAATGGGCGGGAATGGTGGTCTAAAACACCTTCCCTTCCTTTTCTCCACCATGACAAATGTTTCAGCAATTAATTTTCAAGTCTATGAAGGAACAGAGGCTGAATATGGTGATGTTCCCTTTCTGCTCTGTTGCCCTGACTGAACTTGTATCAAGCCAGGCAACCCAGTGCAGCCATGTACAGCGAGGATGCTGTGGCCAACCACAGCCACAAATGCACTGGGAGGACTGAAAGGTAAATCCTGCTGTCTCCCATGTTTCTCCAAAAGGTGTCCCAGGTTTTGCAGGCAGTATGTGTATGCTGAGGCAGTAGCAGAGGTGAGATAGACCCTGGCTCTCCTAGGATTGTATAATGATGAGAAATGAGGCATCAGTCCCATGTTTCTTCTGCAGTTTGTTTTCAGTTGGGGTGGCTCTAGCCCTTCTCCCATGGAGGTACCAAACTGAGAAGTTTAGAAAAAAAAATAAAAACAAGGTCTAGGCAGAGAGAGGATCCTAGATTTTTTGTTTCTCAATGTTACTGATTTTAGAAACAGAACAGGATCACAAGAAGATGGTCTGTGACATTTAAGACCACATGTTGTGAATTTTTTTGGTGCATTATGAGAAGAATGTGCACTTTCAGGGAATGGGATTTCCTATTAGTCGCTGGGGGAAATGGCTGCTGGCAGGGATAACTCCCCTTCTCTTTGATGTTACTGGAAACAGTGGCAGTGCTCCTGATCAGTAAATGCCTCACAGTTTGGACTGCCTCTGCCTGTGTATGGACAGCCTATGTGTCAGGAGGGCAAACACCATCTGAGGCCCAAATGAGGAGGTCTTTTCAGAAGCTGAGATGAGGTGACATCCTTTGCCTTTTTGTGGAGGTTGCTAACAGAGCTTGGGAAGTGCTTTGGAGAAGTATTAGACTAACGCCTAACTCGGAACAGATTGAAATCCTACAGAAAATAAGTGCAAATGCTTTTCCTCCAAACTGTAGAGATGAGCACTCTATATACTCTATATACTATCAGGCACAACCAAACCAGGTCGTATTTGAATGAGTGATGTGGATCTGATAGGTCACTAATATCCACCCACCCCCTCACCAAAAAAAAAAGAAAAAAAAAAAATCTGTGCTCTCTGCAATTCTCTTGCAAAGGTTGTGTTCTCTTTTAAAGGTTATATTTGTAAATGAAAAGCAAGATGCCAACAGGGTAGTCATGTAAATGCTAGATGCTACGTAAAGCAAACAGAAAAAGTTCAAAAGTGCTTATCTGTATCAGAAGTTATTTAAATACATAGAAAGGAACAAAGTGCAGGACTAATATCAGAGTGAAAAGGTTAGCAAAACTAAGCCCTTCAGAACAAGCTTTTGGTTTCTTAGAAGTTATCTGTGTTTTTCTATTTCCCAGAACATTTGAGATATTTGACTATATCATTAATGAAGATGTAGTTTCAGCTGTTTCTTAGATCTTCTGTGGTGGATGTTAAGACGACGGAATGTTCTCCAGAAAACATATTTTTCCCTCTTTGTTTTCGGCACGCATTCTCTTACCCTTCTTCATGACAGCATATTCACTGCCTGTTTATAGTGAAGAGGAACCAAATTATGTAAAAAATAAACATATACTTTGAAAAAGGATCAAAAGTTTTAAATTTCCAGCAGCTGTTGCTCTATGCCGGCTGGCTGCTTTCCACGGCACAGCTCAGCTGGTGCCTGGTGCAGACCCTGAGGGCCCCCGGGACCCCTGAGCTTGCAGGGCTGGGACATGTTTCTACTCTTCCACAAACACAGTGTGGCTCCGCTGCTTGTCCGAGTTACAGCACTGATAACTGGGGAATCAGTGAGTTTCCTGCAAGGGTGTGTTGGGAGCAGGTTATGCTGGTGCAAGGTTCATATGAAGTAGTGCTCAACCGTGCCTGGAACTCGCAGGCAGGTTGCAGGTGACCTCTGCCAGACTTTTTGAAAAAGAGGTGATACCTGGAGCAGGGAAAATATCCTCAGCCTGGTGGGAGAAGAGGGCAGCGAAAAGCCCTCTCAGAGACCCTGGCAAGTCAGCAGTGCCCAGGGGTGTTGTGGAGCACTCACCTGGTGAGAGTGTCAATGCCAGGTGGTCCAGAGTGGACCAGGCCCAGGGCAAACGGTCCTGCTGTGAATTTGGACCTCAGCTGGTCCTTCTTTGGGAGGGGCTTTGAACCAGAGGCCTCCAGAGATCCCTTCCCACCTAAATTATTGTATCATAGGGGAGGGGCAGCAGCAGAAAGAAGCCCTAAGCAACACTTTGCTCTGCATTTGCAAGCACTGAATGCAAGTTGCTGAAACAGCTCATTCTGAGGCAAATATTCAATTTGGGCTGTGTTTGCCACCATTCTGGGTCTCCCACAGGAAAATGCAGTGGTATTTTTGTAGTGCAGAACAGCATGTAGTCATCATGGTCCTCCTAGGAGACCCAGGAAAGGGACTGAGAAAAGCCAGCTTGCTGTCTGAGTGCAACCCTGCTAGCTCTGAAGCGATCAGTGCGAGACAGTGTGAAATACCAGAGCATTTTGCAGAAGAGCCCAGAGCTGTCACCCGCTGGGCAGAGTGTGGGGTGTCCCCCTCGCCCTGATCTGTCCCCAAGCCCCCAGGGACGCTTGCTGCCTACGTGGCAGGATGGGCAGGGGCAAAGGGAGAGCTGAGCAGTTATGCAAAAACTCAGTTGGGCAGCCAGTGTGTTCAGTGTGGGCCCTGGCTGGGACCCATCACACCGACCACGTGGTCTGCAACACCTCTGGCTCAGCACAGCCCTGGCCAGGGTAGAGAGATCTCCTGGGACTGGTGTTAAACCCCACTTACTGTTTGCCCTCATTGCCTCTGTCTTCATGTAACTATTTCCTTTTCAACTACACTTCAGCAGCACACTTCTGAAGACAATATTTTCTCAAAGCTAGCTTTTCACCCTCTGGCAAGCTGTGTTTTGCTGTGCAGTTGGCGTCAGATGCTCCTCTGAGGGCCCTGACCTCTGAGAGCCAATGTCCCATGTAACCGCATTGACTTCTAAACTCTTCTTTCAGTAGTCAAGTTCATAAAAACACTCTCCTTTCAAAAGCTGTAAGTTTTGATACTATTTCACAGGGCTGTCGTAGTTTCAGAGAGCAAGAGGTTTAAGCAGTCTTTCAAGTCTAAAAGTGCTGCTCCTTGTTCAGGCTGGTCTAGGAGAGCATTGCGATTGCCACTGTATATGTCAGTGAGAACAGGTTTTGTTCCTGTCAGAAGAAGCTGGAGTTTCTGCAGATGCTAGTCAAGATTTTCAGAAGCAAAGACTAGATGCAATGGCCTCAGCTGCTCCAAGGTGGCCAGTCAGACTCCATCGAATAGTGGTGATTACACCAAAACTTGGACATTTTTAAAGAAAGTGAGGGACCATCATGCTGGGCATCCATCATGACTTATGGGATTACTAGGCAAGTTTTTCTTCAGGATAGTGAGAGCTGGAAATGCAGTTCTCAGTCACGAAATTCCCAGACCAGTGTCTTCAAGAAAAAAAGAGCAAACTAACCCAAACCCAAATACCCAGACTTCCAATAAAATCAGCACAAGTAACAATAATGATTCCTGCTGTAGTTGCTGTCAGTGATTCTGAGAATTCCAACACTAAATTTGACATCAGAAAAAGAAAAGAGTTCATTTTAAAAGGAAAGAATAGCTCAGAGAAATGGATATGAATGGCAGCTGTGTGGAATTTCAAATATTACACTATCAAGCTTCACGTATAGGTATGTAAATATAAATTTAAGAATGTAACTTTGGATTCTTGGGTTCAGATTTAGGTTCAGTTAAATCTACGTGTGGATGCCTGGTGCATCTGTTGGATCTGCACCTCTGTTCACTGGGCATTAAAGTGGACAAATGGATGAAGATAAAATTTAGGCTCACAGTACTATCTTTTAAAATCTGGAGAAATATGAATGGCAGAAGCATTTTTTAATCTCTCTAAATAGCCATGAAACCACCCCTTCCAAGTGCAGAACAGCTTTACTGATAGGTATTCTGGTGACAAATACATGTGTGCCTCCGGAACCAGCATGCTGACAAAGTAATTTCTTACAGCTCACAGAGGAAAGTGAAAAGGTCTTTTTAGGTTAAATGATAGAATCTGTTGTTAACTGTGATTTCTCTTTCTCCAGAACCAAGATTACTCCCAAAATTATTCTAGGTATGGATTAAAACATCATAACTCTGGAAGGCCTGCAGCAGTTGGTATTCATCTGTTCTCAAAGAACCTCTAAAGTGGTTTCCAACAACATACTGTCTGGATGACATTTTTTTTTAGTTTCAGTCTGTTTTTTTTTTTTTTTTTAAGTTTGTTTCTCTTCCTTCCCCTCCCTCACCATCCTTATCCCTCCAACCCTGCCCATCCTGGTCCCCAACCCTGTTAATGAATTCTTCTGGCATGCGCTGACGTAATATTTTGTTAGGCTATTATAGCCACAGCAGTGTAAAGAATAGAAAAGTCTGGGAAAGCTATCGCAACAAAATATGTATTTAGTGTGCCAGAATTTGATCAGAGATGTCTTTTTATTTTCCTCAAAGAAGATGTGTTTTTACTTTTATCCAGGAGACACTGAAAAAAAAAAAACCAAAAACACTCAGCATCACAACATTTCTACATTTCTATAAGCTGAGGTTTTAGTTGGCTATAGCTGTGCGCCCCTATTCTGCACTAAACAAAGCCATGGTTTTGCCTTGGTAACAGATTGGACATTGTTGTGTCTCGTTCACAAAACAGCAATCCATTGTCCATATCTGCATAACTGATGTACAAAACACAGCTTCCTTTTGGCAAGGAGAAGCACTTCTGCTATCTTAGCTATAGCTTGAAGAGTGCTGGAAATCTCTAGGGCTGTGTTTCCCTAGTCCTGCCCTTTTCCCTTTTCTCTTTTCCCTTTTCCACCTTCTACATCCCCATCCTTTGCAGTTTTGAGAACAGTTTGCTTTGAGAGTCTGGGGGTGTTTACACCTCTTCGTTGTTCCCACAGTATGACCTTGTGTGCGGCAATGCCTGGATGCTAGATCTAACGCAGGCTATCCTCAACCTGGGATTCCTGGCTGGTGCATTCACTCTAGGCTACGCTGCGGACAGGTAAAGTATAACCACTGCTGTCCTTCAACTCTCGTGACTCTTGTGGAGACTTAATCATTTGTAGTGTGACTTGCACTGAGCACATATGAGCACTTTGGAGGTTTAATTCACTCTGAATATACATCCCTTTTTAGTGAAACCCAGCTGATGTAATCTGTACTTCATTTTGGGCTGGAAACTACACATAATGATACTTCCTAATTCGGTTTGGGCCTTAAAAAGTCATGAAAAGAGCCTTTCTTGTGCTTTCCAGTATTTTCTGTGTGCATCTGGACCCAGGAAGGGCAAGAGGACACAGAAATTAAAGGGAAGCATTCAGAGGAGATTTATGGATTGGTGTTTACTGGAGGATCTTTAATAGGGGCCATTGATGAAGAAAGCAGCCACTTGGGGAAAGAAAGAAGGAGCTCAGTATGGTCACTCTTTCCGTTCACACGCTGGGCTCGTGTGCTGACCACCAAGGTGATAGCTCCAGCCAGTCTTTCATTTTGCTAGAGTAGGATGAATACCAGTAAAAAAGAGGTGGGAGATATTCAGCCATGAGCTGAGGACCTGCCCCAGAGAAAGGAATGCCTATATGGTCGCCCTCGCGCTTAGAGTGACGGAGAGAGCCTGGTTTGCGCTTTGTGTTAATCATTAATGGTAGGCGACATATGCGCTGCCAGAGAGTAGGCAACGTGGTGCACAGTGCATACAGCACATTTCTCCAGTCTATAAAATATGTTCCTTTGCCTGTTATGTTTTTCTCTGGTATATGTAATAGTGATAATAACAACATCTTAGAGTATGATTTCTTTGGATGCTTGTAGAGTTGTCTAGGATGAGAAATAACAAATTTTGAGCTAGCAAACAAAAATACTTGCAAGAAAAACTTGATTCTCCCAAGGGTTATAGACATGTGCTGGAGGAAAAGATGTCATGATATTGGTCAAATTAAAAATCACAGCTCAGTGTCTGGCTGGGCAGTTGTAATACTACTTATCTCAAGACTGTGTAAGAGTACACATATTACAAATACTTTTTAAAATAAAATAATACATCTAAGAGCTTCTATGTATTAAATCTAATATAACTACAGTACAACAATGTTGTAAGTGATAACACTGGGAAAAAACATGCTGCATTACACACTTGCATCTGTGCGAGCTGAAAGAACAGAACTGATTCAAAATACTGTTTTGTTTTGTCCCACAGAAATTATTTATATGAACCTTTTTTAAAAAAGGTGAACAAATAGTATTCTCTCAAATACTTTTTTGGCAAAATAAACAACTTCAACAGTTTTCACAGTCTCTTCTGAACAACGGAAAAACGTTTAATCAAAATGGAAACTAGTTTTGTTCCAAGAACACTTTACTATAAAGATTTACGGAAGATTTTATTTTTTCTTTCAAATTTAGGATTCATCTTGGGCATGCCTATTAATAATAGTTCTGTTTGCTGGAGAATGAGGCTCCTGAATCCATAAAGAAGAGTTAAAATACAGATGGTTTTAAGCCTAAACATAACACTGGAAAATTAGATAAAGTAATTAAAGGAATGGCTTACTTTCACAGAGCTGACTGGACTTGCAGTTGACTAATTTGTGAAAACAGAAATCTTCCCCCAAAGCTGCAACTTTTTGAAACCTTGGTTTTCAACAACATTAAAATTCTGAACTGTAACATTTGTGCTGTTTAGCTGCTAAAAAAATAAAAGCTGTTTCCTAAAAGAGAAGGGGGGCTGTCCTCATCACCAGCTTTCTCATTAGCGAGATAAAGGCAGTGATAATCACCACAGAGGAAACAGTCCCATATCCTAAAAGTCGACACCACAAAGTTTCAGGGAGCCTCCCTTTAGAGCAAGGCAGATCTCAAAAAAGACACTTTTGAATCTAGCATTGAAATGAGATGCCAGGAAAAAAGACTTTTTCTTTTCTTTTTTTTTTTCTTTTTTTTTTTTTTGTGGCCTTTAATATAGTTTTCACTTTCTTCACTTTCTTTCCTTTTTCAACAGATACGGCAGAATCCTCATTTATCTTCTTTCCTGCCTTGGTGTTGGGATATGTGGTGTTATAGTTGCATTCGCACCAAACTTTACTGTATTTTCAATCTTCCGCTTTCTCCAAGGTGCATTTAGCAAGGGAAGCTGGATGACATGCTATGTGATCGGTGAGAAATGTTATTTCCTTTCTTTTCTGGTTAGAAAGAGATAATGAACAAAATACCTGACTATGTCTATGATTGAAAATATTTTTTTAGTAACTCTTTTCTTGTAACTTGTAAGACTCTGAGATTGGCAGGCAGACGACAACCCAAGCCTGTGCTATTTAATGCTTTTATTCTCCCAGACAATGTGGGTGCATGCAAATTGCCACTGGACATGATCCCTGGTCAGAGTTAATGCTGGAGCCAAATGTTTGGGGAAACACTTTTTGGCCTGAGTCTGAACTATTGACAACAATCTTTCTAACAGCTAAAGAGTATAGGCAGTAGAGTTTTCCACTTGGCAATATTTACTAATTTACTAGTGATGAGGTGGTCTTTTGGCATGACAGCAAGTGCAAACTTTCCATGATATTCACTACTCCTACAAGATGGAAATGGCCAGCAGTGTATAGGCCTGCCTGATTTCGCATCCCATGGAGAGGAGTGAGGACTGAGGAAGGATTAACAAGAATGAACTGTCTTTCAGAACAAATCTAAATTCTCCCCTAATTCCCCCCTTCCCGGTGTGCAGCTGGCCATGGGCAGTGCAGTAACAATGCAATGTTTTCTGTTGATGCTGAATTAAGTCCATTATGGGTGTCTAATCTATGGACTTGGGCGCGGAGGGAGGGGCACAGACAGAAAAAAAGAATATAAATAATTGACTAGGTGAAGGAGCAGCATGTATGTGTATAAAGGTTTCCTTATTATATAGAGATTACCACATAGGCCAAAATCTACCGAGCAAGCCATGAATCAAGCAGGATATCCTAAAAGGGACATTATTTTGGCAGCATCTGAACAACTTCCACAGGTCCTCACAGGAGTAAACTGCATTTCTGCATGAGAACAGAAGCTTGGATGATTGTGCTTCATTCTTCAGCAGGGAGGCTTTGCTTAATGCCAGACTGGACATATTGTACACCAGGATCCATACTGGGATTATCATTTCCTGAAAAGAGAAAGGGTGTTTTTTTTATAGTGTCAAATCAACAGAGATCCAGACTCTTTGGTAGCTGATTTAGTCACAGCCCAGTGATAGCAAAAGCCCTCTAACAAGCTTACTTCTCAGGAGAAAAGGATATTGCTGTGATATCTTGAATGACTGCCAGGTTCAGAAAGGGAAACTTTCCAATTGCTTTCTGGAACATGAAGCGGCATGATGTTAAGGAGGACATCCTCCTAAAGAGGACCTATTAGATTTACTTAAAAAGATCAGTCCTTCAATAATCTATAACAATCCAAAATACAATGATAACATTATTTAGTGAAGAAACCTGGATCATCCCTGTAGTCTGTGAGGGCTGTGATACTTTTAAATTCCAGGATATTATAGGTGAGTGAGAGTGCTACTGAAAACAGACATAAGCAGTTACAATAAAATTTAGGAATACTGTAATG
This sequence comes from Nothocercus julius, assembly GCA_013398735.1. Classification (NCBI taxonomy): domain Eukaryota; kingdom Metazoa; phylum Chordata; class Aves; order Tinamiformes; family Tinamidae; genus Nothocercus; species Nothocercus julius. Next base: position 1,698,640 of record VZSV01000055.1, on the reverse strand, counting down.
ATCAGATCTTATCCTAACGCCTTTATGGCAAGTAATTACCATAATTACCAGACTATTTTATGACAGACCAGTTGTTTCCTTAAAATAGTCAAATTTCAGAAGAAAGGAAGACTTCTTTCTTCATTTTTGTAGTATGCAGATTACCTAACTTTAGGAAACGATTCAGAGATAAGACCTGCGGGAAAGTGTGATTCTGCAGCCCTAGGCAAGATATCTAAAATCTTGGAGAGGGCAAGGCCATTCAGCTCTGCACACAGTCCTGCTTTGTGGTCACAGTCTTCCAACTCCTGTGTCTACATGTTTCCAAAGACCTACTCCTATGTCCTAGAACCACATGGGGTATCCGAACATCTTTTAGGAGGAACGCACTGATCACTGTTTTGGCTGCACAGGAGGATGGCTACTATTACACCTCCCCATCTATCCATCTGGGCTTCAGCATGATCGGTCATCCTAAGAAACCCTCTGGCATTTACATTCAACCCAGGTCTTCCCAGGCCAACATTAAGGCGGCTGCCTTTAGGCAGTAAGGTTACCAGGTGCAGTGCAGACATGATGAGCAGTCAATGAAAATAGTAGCACTGTCAGCTGAGGCAAACTGCTGTTGCTGGTGAAATTGTGTTTCCTCTAGTAAAAAAAATAAAAATAAAAGGGTTTCTGTGTATCGGAAGCCAAGGTAAAACCATTTACTTGAGAGTGACTTGACATTGCTAGGTTAGGTAGCAGTGATAGCAGTGACAGCTTTGAGACAAACCAAAGGAGGCACTTCATCATGTGCTTCAACTATGGATCTCGTGGCCATGGGCTATTGCTTGGAATATGGATTTACATGAGTTCCAGAAGAAATTAGACACATTCACAAATTTAAAAAATCCAACAAGGGATTAAAAATGGCTGTGATTGATTGTACTAGTAAAGAAAACAGGTTGGGAATCATTCCTTGGCCCTCAAGGCAACCAGCATGGTATGGTTAAATGCTCTTTCCTACAGAAGCCTTGTCCAAATTCCCTGTTGGGAAGCAGCCCTGTCCTGGGTGATTCTTTGGTCTGAAGCATAGTCCCAAACTGTGCAAGGGAGAGTGATAACAATTTAGCAACACTCCGGTTCAGGAAGTTTCTGTGTTACAGACCGAAGAGGAGTAGGTGAGTACATGGGGAAGTATCACCCTCGCTTGCCCTAGCAGAAGCTCTGTGAAATTCTTCTGCTGCTGTAGGCGGGACAACGGGCTAGACGGACTTGTGGCTATCGTTCCTACAGCTGATATTTCTCCTTCGAGTAAATTTTCTTTCTGTATTGTTTATTCTGTCTTTCTATCTCTTCAGTGATGGAGATCATTGGCTCTGACCAGCGGATCATTGGGATCATGATACAGATATTCTTTACCGTGGGAATTATGATTCTCCCTGGAATTGCATACTGGATTCCCAACTGGCAGGGTATCCAGCTGGCCATTTCTCTGCCCAACTTCCTTTTCCTGCTCTACTACTGGTAACATTGCAGTCATTGCCCTTACTATTGACAGGGCTATTGTAGTGCTTTGAGACCCCAGCTGTGGACCCAAGTCTCTCCTGTTCAAAATAGTGAAGATTAGCAAGAAGATGTTCTTATCTTAGCAGCAAGACCTTATGGTCTTGTTGATTTTGTCATTTGTAACTGTTTTAAGTGAATCACAGACACATGTTACTTCTATTTTTCCACTGAGCATCTGCCCTTCACAACATCCAGGCTTCATACTTTACCAGCCCTACTGTGCTCCTGGTCAGTCTAGAACAGGGTGTTCATCTTTGTGATTTTTTTCCAAAGTTTCTCTGCATCAAGGTTTTTCTGTGTGGGTTTGCCCCACAAGTCCCATTACAGAGTAACTGAAAAAAGCAGTCCACAAAAGAGTTTCTATCATCTCCTCCAAATTGTGCCCTGGGTATAAAAACAGGCAAAATGCAAGGGACTTTGATTAACTGATTATGTTAATAGACAACCCCCCTATTAATGTCTTCTATGCTCTTACAGGGCAGTTCCTGAATCTCCACGCTGGCTCCTGACACGCAAAAAGGGAGAGAAAGCATTAAAAATCATGCGTGACATTGCAAAACACAATGGGAAATATCTCTCACCACATTACACAGAGGTACTGTCATCTGTCTAAGCTATTTTTTTGCTTCTGAATTCTCTTAAACTTTTAAACATTCAGTTCGGTGCATTCTCTTTGCCTGGCAGGTAACCCTATTAAGGGTGAAATTGTTTGCTCCCTATCAACTTTGTAATTGCAAATGACTGCAAGTGAATTGACAGGAAAAGTGTGGGCTGAAAAACAGATTTTAAAAAATCAAGTCTTTCTTGCAGTGCATTCTTTAAAGACATATAGGACATCTCTGACGCTAGTGTGAGGGGCCAGCAGATGCAGTTAGAACAGACAGAGCAAATGGAGACAGGAGGACCTGCTTCCTGCAGCTCTTACTAGAACTTCTTCTACATCCCAAAGCAAAGGCCTAGTGGAAAATCTGAATTTAAATATAAATTTTCTGCCATCCAAATACGGGGACAGTTATGCCCCAAAATTCAAAATAGGTGATGCACTGTCTGAGATCACCATTTACAAAATAGGAGAATATATGTTAGAACTGCAGCCTTTTGCCAAGTGGTCTTGGCAGAGCTGACAGAACAGAGTATTTCAAACAACACTGTCATTTAATTATAGCATTTAACGTGGTCTTACTCTGTGTCTGGTAGCACTGCCTGCCTTTAGACTGTATTTGGTCACCTGGTCAAATGATAACAGCAAATGTGGATGGGAAAATGTTGAGAGAGAAACTTGATGAAAAGACTGACCGAAGAGGAGAACAGGATAAATCTGTTCATGGTTCTTGCCTGGGACATGTTCACTAGTGGGAGGCCTCTGTCCTGTGCAGCGTTAGCTGGTGCTGCATGTGGCCTGGGACGTGTAAGAGAATCGCTGTGTTGCTGCAGTTCTCCTTTCATATTTAGATTTATTCACTAAGCATCTGCGTTTGCAAAGCTTCATGTTCGAGTGGACACTTGTGTCTTTCCCTAATTCTTTTAAGTCACATTTTTTTTTTTTTTTCAGTAATGTCCCTGCTAGTGACCTTAAGCCATTCACACATGCAGATGATTAACCTCCACACATCCAGATGCATGCTGGAGCTATTCCTGGGATGTTTTCAGTATACAAAGTCTGTCATCTTTGGTGCTCTGCCCAGAGTAGAGAGAACATCTCCAAGAAATATGTTAGTAGGAGATCAAGTGTATTTCTCACATTAACTGACGTCAGAATTCATTTTTACCTAACTATCTCCAGAATTGCAAACAAAGAGGTGCGTGCGTAGAGAGGGAGAGAAAGCAAGAGACAGTACATCAGTGCAATTGGCTAGGGCTTTCAAAACATACCTGTCAAGTTCCTTATGCGGCTTTAGATGTAACAGCTTTACATTTTTATTGGCACACAGATACCACAGATGACCTTTGTATGAAAGCAGATACGCTTTTGCTTTGCAGATTTGCTTTATGACACGGGATACAGTCCAGCTCTGTCCAGACCCATTAAATGCACTGTAAATTATATCACTCTTTTTAATTTCCCAGTTGCTCGTAATTATCCTGGCATGTATTTTCTCAAGCATTTTTTTTCATTCTTAGTCTCTGTCCAAAAGGGGAATGGGCTGTGGCCACCTGAGTAAGAACTACTAGAAAGGGTCATGAACAAAATAAAACCTCTTCATACATATATACTCATAGTATATATATGAAATTACATACATATATATTACATTTATGGTTATACTTCCCTGGGAAATTAAGCATACGCAGAATTCTCTGTGCTATGAGGAATCTTTAAAAAATATTGCAGAAAAAAGTGAGGTGTAGTTTGATGGGGATAAAAAGATTTCAGGGGAGTTAGTAAAAAAAGATTTCTCTAGAGTAAGTAAACTTTGCAGATAGTTTATCTTTGGTAACATAGGTTCTGTGATTGAATTTCTGGCTCTGCTGATACTGATACTGAATAACAAAGCTCGCTTTAACTTCAAGTAACAAAAAGAGGATATTTTTTTCCCATAAAGAGTTGACTTTCCGCAGTGATTTTATCTCTTCATACATTATTATGACTTTATTAAAACATAAAAATATAATGCTAGCAAGAATGCTGAATTTATCTTTGCTTTATGAGAACTTAAACCATATTTGCACAAGGTTACAACTGGTGGCTGGCAGCCTGCTTTTATAAACAAAATAATGGCAGCTTTATAACTGTATAATGAATGAATTCAAGAGCAGTGTAAAAATCTAGCAATCTCAGCCAGCCCCACAAAGAGTTCTGGCACACAGCAGATGGGGCAGCATTTTGAAGAATACTTCTGTCTCTGGTTGCAGAAGAAAAGCAACAGGGAGTAGAAAGGAAGTTCAAACAAATGTGGAGTTACTCTGCCCACTTATAAAGTCTTGTGACACTCAGTTATGGAAAATGTCATACTTGCATACACCCAGCCCAATCTTACTGAGAAACATCTGTGCTATCTTATGATGTGAAAAACAAGTACAGAATGAACATGGTGGACATAGCCTGAAGCTGAGGAGACCCTATGGCAGTGCCTTTGGCTCTATCCCTTGTCTCATTGCTGATCTGCATGTTCTCACATGCTTCTCTGTCTTTTTACCCTCATGAAAACTTCAGCTCCTCACAGGCCAGGAGCATTTTTTGGGCTCCTCGCATAGGTGTAGGAGTTCCCTTCCGTAGGCAGCCGACATTGCAGTCACAGAGGAGGGTTTCCTTCTCTCAGGAGTCCTCCTTCCTCTGAGGACTCCCAGCTCTCTGAGAGTCAAAAGAGTTTGCCTGAAACCTTCCTCAAAACGGTGTAGAGGATTTAACTGCTTCTTTTCTACAATGTCTTTGAGAACAGATGGAACTCTCATCCATGACTGCTGCTTCAGGGTAAAAGCCGTCTTCATACATAATGCTTCTGTTTTAAGTCCATCTTACTTTCACTAGCAAAGAGTTCTATGAAACCCAGTCCCATTCACAGATATTTTTTTCCTAGCACTTTTTTTCTCCCTGCTGCCCAGCTGTGTCAGCAGTAAACACTCCCAAGCCCGTTGCTTTTTGCTCATCCCCTCTCTTGCACTGCCTCCCACATCCCCATGCTTTGCCTTTCCTGTGACAGTGTCCTGTTTGCCAATCTTTGGTCAAAGGCATCTCTGCTCTGACTGACTGTACCAGGACAAAGTGCATTTATCATCTCTCAGGAAATTCCTGGTCAACTTCTCTTCATTCTCAGTGAAGAAATTATTTTTCTATTTGCAAAAGGACACAGAAGTGAAGCTTTAGAATTTTTTTCCTGATTTTATGCACCGTCATTAATATAAAATACCAGCAGCTGTATTTAATTATTATTTCCCATAATTGCATACCATTAAGCCAAGTAGCAAACCAGGTCATAAACTCCTTCTCTCACTTGACTGCAATATAGCTGAACACTGTGTTTACTTTGAAACTGTGTTCTAGTGCCTATCTAGCTGCTTGCTTTTCTCCTCAGATCACTGTTAGTAATGAAGAGGTCAGCAATCCCTCATTTCTTGATATGTTTAGAACTCCCCAGATGAGAAGAAACACACTGATTCTGATGTATGCCTGGTGAGTACGCACATCTGTGTGATTTATTGGAAGGGTGGAGTGTTTTGAAGAGTAATTACCTTATGACTTTTAGGTTCTTCCCAGCTGCTTACAGACATTTGTTTGCTTCTCAACATGTTTTTCCCTTTGATGTTTAGGTTCACAAGTGCCCTTATCTACCAAGGGCTTGTCATGCGCCTAGGAATTGCTGGAGGAAATCTCTACCTAGACTTCTTCATCTCAGGAGCCGTAGAACTTCCTGCAGCTCTCCTAATTCTAGTGACAATTGATCGCATTGGTCGGCGCCCTCCCTTCGCAATAGGCAATATCGTGGCAGGAATCTCATGCCTCATTACTGCCTTCTTGCCAGAAGGTAATTCTCTTTCTGCTCACTTCCCAACACTAGGCTCTTTAGGTCAATGACTTCTCTGGGGCACCCTGTGAGTAAGAGGCGACACAGAGATGTAGAAAAAAGTCAAATGTATCTTGTCATGCAAGTAACACCACAGTTATGGTACAATATATCTTATTTGCTCATGGACTGCCCTGGAACATATAATGGCTATATCTCTGATGGATGTAGTTTAGAGAGGTATTCTTCCCTGTTTTTAAAGGCAGAAGCAGGGGAAGGGGACACAAATATAGAGAAAAACATGCCCCCTACTTGGAAGATACTGTTGATTTAAGAAATCAATGATTTAGGTGTGACAGCATGGTGGTCTTCTCATCTCCAGGTAAATCAGTGTGGAAAAGTACACAGCCTAACCTCTAAAGACCTTCATCCAGATTCATGGCTCTCCCGGCATTATCAAGCTCTTTCAGCAGCGGTACTGTGCTCAGCCCACTTTTCAGTTTGACTCGCCATTTCCTCCAAGCCCACAACCACTATATGGGGTGCCTTCACACTCCCAGGAATTTGGGTGATGCTACAGAGATTAAAAAAATAAAAAGTGTAGCTTTAAATTAAATCATTTTTATCTGGTTTCAAAAAGCTCCTTTGCTTCAATAGAAGCAGAAACAATGTGGCAGAGATAGGATGGTGAGGTCGAGGGTCTGGTGATGGTGACTTTGTCCTGGCATGTTGTAGTCATGTGTTTGACAGCTGTACCCCATGGAGATTTGCCCTGCTGTCCTGAAATACTCTCCTTGTGACCTCCTAGGCCTCTTCTTTTTGAGCACCTCCAAAGAGCCACAGTGCACCATGAGCAGATACCAGCAGCGTACTGCTGCTGGTGGCACCTTCCCACTTGGTGAGGCCCTGGGGTCATTTCTCTCTATAAACAGAGCATTTCTGGCACAGATGGTCCAGTTAGGCACTGAAGATTTCTCCCTTGCCATCTGTTGACTTTGCCAGCACCGTTTTCAACCAGTGAAGGCAATACAGAAGATGCATTGGGATAAAGGGGGCTGAGGGCTGTTGATTGTCAGCACAAAGAATAACCCTAGGGAATTATTCCTTCAGGGCATTTGCCTGAAGAAGCTACATTTTAGTGGCAGCACCGTTTTGCTGAGCGCTGTGCAGCAGATCTGAGGTTAGAGCAGGAGCATCCTGCGGTGCTAGTGTGGCCTAAGGGAGAGACTAAAGGGGTAACCCATGGCCAGCTGGTTGCTGCTATCAGTGTGCCCTCCGTAGTGACAGCGCAGTGCTGATGGGACCCTGCTCCCAGTGATGTTAATCAGTCTGAAAAGAGCACAGCCTGGGGTTTGGGATACTTGCATATGGAACACCTGGAGCCCAGATCCTTTCCTGCCAAGAAATGCTTGTTTATACAGATGGGAAGAACGGCAGCTTGCCAGAGCTCAATCACATTGCAGTGCTCACACTGCTCTGGTCCTCCCAGCAGAGGTAGGAGTACGTCACCCTCACCTCAGGAGCTTATTGACTGAAGGGGTACCATAGTGGCAACGTGGATGTATTTTGTTCTTTTTAGCCTTTGAATTTTTTATAAGTGTTTGAAAAACAGACTTTTTCAGGACAAGGGCAATGTCTCATAACATGGGATAATATTTGTTGAGGTATTTGTTTGATTATTTTGGAAGGGAAAACAACCCCAAGCATCTCATCTTCTCTTTCAGAGCAAGCTGAAATGCTTTCTTGTTCTTTTTGTTAAAATAAAGGCACAATCACTGCCAGAGACCTCTGCTTGCTGATGGCAGACCCTCCCCTACCTTCGCACTATGTTCAGCCTTGCAGTTTTGCTAGGCTCCCAGTCTGCCTTGCTAGGCAGCTCTTGACACCTTGAAAAATCTTCATGGTTAGACGGCATGGGAGACCATCTTCTTCCAAGAACACTGAAGTACTTTCTACTTTCCTTGCACCTCTTCTCCAGAGGCCACCAGCTCTCCAGAGAGGTCTGTCAGACTGCTGAGGAGTTGCCCTCAGAGAATGGAATAGCTCTGCCCCATGGGGCAGATATGACCTTGCACCTTATTTCCCATTGTTGAAAGCGACGCAGGGCAGTGTAAGCCCTCGGGCACATTGTGTCAGGTATGATGTCAGGATCAGGGAAGGGAAGTGAGAGGACAGCCAAAAGCAACATCATTAGGAACGTGTCTAATGTGCAGTGGCTGAAAAATTGTACAGTGCAGCTGGCCTGGTCTAAGGAGTTTGCTGTAGTGCAGATGTGTCATTAAAAGTGGCGGCTTTGTAGTCAGATGCTTTGGAGGTAACTCAACAGCATTTCTAAGAGTGTGCACTATCCTCCTTTCTGGGGAACAGTTTGGTCATGGTCAGGGAAACATATGGCATTCATTCTCCCATTCATAGCATTATGCCCTGACACTGTTTTGAATCAATGAGTTGTACATCATTTTTGGTTCTCCAAAGCAATAGATTCTAGTAGAGACAATTATCTACAGCAGTAGCTTTTCAGTCTGAATTGACCAATCCAGAATTTCTGTGATATAGCTTTTGCTGACCTGGAACATACTCTCTTAGAAGCAGAAAAATAGAAATTGCGTGGTTGAGTGAGACCTGAAGTCCATCTAGTCCATCTAGCTCTGTAACCACTTGTCAAAAGACAAGAAGGGTATGTAATTATTCATATAGGCAGGTAGAGACACTGGGCTCTCATTCCTTCTCCCACCTTTTCCCCCAGACACATCGAGGAATTGCTGCTAAAAAGCTACAGACCAGTTCAAGCCAAGGGTTTGGAGAGGCCTTTTGTTAATCATGAGCTCTCCAATCTCTTCTGAGTCGGTGAGCTCTTGCTGTCAGTGATTTCTTGTGGCAGTAATTCTGCTTGTGAAGAAGAATGAAAAGTACTTCTGCTCCCTAGTTTTAAATTTAATACACCTAGAACTAGCCATTGTAGCCAGAGACTGCTCCATAAATCCCAGGAGACCAAACATCTCTGGAAAATCTTTTGGAGTCCAGTGGTGCTGAAGCAATAGTTTAGTTGGGCTAAAGCAATTGGTGTCTGGTGCTCACACTATTACTTTAGTATCTGTTTCCTTTTCAAATATAGAAGCAGGTTTTTCTAATTTTCTCATCATCACTTGTGTTTTACTGTGTTGTGGCACTTCATGAATAACGAGGAAGAGGCTTTCCTTAAGCTTATGTATTAGAAAAACTCTGCTGCAGTCCGTGGAGCTATCGGTATGAAGTCCATGTAAGTGAGAACCAGGTCTGAAGCGTGTGGCTAGTACAGGAAATTATACTTCACCAGGGTTTCTTTTTGAATGAACAGATCTCCCATGGCTCAAAACCACAGTGGCCACACTGGGAAGGCTGGGAATCACCATGGCTTTTGAAATTGTGTATCTTGTGAACACTGAATTGTACCCTACGACGCTGAGGTAAGTCAAGTTGGGTGAAGGGGGAAATTTGTCAGCTGAAGTTCCTGGGAATCCTTTTAACTTTTTCACCACTTTTCACCACTCCCTATTCCACTGCTTTTCAGTAAAACTATTTTCTCCAGAGTTTCCTAACCAAACAGCCACAGTTCAATGTGAATGGCACATATTGGTGAGATAACTTTGGAGCTGGTTTGGAGCTGGAGCTGGTTTGTCTGTTAGTCAGTGTCTTTGAAATAAATGGCACTATTTCTCTTTTGCAGGAACTTTGGTGTTTCCCTGTGCTCGAGTCTGTGTGACCTAGGGGGAACCATAGCCCCGTTCCTGCTCTTCCGATTAGCAGCCATTTGGTTGGAGCTACCTCTAATTATTTTTAGTAAGAAATGATTTAAAATGTACTATTTGTTAACACAGTCTTCTCCTAACAGAGATTTTCTCTTAGGGCAAAAGTTTAGTACGTGGCCTCATCTCCCCCTTGCAACCCTTCCCATTCCTTCCCAATGTTCATACCTGGTGTAAGACGCTGAAGTGATATATGGGTGATATATGCCACCTCCTTCCAAGGGTAAGGGAAGCTGGAGTCTGCCTGCAATTAAACCAGACTTCCAGAAATACATATGACAGGAAAAAAAGACAAAGTGATGAGACACTATAAGAGGGAACATGGGTGGATAAAGGCCACCAATACTTGAAAACAAACGAAACAAACGAAAAGATAAGACATTTAAAAATAAATCATAATTACACCAAGAATAGATGTGTATAGAAGTACTGTGTTCACATTATCTAATTCCAAAATTCTACTGCTGCTGAAGGACATCCATCTCTCTTGAGTAAATAGATATGAAATTAGGGAGGATCCCTGCAGAACAATTTTATTGCTAAGCAAACAAAAAGTCCCAGGCACAACACAGTCAGAGAACATTTTACTTTTTGCTCAAGTCCTAGTACTCCTTACTTCCCAAAGACAAAGTTTTATTTTGAACATGTAATCTACTTTGGTCATATGTGAACACAATATTTCAGGAAAATCTCAGTGAAGCCCCTTGAATTGAGGCACATCTGTCCTTGGTGAAACTGCCATTCCAGTTCCAGTGCACTTTGTGTGCACTTACCCATATACACCTGAGTCAGGTTTTTGACCTCTAAGGTGTAAGGGCAATTCAGACTTCAGGATAAAAATGTTCTATAAAAGTAAGATTACTCATTTTAGCCTTAATCCAAACAAGATTTTTTTCAGTGGATAAATCCTGAAAATAAGGAACATAATATCCTATTGCTTTTTCTTTTCTTTAACATCTACTGTAGGCATTCTCGCAGTTGTCTGTGGGTTCCTAGTACTGCTTTTACCAGAGACAAAGGGAATGTCCTTACCAGAGACAGTGGATGATGTTGAACAGCTTTCAAGGTATGATGTGTACTTCCTTATGCAGAGTTTTCTCAATGAACCTTGTCAGCTTTTATAAATTAGAAATCAAAAAGAGACTGATGCTCTTAGAATGTCAAAGTAAATTCCCTAACCAGCCTAATGCTGTGCAGGGGTGACATTTTCCCTGGTAGAAATGTGAATTTTTGAATACCACAAAGATAGTCTTTTTTAAAAAAATGCATAGAAATAGAATTTGTATTTTTCTCATAAAGACCTTGTGCACGTTTGGGAGCAGAAAGTGACATTGCACAAGAGAGAGACTGTAAATGTGGTCTGCAGCTCCCTGAGCAAGACAGCTAAGGACTGCCTCAGTGGAAACCTTCTCTGAGGAAACGCGCTTGATAGTGGGAGCATCTCCACACATTGCAAAGTCACTCACAAGATGAATTTATGGCTGAACAGCCATAGGTACTGTCTTCCCATTCCTAAAGCATGACAAGACAGGCTCTTCATTGTGGTGCAGGCAGGAATGGGACACTTTGGCTTGCATGGCAGTAATTTCCCTGAGGATTTAATGCTCTCCATTACTGTTTCAAACAGTGGTTTGGGCTCTTATGCTGGCAACTTTTGCCCATTTCAGTGCACAAATAAGTGAAAGAGGAAAATTATCCATAGAGAAAGTAAATGGATCAGTACTGTAGCTTGGACTACAATTCTCTTTTCTCTTTTCTTCCCTCTTTTCCCTATCCCCTCATTTTTCTTCAGTCATTACAGTAAATGCAGCAAGAAAAGGAAACACCGGGACACCAACTCTTATATTTGATCTTTGAAGGACAGCACTAAGCAAAGGACCTTGTTCCCATACTGGGATTTTTTTTTACCACAGACTACAGCTTTAAAGTTTGCTGCAGAGTGCAGATCGATATTCTTCTTCTAAGCATAAGGTCATTCAAAATAAATGGTGTATTTTTCTATAAATACGAAATAAATACTTTTTTTCTGAGTATGATGTTTGCAGGAAGGGAATGCTCTGTGGCTCTTGGTAGGAGCTTTAAGAAGATGCACTTTCCAACTCAGTGATCAATTATTTATCTTATTATATTGTCGACTTCTTTGTTTATTAGCATATAACTTTAGAATCTACCTCTGGTGGGGAGAGTTGAAAAGGGTGCTGGTTGTTTAATATTTTGATGATTAGGAGAGGAGTGGATAAGTATTTGAGCCCTTTTTTGCCCTTAAAAAACCTGGACAAACAGAAGAACTTATGGATCAGGAAGAAGGATGTTGATCACAGAGATGCTGAGGTGGCACTTCTCTGGCTGGGAAGGATGGGAATTCATAGTTGTGCCCTGAGATATTCTCCCACCAGAATTCCCTGTTCCCATTAGTCTCTCCCCTCATTTCTAGGGTCCCTCAGTCTTTCAAAGGGGAGGAGCTTTTCTCTCCCTGTCAGATGCTCTTTTCTAACCGAGAGAGAAATGCTAATTTTTCCCCTCTAAAATATTATCTCTGTTCATCCTTACAAACCACTTCCTCTACCAAGGTCACCCCCCAGATTATCTCTTCTCCCTGTACTTATTTCTGTTCTTATGACTCATTAAGTTTTCTTGGAAGGAAGAGCAGAGCTGAGAACTTTGCTTATGCTTGGCAGTGTTAGCTGGACCCAGTTGTCTGACGACTGAATGACAGCAGAAGTGTTTGAATCTGTGCCTCTGTGATCGGGTAGCAGCAGCACACAGGTTTCCCTTTCAGCTGTACTAATTTCTTCACCGAGTGTTGGATCCTAGCCACAGAAAGAAAATCCACTCTGTGAAATGAGGGGATGGAGAAGATGTGGTATTCAAATGCTATCCTGTGGCAATGGAGAATCAAAAGGAGAAGAAAGGAAGAAAGGAAGAAAGAAAAGAAAAGAAAAAGGGTCATTGACAGGACATTGAGTTGTTGTAAAGGGATTTATAAGTGCAGAAAATATAGCAGAAATCTGCTATAGGACTGAGTTTTGAAATTCATACCACAAATGAGTCATATTACATTATGATTTGTGCAGCTGAATCACTGCTGTTCCAGTCAAACCATCTTAAAAGTGCACAGTTTCCCGCACAAGAGGCTTTCCTACAGTGTCCCCTTTGCTCACTGTAGCATGGTGAGGAGTGGGCTACGCACATGAACAGCTCCCAGCCCTCCCTGCCTTCTCCCACCAGCTGCCCATACCATCAGCCTGCTTAGAGGAAAACAGGACCTTGTCACTTAATGCTTTCATACTTTGAACAGCTGGAAATACAGAGCTGTCTTTCAAGATTGTTTTTAATTAATTCTGAGGATAGAATGCTTAAAATAGGGTAGTTAGGTTGGGGGAGGATATTAGCAAAAGTCACTGATCACTGCAAGAAATGAAACTAAATGAGCATCTCAATATATGTCTGGCTAATTGGTGATTTCTAGAATATGATCTGAATATGGAGCTACCATTGGATGAAGAAAACAACTTGGTCTTCTGCGGACCACTGCAGTAAGTGCCTTCTGGGCAAGCTGGTGGCAAGCCAGCTCTGCACTGGGAGTCGTGGTGTTGCATGAGCCTTGCACTGGCCCGAGCAAACCCTCTCGGCCAGCCAGATGGGTGGGAGCTTGTCCTTGTGGGGCAGGCACAGCCTTCAGAGAGCCTCCCAGTTCCTTTTCATGCTTCTCCTTGTGAGCTCTAATTTAAAAACTGAAGCAATCTGAGAAGGGCTGTGGAAATCGCTGAATGCTCTGGCCTGATGAAGCAATGTCAATACTGTTTGCCAGCTGTTGGTGTTTGCTGGTGACGGAATTGTACCTGAGAAGCCAGAAATGTGAGGCTTGCTTTTGGCCTTCTGACTGTGATTTGCTTGGAATAGTATTGTATATTGTACAGAAACAAATATTTTACATGAACAATGTATTTTAGTTCGTAAAATGGCTAGGAAAATTGTCAGAAATTTAAATGTGTTTATATATAAAATATATAAAAAAATGTGTTATATAAAGGAAATCAGGAGAAAGCATTCGGATGTGTTCTGACTTTTAATATCACAGTACTTTAATTAGGTGTAACTTCAAGTGAATTTGTATTTGCACCTGTGCTAACTCTTACCCCATGAACAGATGGATTTTGGTTCCCTTGCTGGCGGTGAATTGGGTAGTAGCCAGTTAGCACGACCCAGGTTTTGGTGAGGATGGAGTTACCCTGTTGTGGGGAAGAGGACAAATGAGGTGGTGGAAGCAGATGCATAGCATACGTGAGGGAGCAAGTGTTTACATGTGAACAGCTTTAAAATTCAAAGCCAAAGCTGCAGCACAGAGTTTCTGTTGTCCGGGTACCATGTTGATTTCTCAACTGACTTAGTGATAAAAATAATAGATACAAAAAATATGAAGGAGGGTGTTTGTGCTCACTGAATTCCTCGTGACCCCAGAAGTAAGTAGGGGAATGCTTTACTGGAACGAGAACTTTACCCTGACATCACTGCTTATCCCCAATTCAGACTCCAGGTATAGCAGCTGTAAAAATCATTCTGTCACCTATTTCTTCTCTATTGCTCTCAGATTGTCATTATAGTCCATAGGAGGAAAAAAAAAATAGGATGCAACCCATCTATGTACGTACATGAAAAAGAAAGGAAAGGAAAGGAAAGGAAAGGAAAGGAAAGGAAAGGAAAGGAAAGGAAAGGAAAGGAAAGGAAAGGAAAGGAAAGGAAAGGAAAGGAAAG
>VZSV01000055.1:1642967-1684078 GCA_013398735.1 Nothocercus julius | reverse complement strand
GGAAAGGAAAGGAAAGGAAAGGAAAGGAAAGGAAAGGAAAGGAAAGGAAAGGAAAGGAAAGGAAAGGAAAGGAAAGGAAAGGAAAGGAAAGGAAAAGAAAAAAGAGAAAAAAGAAAGAAAACCTGGGGTGACTGAAATGCACTTTGGCATGTGTAGGAGTGGACCTCTGCACTGCAAAAGTGGGCAGAATGATCCCATCTTCACTGAGGAAGGTTTTACCATCACAAGGTAGATGATGAGATGCTAAGAAGAATCCTCAGGAGATGGGGGAGGGGCAGGTCAGGCTATATTGACTTTCTGAAGATATTTTTTCTAAAATGGTAAGGAAATTTCCCTCATTTGACTCCATCTTCACAAAATGAGAAAGAGTATTGCATAAAACTCCCTGTCCAGAACTAAAAGGGACCCTGCATAAATGTTAGCAGTGAAGAGTGGTGGTTTGAATCTAGCTCAGCTGACAGCTGTGAAGTCCACATGGCAATTATTCATAGGGATAGCAGCAAAAATGTGTGAGTACGTGTTTAGGTGACTAATAGGATTGTCATGTTAACAGCAGTGCCTTATTGGATAATCAAAAATCAATGCCATTTACAGCCTGCTTTGGGAGGTAAATGTGTTGGACAACAAGAAATCATTGATAGAATAAAGAATGAATAGCAAAAGTAAAATGAAATAGAATCCCCATGAAGGAAGTAGAAATAACATTAGGAAATGTTAGATGGTTCAGAAATTCAACATTGTTTGACATAGAGAACAAGAGGGCTTTTTGTTGTTTTTTTTCCTCCTTAAAGTATATAATGGACAGCACATGTATATTCAGCAGCAAAGCACTGAGTTTTGGAGGTGGTTGACTTTTTTGGTCTTTTCCTTCAAACAGCATAAAGAAGTCTGCCAATATAAAATACAGATATTCTATGTTGTTCTAAGCGTTGCTCTATGAGCATACTATAACCACAGATATGTGAAAATCTTTTTTCTTTTAGAGGAGAAAAATATACAAGTAGAGGTTATATAGGGAGACAAGACTGGTGCTGTTGATGACAATTTTATAATATAATATACACACCTCATGCAGTGACTGACATCAGTTATTTCTCTGCCTTCACTGTGGACTAATGGGTGGGTAATGCTATTTTCTATTCACTGTTTCATAATGCTGGAACAAAGCTTGTGCTTTTGTTGAGGCACATATTTCATGTCAATAAAAATATGTAAATACAAATCAAAGGCATTTGCTTCCTTTTTTCGACCCCATGTATTTGATACTATAGCAGATACATTTAATGAAACTTGGCATCCACAGTGAGATTCTTCTAAGTTAGGGTAAGAAGGTCAGACAACTCATAGAAAGTGAGTAGCACCCTTATTCATTTGTTGGAGGCCCATCATCTTGGCAAATTCAACCTTAGAAGAAGTCATTCTAGAGTCTAATATAAGATTGAAATACAGATGGCCTGTTACAAACGGTATTGGGATTTTTGACAAGTATTTTAGATGTTGGTAAGTTTATTGTCAAATACAGAAAAACTTAAAATGTACCAGGAAAAAAAAAAAAAGGTAACAAACCACAAGCTGAGTTTCTTGGCAATGACTATTAAATGGTTGATTAAATTTATTTTACTTTGTTAGGATGATTGCAACTTTAATATTGCACTTGGAATCTTGTATTTCTATATGTGCATACATATGTGCATTCCAGGAGAGGGCAGTCCATATCCAGGATCTAGGATCAGTTTCTTTCCATTATGTCATTAATCCAAGAAATATAATTAGAAACTCTGACATAAACACCAGGTTTCATGGGTTGGGCACATCCAAGGCCCCAAGAAGTGACTCCATGTTGGACAAATCTATCTTGGTCAAGACAGACTAGAGGTCCTCCGCTGTCCCCCTAAACAAAGAAAGAATAACTCTCAGTGACAGTACAATATGCAAGGAGTGGTGTTGTCGCAGGAGATACAGAAATATAAATGCCTCTTACATGTGGGGCCTACACATGTTATAAAAACACACCTGAGCCTTAGCCAGAGAAGACCGTGGTGAGCACTTTCGCAATCTCAACTCTTCGAAGTCACCAAAGTATAACACTTATTTTGGAAGTAAGGGGATTTGGTCAGAGGGAATCTGATTGCCCTTAGCAATTGTTAAACTTCCTCCTTCAGTCTTTTCTCTGAGGTGTTTATGGCTTCCTATTTTTACTAGGTGATCCAAGACAAACTGTGTGCACATGTTCAAACCATATTCTTAAGACATGAATGTGCATCGCTCCATGGCCTGCTTGCCCATCACAGTTCTTGCACGCAGGGAATCTGTGCAGCTGAGGCAGGTCAGCACTTCTTTTCAGACTTCTTTACAGAGTCATTTCTAGCTTTTCAGGGAGGAAAGTTTCCAGCTTGATTAGTTTAAGAGCATTTCTAAGACCTTTTATGTATTTAAAGAAATTGAAGAATCTGTATTTCTGAAGAAAGCCTTCATACCCTGCTTACAGGACATTATGGACAATTGCCAACATTATCCTTACTTTTCAGCAACAGGAAAGGCTAGCATACAGTTTGCCTCACATGAAGTGATTTTAAGAGGCACTGACACCTAGGAATAAGCAGTTCCTCTGGCTTTTAGTATGTCTGCATGCAGACAGCGTATTGTTACTTGATCCTTAGCAGGGATGAATCAGATTGTTGACTAAGACAGCTTGGATATTTGAGATAGTCTAGCTGAGACAAGCAAAGAGGTCTGGGAAAAACAAACCATTAATCATTCTAAGCTAGTTCTTGTACACCTAGCTCAGGTAGCCGTGTACTATAGGCGCTAGGCTGGTCACTTACCTGAAAAATTACTTTCACCACTTTGTAACAACAAGCAAGAGAGCAAGTGAAGAGCAGAGTCTATGCACATTTTTTTAGCTCTTGTGCCATGTGGTGTGGCACCACCTGGATGCTAATACTGAGCCTTTAAAGCCCAGAAAGCAGAGCACTGTTTGATTTGAATGTGCTTACAATTGCCTTTGATGCACACAGGCTTTCTTACCTGGCAGCTATCTGTGCCTCCATGAATATTCCCAGCACAGAGCTCATGACTGTTGACTCTTCCATTCAGAAATTCAGGGCGATTGCATATTTTATTCTCAATTACCGGGAAACCAGTTTCCTTTAAATACCCATCTCCACCAGTTCCTTTGCAAATAAAAAATAAACAAAACAAGGTAAATTAGAAGGGTAAATGAGCACCATTACAGAACGATCTGTGATAGGGATAAGCAGTAATATAGTGCTACAGTCTTTGTGCACTGTGCATAAGCTTGCTGCACATAACATGAAGTGATACAAAAGTTAGTAGTCTTAATTAGTAGGAGTTAGTACAAAGTCAGAGAAGGTACTGATGCTCTGCTCAAGGCATTGTGGGAAGCTTTAAAAATGAAAGTGTGGTTTGAGTGAGATCTGGAGCAATTGGACTGGGAGAAAAATCACACAAGAAGATGAGCATACCCACCTTCATGTGATCAGGAAATAACCTGGAGGAACTTTCCTTTTGTTTATTTAAATGCTTACTTTGGGGAAAAGCAGAGTGGACTGAGATATAAAAAACAGTAGATTCTTAGGTTTGATTCTCCTGTTTTTGTATGGGTTTAAGGAGTTTCAATTTACATAGCTCTGAGCAACAGGAAACCAGAGAGAGACAATGAAAAGAAAGGCAGAAGCTGGTGAAATTTGGTAAAATATGTATTCATGCAAGCATGAGTTTGCTCGTTTTTGTAGTTGTTGTTGGTTTTTGTTTGTTTGTTTTTTTCTGATTCATTTTGTATACAAGTATATACTATTTTCTAATAGGCACATGGAGCTTTCAGATGTGTTAAGGCTGTCTCACCTTTTGTATCCCCCCAGCCAGTCACATAGCACTCCTCCCTTCCACCTAACACAGAGTTTTCTTTAGGCAAACAAACAGGGATTACATGGTCATTGATGACAGCTGGGCTGAAAAATAAAAAAAAAGACTTACACAGGAAAAGTCATTTGTGCATTTATCCTTGATACCAGCTTTGGCTTTCTTAAGAGATTTCATACACAATACATATTTTATTCTCTGAAGTTTCTCTGAAACCCTGAGCTTTAGATAAGGGTGGGGAAAGTGAAACACCTTGGCCATGAAAAAAAGGATGGAGTCACACCATCCTATCATGACAGCTTTCACCTCTCATCATTTTATGAAAGTGAACGCATGTTGTATGGAAGCTGTTCTCGGCACAACCCGGCTCCTACTCTGCCACTTCCATCTTTCCACAGAGCAGTTGCCTAACTGGGTCCCTGTTCCAAGATCTCCCCCTCTCCCAGATCAGTCCTTTTTCTTTCTGAAGTTCCGCAACTGAAACACCTTGGTTTCCCCTGGAGCTTCTGCAGAAAGGGAAGAAAGAGAAGCAAGCAGAGGGCCAGTTCTTAAATGCCAGATTGAACCCACTGGGTATAGGAACATACATTCACTGCCACATGCCAGCACACACTGTTTGGTCAAAACACAGGCAAAACCCTTTGTCACATCTGAGCAGAGGGCTATCTTAGATGAAATGATACCTGCTCAATTTCAGCAGAGCAATGTCCACCCCACGTGGCCCCTTGAACAATTTTTCAACTTCTCGTTTTTGCACTGATGGCTCTGAAGCTCTTTCTCTGTGTAATCCAAGGAATACTCTGTACGCAGATGGTCGTGATGACCTATTGGAAATGTTTTCACATAGTGAGCAGATAAACACACACATATGGACCACTTATGACGTTGTTGGCCACCTTGTTATGTCAAAACCAGAAAAACAATAACAACTTTAGCATAAACTTTATCTCTCATTACATGCACGTAAAACCAAGGCTTGCTATGCCTATTAGTTGGCAAAAGTTAACACTGTCACACATTTTTAATAAATGTTGAATACACTTGGCTCAACCCAAAGCTTCCCAAGAGGCTACAGACAGTTCAAGTCAGTTATTGGGCCCATTTTATTTCTCCTCTGATTTTTCTATATCATGTAAAAAAGTGTTGTAGGTAATGACAGATACTTACTTCTCTAAACAGTGAGCAGCAGTAAGAACCCACTGTGGGTCTATGAGAGTGCCCCCACAAAAATGTAGGCCGTAACTGCAATACAGCAGAAAGACATGCAAAGGCATGAGTTTAAGAAGTTAAGTTTGAGAAGTTAATTCTATTGCACTCTAATTCATGAGGCAAACTATCATCCTAAAATGTAGGTCTTTACAATCTAAAGACATTGATTCTTAAAAAACAAAAAGAAAAAAAAAAGAGAGAATAAACATGTTTTTCCTCCGACAGTATTTCTTATAATGGCAGTAAGCTGTGTAAACATATTTATAAGGTCTTTTATGAAAACAGATAGATCTGTTTGATTAAGTAGTATTTCTGTTACTGGAAAATGTCATGTGCATATATTCATTTTTAGACATCATGGACATTTACTTAGTTCTGACTACAGTCAGATAGCTTTGGAATTAGACTGGATTATTAGTGTTGCTATCAATTTAGTCACTAGGATCAAGGGCTTAAGCGGAAGGGCCAAACAAGATGTCTACTAGCCACACTTCAAAGTGTTATTTTTACTTATAGGATATTGGTTCTGCTGAAGAATATAGTGTCAGTTTTAAATTCATTTTGAATTTTATTGAGATTACAACATTTTTCAAATTAGCCATTGTCTATTCTATAGGTATTTATCACAGAACTGGATCATTCCTTATTGTGTGAGTGACATTCTTTAAGATTATCACAGAATAGACATTAAATTTATGTTATTTTCAAGTTTTACTTTAAATATATTTAAGTCTTATCCTATTTTCAAACTAAAAGCAAAATTCCCAGTAGAATGTTGCAACTCCATAGCGTAACATACTATAAGATGTGAGGTCAATATTGTTTCATGGTTCCTTGACTGCAAAGTCTAATGTAATGTGGAACAACTATACCTTGTTCGAAGGCTGATTTGCCAGGGCCAGGAGTGTGGATGTGAAATACACCCAGCGACAATCCTTTGAGCACACAGCTTTGGTCTGAACTTGGCTTTTCCACACTCATACTGAGAAGGAGCTGCAGAATAAGAAGGAAATCACTATGAACAGATTCAAAGTATTTGCTTTGAACTCTGAAAAAAACTCTGAAGTGAACCCATTACATTTATCTCTTCACCTTTTGATTCCCTGACAGGCAATTATACCACAAACGACCTGATGTTGTTAGATTGCATTCATCTGGAACTCTTAAAATTGTCAGGATCTACTATGTTACTTTCAGTATAATGCCTGGCAAAATTTTCCCCAAAATATTTTTCATTTGTATATCAGTGGACAGGTGAGCAGCTGACAAAGAAGTGCTAAATTTGAAAAGAATTTGGATCTACAAAGTAAAAACTGTGAAAATGTCTTTTTTTCTCCCCACGAAATCCAACCCAATACTTTCAGGTCAGCAATAATTTTAAAAATACAGTATAGGTATTTTATGGAATACATGTCTTCCTTGCTTGCTCCATTTTGGGCTTTTGATCAGAGATATTGAGATGTATGCTGTGGCTCACAGGAACAACCGAGAGGACACAGTGGCAATATCCAGGGCCAGATGCACTTCACATCACATGCGACACAGTATCAGAGAAGGGAAAATCTGTTTTTACATTCAGGTCAGAATCAGAACCTCATCACCACTTTTTTCCCTGTTCAGGCTAATCACTAACATCATATGACTTGGTTATACCAGGTGACCATACAGGAGAAGGGACAAATTCTGTAGTAATAGCCTCGGCTAGAAACACATGGCAAAATCCCCATGAACTTCTGTGGACTCCATGCTAATCTTGTGCTGCTTTGGGGAATTCCAAGGAATAGCACCATTCTTAAGGCTTTAGACAATGATTTTGAGCATCACTTTGCTGAACCTTAATTTCTAGTCTAAAGTTATTGCACTCTTAAATCAGTCTCAGATTAATCTGTGAATGTCTTCCAGTGTTCATATAAGGTTATAAGAAAGGGAGACACTAGTCTTTAAAGGAATAATTACGGCACTTGGGAATGTCACAGTAGTCCCAGGCTTTTCTTGGGTCTGTTGTATAACACCAAGGTCCATTCACATCTCCATCAGGATTCCTGCAATACTGTAACAGAGAACAAAAACACCAGCTATTAATGGAGGGACAAAAAAGTCTATCGCTGCACATTTCAAAATAACACTGGATTACACAAGGATTTATTTTTTCCACTTTTTTACTCATGAGGGATTCCTTATGCCTTTTGGCAAAAGACTGTTGTTCCTTTTTTTTTTTTTTTTTCTGTTCCCTCTGTGAATTTAGAAAAAGGTCATAAAAATGAAACCAGTAAAACTGTTTTTAGACAGCAAAATCCACTGGGGCGAGCTAGGAGCACTAGGTTCTCAGGAAGTAGAAGAGACCTAGAACAGGGTTTTCTAAAGCTCTAAGTTGTCCATTCTTCTACTGAAGTCAGAAGAAGAGCAGGGTAGCCCTGAGGTCCTTTCACACCCTCTCTGCTTGCGTGACTGTGCAGCAAGCGGGTGTTGTGTAAACTGCTCTTGCACAACTGGGTGATGTCTATCCAACCCAGGGGCACAGATGAACTCTTCATTTCATCTTGACATAGGATACCCCGCTAGCTGAATTACTCTGTGTTTCACTGGCCATACTGACCAATCTTCATTCAGCATAGACGCCTCATACAGCTGCAGATGCTCAGATGTAGACATGTGAATTTAGGTGTGTTCATCTTAAACTGAATCCCACTATCTGTATGTGCCTATCAGCCACTCTAAAATACAGCAAACAAGAGCATTTGGCCCTGTAACAGATCTTGTAACACAATTCTGCTCTTCTGGGCTCTCCTGCCCAGACCTAGTGTCAGTAATGCAGAGAGGAGAAAGAAGGAGAAAAGAAGGACCATGGACAGAGAACTGTCTGCCACATTGTCCAAAGTTGTCAGCGGAAGTACAAAACAGTCTGAACTCCTGGACTCTGATTTCCCCTTCTCAGTCTCTTTCTGATTTTAGAAGTGCCATTAGTTATTTTTTCTATCTCCCTTCCTTACTCTAAAACATATGTAATGTTTTAGCAAAAAGGAGATCTTTGCTTCCTTTCCACAAAAGTCATTATTTGCTCTATGCAAGAATCAAAAAAATACGTCAAGCAGCTTTTTCAGAGTTTCCCCAATTTGATCTGGAATTCAGTATAGCCTATGTGATGCCATCAGGTGCTCGGTTAGAGCAAGCTCCAAAACCACGCACCCGGAGAAGAAATAGTTCAAACTAGCAACATTAGACAAGCTTTTTGTGTCATATACACAGCTTGCTACAAACCAGGCAAGTATTGTGTAGGAGACATTACATGTTTTAGAAGCTATTGCCTGGGAACAGGAGAGCTATTAGCACACAGGTATGTTAGGACTAGAGACGAGATGGAGGATGAGCTGCAGAAAGAGTTATAGGCATGTATATCCCTGTGAGGTGGCTTATGACAGAGGTTGGAGTGGTAGGTGGGAGGATGTTATCTGTAGAGAGTGAGGGCTTCAGACTCAAAGAACTTGCACTGAATATTGGATCCCCGCCACTATCTGACCAAAACACTCCATGTCACTGAATCCTGCAATTTCCAGTTCCTATTTCGAGCAGAAATCTCTCCAGAGACAGAGATACTGCCCACACCAATTCCAGATAGCCTTCAACTGCAAGGAGAAGTAACAGGCAATCATCTGAAGCCCTTTGACAGATCTGCTGGATATCTGTGCCTCACAAAAGTAGAGACTGCTTACGTCAACAAGACCTGCCATGGTCAGGTACTTAGAAGGAACTGGAAAGAAAGTAGCCTACAAAGATCCAATATGAAATATTTGCTGAGGATTAATGAAGAAAGGAAAAAATGCTTAGTGACAGTATTACATCAACAGCTGTTTACATTTTTATCCAGCCCGGCATCTGGATGAGTTTGGGGAGTGAAATAGTCATGGCTATGAGGTGTCTGAGAACTCCATGCTTGGCAAGTCCTGCCCCTTCCAGTTTTTGCTACTGTGCCACGATAATCTCTACCGTTACCATTTATACAGTCTGCAAAGAAAAAGGAAACAATCATTAGCCATGAGTCATTGGGTCACATACTTGATACTAGTGAAGCAGAAAGAAGATGGAGTAATTATTCCTAGGTCCAACGTATCCTATATTGTATTATATACAAAGAAAGAAGGCTAAGACAGTGATAGTGATGGCTAACAATTACATTTTAATTTGTTTTTATTTTCAAAGTTTTCTTCACAATCATGAAGGTCAAAAATCAAAGATAAGTTAGGTTGATTTGCCCTATCATGACTTTTATAAGGTCTTATCTTTTTTCTTTTTTTTTTATAGTGCAATCTCACCTGCCCACCAACACCTTTCATATTATGTAAAGAGCAGCTATACGCATTCAGCCAGAATTATTGTTTTTTAATGAGCTGAACTTGATGGAATAAAAAAATGAAAACTGGCAGCAAACTAATCATCTACTGTATAACAAAACTGCTTCTGAACTGAATTTGGAAAGATAACTCTTTTCTAGTGGGAAACAGAACCCTGGAAATGTAAAGGCATGGCACGGGAAAAGGCATCGCTAGAACAGTTGCCAGCAAAATACAATTACTTCTATATTAGTTGTGATTCCTGTTAGCCCTCCCACAGTAGTGTGGAGCCTACCAACCATCTGTTCCTTGAGTTTCCAGTGTTGCTGGTTGTAATAGATAAAAGATGTATCCATCCAAAATTGAATACAGAAATCCGGTTATAAAATTCTACAAGACAGTTCAGAAGATAAAGAGGATGAATACAGTCTTATATTAAATTGCATAATTATTTAGAGTTCCCTGTTTTTCATCCTCATGAAATTCTACTTGTCTTTTCCATTAAAAATATGCTTTTCTGGTTACCAGCATTCTTGGGGGAAGTTTGGTGTATTCATACCAGGGTTTGGTTCCAGTGTTGTCTGAGGAGGTTTGGGTAAATTCACTTGCGTAGGATCATTACACCTCTTCAGGTTGCAGTACTCCCATCTCACGCTGGGGTCAGTGGTGTAACACCATGGGCGGGTATCAGCATCTGGGTTTCTGCAATAATTCTGCCTCAGGTCCCTGTAAATGTAAGCATATTGTATTCCTATCCATGCCAAAGCTTGAGAGGGACTTGCAAAATATTTCAGAAAATAGGTGAGGTATAGAAGTGGTATATATTCATTTTTTTCAGGTATCTCAGAAATCCTTTTTCTACTCAGCAAATAAAAGTAACATTTGCAGAATATTTAATTGTGCAAATATATATTCAGTAATTTATGCTTTTAATGGCTGTTTCCAAATACAGATAAGTAAATGTTCATAAACAAAAATACAGCATTCTTTTTACATATTCAAAAAGACTAACAGCTTTTAAGAATTTTTTTTTTTTTTTGGTGTTTGGAATAAATAAATACTAAATATTAGGCTTAAGAAAATAACCCACCCTTTCCTCAAATTCTACAAAACTGTAAGCCAGTGAGCAAAGACTTATACTCATGAATAAACTCAAGACTAGAAATAGTTCAACTCAATATAAGAGAAAGTTTATGATAACTATTAACCCTTTTCAAAGTAAAGTAAAATTATTAAATAATAGTCTAAAACATAACAATGACACCTGTGGTCTGATTTAAAGCTGAAACTAATAGAAAATCTTAACATATTTTTAAAAATAATGAAAGAATAATTTTTATGGAATAGACTGCCCCCTTCCCAAATATAAAATCATTACTATGTAAAGATCCTGCAAATAAAAATGAGTCTGTTAAGAGTCATTGTCCAGTAAAACGAAGAAAAGTGAAGCAAACATACGCATTTGGGAAATGTTCTGCCGTTTTATTGTGGCGATGTGGTGACATTGAGTTCCAGGCTTGACATTTCTTTCCCGTGACAGTAAAAGAACTTGTGCCACGATAATTCACACCATTGCCTTGATAGCACTCCTCACTAACTTGAGCCTGCTCAGGCACATCAACAGCTGTAGTGAATAACAGAAACCAGCCCCTTGCATCTTAATTCTTTGATATTTGCACATGAGCATGGAAAAAAATAATAAAATAAAAATCCAGAGTAATTCTGACTTTCACAGAATTCTTTCTCTATCAAATCTTACTCAGACTATATAGCGGAAAGGAAGATTTCCAAAAACATTTGTGAGAATATCAAGGATTGCTTACATATGCAAGATTCTGTAAAAGCACATCATTTCTATTCTATTCAATAAAAGCCCATCACGTAGATTATTTCCCTCAGAGCTCCCGAAATGTTCACATTTGGTTCTAAATTTCACAAGAGTAGGGAATGCCTGTGGTTTTGATACCAATCTGTGCGTGGAGTAAGCTTTTATTTTATAAGGAAGATTTTCCTTTAATTACTTTTTATGGAGTCTTTCTTTATTGCCCTTAAATCATCTTAGGTTTTACTTTGAATTAAGTATTTCAGTAAGGGGCAAATGACACTAATTATCTTCTACAAGCTGCATTTAAAAATTTAGAGATGGACAGCAACACCACTTGGCAATTGGAAAGAACTGTATTACTGCATTTTTTCATAAGCTGGGTGGTCTGTAGGCAGTTTATATTTTCCCTACACTTTTCCACCAGACTAAAAATACTAGCCTGGCTCCACATCAAGCCCAGGAGTTCAGCTGACACAGAAAAATAATGAGAACGACAGCAATAATACAACTGATCAGAAAGTCACCTGATATTTTCAAAACAAAAACTCAAGACACCTAACTTCCATATTGTGGATGTTTTAGTTATGCTTACCAGGGGTATGTGACTCTGTCCCATCACAGGAGGGTATGGAGCAATATTCCCACCGAGCAGTTCTGTTGGTGGTGTAACACCATGGCCTCTGCTCATTATCAGGGTTTCTACAATAGTTTTCCTCTAAGTTCCTGAAACAGAAAGTCTAATTAAGAAAAGTGTCTCATGGAAACATGAAAAAGATTATGAACAAGAGGGGAATGTACATTGCTGCCCAGTTAGCTGTTGTATCTGCAAGGAAATAACTTCTGCTGCCATTTACTGATGATATGATTTGGTTTATGGATCAATAATTGCAATGCAATGGTGTTTTAGATATGGACAGTCAGACACTTGCTAGGCTGACAGATGTACTTCACCTAGAGACGGTGCTTCACCTAGCACTTTGACCCCAAAAGCAGGGTAGCAGAAACACAGGATGAAAGAATCTAACCACAAGGGAAGATCACCATTATCACTTTCTTAGTCCACATTGCTTCGCCTGAACAAGAATAGAATAAAAGGATAAACTGAAGACGGGCAAAGACATTTAAGAAGAGTCTGGAAGCCATAACAGGGGACAGTAATACTCAAGAATAAAGAATCAAATTAAAAGTGAAAAAAAAGAAAATTGAGAAGGAGGAGTGAAAGAGGAATTATGTTGTAACGTAAGAAGAGCAGAGCTGTTATTTCAACAGAGTTGGAGAAAGATGAAGCAACTCTGTGCCTTGGCACAGCTCATGGATGCTGAATAATAAAAAGGTTTCACTTACTTGCAGGGATAGTTTTCAGGAGTGCGAGCATGTTTGTGAGGAGACTGAGAACGCCAGTGCTGACAGGTATTTCCCGATTCTGTAACAGATACCGTGCCTTGGTAGTCTTCTCCTCTTCCTGACAGACACGGACGCCCTGGTTTAGGGATCGGTGGGGGTGTAGCTGTGTCAAAAAAATGAACTGAAGTTAAGCAGTGTCTTCTAGACATATATATAAAAAAAAAATCACTTAGAATTTTATAGTTAAATTGGAATTTTTTACAGGTAGGGAAAATTTTTTACAGGTAGGGACAATATTTGGAAGCATGAAATGTAGAGAAAATATCTAAACATTTTCACAAACTCAGTCAAATTAGTCTGCCAGAAGGTCGTTTCCATCCACTTTTTAACAGCATCTAGGAAATGCCACCAAGTGCCTAGCAGCCCTATCAGAACAGAGCTGTAAAATAAGCAAATGGCAATATTGTGAAGAGACCTGGGGTGAATGCAGTGTGTACATCAGAAATAGATACAGGCTATAGGCACACATATAAAAAAGATGTACTCTAGCTGGTGAGAGCTAGAGATAGTGAGGATGAAGTCTGGAGAAAAGTTCCAGAAGTATTCCAGCAAGGACAAGACTTCAGTGGAAAGGAAAAGCTAAAAAGGGAGAACTGAACTAGAAGACTGGAACAAAGCTTGGAAGATTTTCAGGAGACAGCTGGTCGTGGAGCAACACAGAGAGAGACAGACATGTTCCAAGCCAAATCACTAGAAATGCTTGTGACAGAAACCTCTAGCACCAAAAGAGCTACCGAAGCTCCATTTTTTTTTCTTTTTTTTCTTTTTTTTCCCTCTCTTCAAAGGGAGCACAGTCTTTTAGTCTGTATTTTATGCTTGGGATCTCTCTTATTTGTTTTAGATCACTTCAAAATGGCCTCTCTGTGCCCAGATCTCTACAAGTCAGACTCACTGCAACGAGGAATGTCACAGTATTCCCAGCGTTTAGTGGGGCTGGTAGTGAAGCACCAGGGCCGAGGTTCACCATCAGGATTACGGCAATAATTCATTTTCAGATCCTTCTCTGGAAAACTGAACAGAAGAAAATAAAAGTACAAGTCACTAAGGACTGACTGTAATGACTAGTGTGTCTGTGGCAGAGTGGTCTTCCAGGGACTCTGAAAACAAATCTTTTAGCACCAGATTGACTCACTTTTCAGGGAGATATCCATGAGAGTGAGGTTTCTGGGAATCCCAACGCTGACATTCAATCCCAGAGACTGTTGTTGAAATTACTCCATGGTAGTTTTCCCCACTGCAGTGCATGCACTCCACTGTACAAGCAAGGCAGAATGAAGCCAAAAAAGACAGAAAATTGCTCTGGAATAAGGCTGTAAACATTCACATTGATCTCACCTGAATATCAAGAGTCTAGTGAAAGTGCACAGCTGAAGGACAAGACCCCTTAGGCAAAGTAAAATCTTTTTTTTTTTTTTTTTTCACAGGAAGATGTCTCTAATTATTTGATTACATCTATGGTATTCTAATTAGCAAAAATAAAAAAAAAAGATTATGTTTTTAAAAGGAGTTAAATTACAATTATTTAGCTATAATTGAAAATCTGTTCCTCGCTGCTAGCATGTTTTTGACTTTTGCAGTAACAACTATTATTTGGCCCAATTTTAGAAAGGTAAGAAAATAAAGTAATATACCATCCTTTACCAAGGGAAAAAGGACTTGTATAAGTTTTTGGAATTTGGGGGGGATTATCTTCCTTTTTTGTACTGAAGACCTCTTAAAAGTTCAAGGTTGAACTAAACGCAGTTTTGGAACAAATGTTCACTTAAAACAAACTAAAAATAAATTCACCTTCTTAAACACATCTTCAAAAAAAGAGGGGGAAAAAAAAAAGATATATCCTGACCTTCACACTCTGGAATGTTACAATAATCAAATCTGGTAGCAGGATCTGTTGTGTAACACCAGGGTCCCTTTGCATCGTTATCGGGATTTCTGCAGTAGTTTTCCTCCAACCCTGCTTTGGGATATTTTTCAGGTGTGTAACTGTAATAGAATTAAAATGAAATTAGACAATCATGGGAATGTCTTGGTTATTCAGCTGGCTTTGACCTATAGAGACGAAATCTCTGTCTGAGGACCATTTTGTAGATGACCTTCATTAGAAGTCTCCTTATTGCTAGAGTGCCACTGGTGACAAGTTAGAGGTGTCATAGCTAAAGATTTTAAGAAATATGTTGTCTCAAAGGCTAGTTATGTTTTTAATATTTGCATTTACATCAGATGTGCAGCTTCCTGTATCTTTCGTTCAAATGAGTTGTTTTTTTTTTTTTAACACGCAGAGAAAGGTCTCTGTTAGCACGTTTTATCACACGCAGGGTGCCCTCTGTAATCTGGGTGCTGTATTATGTCAGTAGGAAGTACTAATAGCCCACAATAGTCCATGGAATTAATCCACAGATTCACTGATAAAATAATGTGCCTCCATCTTATCTGCCCAATTTTATGCCTTAATCCAAGAGATGAAAGTCTTGTCCTCGTGAAATTAAAAGAGTCTTATTTCCCTTCAACAGAACTAGGTACTTCCCTGTCCAGTGTTTTGTTTGTTTAAGGACTAGAAATTTTAAACACAACACGGCAAAACTGGCAGTGTCCCGTTTGATCATGTAACCTCAACTACAGTTCTCTGAGTTATGAGTTAGATTAGAGACATATAAGCATGGGCAGTTATTTCCTAAGAAGAACACCAAACTGTTTGTCTATAAACTTACTCACTACATGCAAACTATTTAGAGAAAATCAGAAAAATATATAAACAAATATGAAAAAAAGGCATACTTTGGTTTATGGGGTACATTATCAGCCCACTTCTGGCATTGCACACCCGTCTGAGTTTTGGCTTCCGTTCCTCTGTAATCCACCCCGTTTCCTTTCTGGCACTCTAGAAGATAAACTGAAATGGTACACGTGTGATTAATTGGTATCATTGCGTTTCTGTCAGAACTAAGCATATACAAGATCCATTTTTCATGCTAATACGTTAGATATATTTAACCATACTCCACGTCTCGTATGTCTTTAGAAAGAGAGCTGGCATTCTAAAAACATACTAGTTTTCCAATGTCAGTGTTGAATTAATTAATATTGAAAAATTTATGTGAAAGCCCAAAGCTCTTAAATGAGAAGTCCTAGAGAAGAAGATGTAACAAAGTATGGCTATTTTGATTTAAATCAAGATAGATTTGACTTAAATGAGTAGATTTAAATAATACAATATATTTTTATAGGCACCATAAAAATATGAAAATAATCTCTTTTCATTCCCTCAATGGTGTTATTATAGTTATGCTTAGTAATTAAAATTAAGCCTTAAAACGGAGCTGTTCAGCCAAAGAAGAAAACAGTACAAAGTCACAGATGCATACACAGAGCATTTTACCAGTTTAAAAGTTTAGTGTTTTTAACTTGATCCCACTTGTTACCTTCATACAAGTGCGTATGAAAATGTTTAATTAAAGTTCACCTTGTCATGAATTAAGTTTCATTAATACACAATATTATGCTGAAACAATGACTCTCCATTTGTAGCATAAGACAGACAACCGGTTGAAGGTACATGTTACATATACTTTGAGAGTTCTTAGCTTTTGGAACTCAATAATGCTCCACATGAAAGAAAGAGAGAGAGAGAAAGAGAGAATTAACAATAACACTGCATCTTCATAGAAGTTAAGGGGAGCTCTTATTGCTGACCTCAGTTGGTATTGGTAGACTTGAAAACATAAAACAATAATGACAGCTGAAAACTCACATGGTCATTTCTTCCCACCTGGAGGAAGAGGCAATCATAATCACATGACAGCCCTTCCCATCCTGGGAAGACTGAACTGTCACCTCCCCCATCAAAGCATTTACAGCTAAGACCAAGGGCAGGTATTTAAGGGTTAGCTCCACTAGGGCATGGCTGAAGGAAATCAGATTTCTGCAAATTACCTCAGATCTTAAATATCTCTGGTTTAGGCAAAATCACTGCCTGGTAGTGTGGCCTCTGGCTTTGAGAACTACTCAGCAGAGTCATCTAATATCTCCTTTGTCCAAAGTTGTGTATTGATATCATACTGCTCAGAAGCAATACTGGCTTTGAATATTCCCAACTCACCACAGATTTCTGTTTTTCTAGGGCTTCACTTCATTGCTTTCACAGACAAAACTGTGCAACTTTTGACAGAGTCATGCTGTTGACAAGATATAGCTTGAAGGAAAACTTGGAAAAAGTCTCACGCTGTATTGCGAAACTGCAGCCTTAATCAAGCTATAGAGAACAAGATGTAAAATGGTGAGGAATGTCAATCACCCAAATCTAAAGCTGATGAAAACCAGCAGATCTTCAGATCCTTGTTCATATGCCCTAACATATATCACTTGCACAAATGCCACTCTGTGCTGGACTCATCAGTACATAACATATACAAGAAACGAACATATCACAAAAAGTATCTGTTGCAAGGATGGTCCACAGTGCTGGTTTGTGCAGTTACAAACTCATTATCTCTGAGTCAAGAGTTCTGTCATCTTTGTTTACTTTTCAAGCAGCCAATAGAAGTTAAATGTTAAAATTAATTGTTGCCATAAGACCACAATCCAAACAATCTGGCCATGAGATTCACAAAACTTTCTTAGTGCCTTTACCCATTAGTTTTGTAGCAATATAACAAATCATTTTTGTTAGTCCCTTCTCTTTTTTTCACTTAAGACAGGCTTCACCATGTATTTTATTCTATAAAATATAGATTGAATTGAAGCAAGATCCTGATTTTATTTTTTTCAGAAACATTCAGCAACCTTTGCTTTACTGCCCTCCACTCAAAATTTTCCTCTGCACCCTTCGTATTTCATCAGCCAGTTTCTCCCTTCTGGTTGCAATCAAGAAATTTCACTTCTAGGTTGTGACAAACAGATCTATCTTGACGAAAGTGGAAAGAATTAATGCTCGAATCTGAAATCACCCAGATCTTCTGTAGGTCGACAGGTAATTTAGATCTGAAAATCTAGGTCTATCTTTAGGACTGCCTTCATTTCAATATATATGTGGGTAAATGTGCAGTTTAGTGCAGCAATATTAATTGGAAGCCATTAAGATTCCTCAAGAGTTTTGCAATAAATTAACATTAAAAACGCTGTATTGGTCAAGCGCTGACTCTTTCTGTTTGCATAAACTTTTGACCGTTTATATAACCTTTAGGTTTCTCTCTGTCTGATGACAAATAACCAGCTTCGATTCCAAACTCAAACCATGTCTGCTTGGTTAACGATTTACAAACAGGTATGGGGATAGTAACTTCAAAATGCCAACTTTACTTCTTCTTATTACTTTCTCTGTAACACAGAAAAGGTTAACCTCTTGTTTTACATACAATAGGATAAACAACTAAAAAAAAAAGCAAAACTGATTTTTGTGCCGAATGGCATCCACTTCTTTGAAAGTAAAGATAAAAAGTAATTAGCTCTCAAATACTAATTGCTTCTGGTCAGAACAATTAATGTTCATTTCAGCAACAGTATTGCAAAAACATCTGGACACCTGATAGGAATTTCCTTGAAATATCAGGATAGTAGCAGCTGCTTGGAGCTTTATCTAAGTAAATGCTGCATTTTTGTCTTGTGTTCTGTAACACAAGAAAATTAAATTGATGTTATCCTTAGAATGGATAAATGACTATCTTTTCATTTAAGACCTTCTGAAACTGAAAAGATGAGTAGCCTTTAACACACGAAGGAAGGAAGGAAGGAAGGAAGGAAGGAAGGAAGGAAGGAAGGAAGGAAGGAAGGAANAGGAAGGAAGGAAGGAAGGAAGGAAGGAAGGAAGGAAGGAAGGAAGGAAGGAAAGAAGTCACAGCTCCATCCTTCCATCCTGCTTTGCACTGGAATCTTGGATATGACACCCAGCTGTAATGGAAAAGTGCATAACCAGAAAAGAAAACAGAACGATTGAAATGAACTTCATTTTTGATGCTTATTAAGAGCATCATATATATATAGGCTAATCTTTTGATTTCTGCAGGTATACTTTGGTTAAACATTTAATTTTTGTGGATGAATGTGATACAATGAAACTGACTTTACATTTAAAATGAAATACATTCCTTCTTTCTCTAGGATGGAAGGAGTGCTTGATTATGCAGTTCAAAAATTGTTTTAGAACGTAATCATATGGCTGCATTTGTAATATGGCAATAGATCTTTTCAAAGATGCTGCACGATGCAAAGAACTTACATGTTGGACATGGAAGAGTTACTATCTTCAGATAGAATATCAGATCAAATACACTTCAGTCAAATCAACCCCATTTATGACAAAACTTAGTGTCTAGAAACAAAACGCATACAAATGGAGAATCCAAAATGTCATGACATTCATTAATTACATTAATTAAAAAGTAGATTAGGATAAGAATTTCACCAAAGTTCATTAATTAAAGAGTAAAAACATCCTATAGTAATACACGAATACTATAAAAATAGACCATTTTAACAGAAGCATGGCTAATACTCTTAGTCCTTCCGACACTGTGAAAATAAAACAATGTTGATTTGAGTCCTTCCCAGTTAGAGATATGTGTGAAATTTTCTGGTAATTCTCATCAGTTTTCCGGTGGGCAAAGGTCTATCACAAAAACCATTGCCAGCACAAGTTCCTAGCAACCTCTGCAGAGGCAGGAAGATGTAGATGCAGCTACAGCTTATCAGGATGGTTTTAAAGAAGCACCTTAAGCATCTAAATTGCTCTGAGCACCATTCCCATTCCCAGAGCAACAGTGCTCTTTTCTGCATGGTGGATCCTGCTATCCACATTTAGGTGCTAGAAAAAATGCTGGACTACTGATTTGGAAGGAAGCTGGTACCACTGCTTTACCAGCCATTGTGGCAAGAAACAGTGGCTAAAGGAGGGCTGACATGTCCTTTCCACATGACCCAGGGAGGACTCAGCTCCTTGTTTTTACAACAGGATTATGCGAGTCCCACTGGAAAGCAAAGCTCAGTGAAATAATACCAATATAAAGACATACTTCTTTTTTCATAGAGAACTGCATTTGCCCTTCTGAATATTGCTGCTCTTTTGGTGTTTTCGGCCAATGTTAAACACTGTTGGTCTTTACTGGTGAATAAGAAGGCCCTGTTGAAATTAAAAGGAGAGACCAATGTAAAAAACAATAATTCAATATGTACATTGTTTTTCTGAACACCTTTTCTAGTGTTCAGTTATGAATTCAGAAATCCAGAGTTCTAGAACACTTCAACAAGTATAAGATTCAGCAATGTTTCTCAGATCACTGAGCATCCTACCTCCCGTTTTCAGTGGTGACTCTAAGTCTCTATACCAAATCTAGGTTGAAAGGGAGCTACAAGAGCAAACTACAGCAAGGGAAATAACAGAGGATTTATAATGTACCAGAGACACTAGGGAAGACAGCAACTGCACAAAGGACCTTGACCTTCTCTCAAAAAAAATTAGCTGTCATTTAAGAAGCAAAATATTCTGCAGTAAATTGAAGTATGTCAGCAGTTACCAAGGAGGAGGAAAAACACAACAAGCCAGCACCTTAATTTACCTCATGATAACTGTTCTATCTCTTCATACTCAAAGCAATATAAGCACTTTGGAACATGCTGCCATTTGTCTAGCCAGTGAGTACCCGGTTTATAAGACATCTTGTAAAATTAGAGTGGATAGTGTAACCTGTACATTATTATCTTGGGAAACCTGACAAGCTGAGCAATTTCTATGTCTGTAGTTTATGAATCAATAATGAACAACAGCAATACGGTAGTCAGTCGTCTCTTTAAAATAAGTGCAATTTCCCCTTTTGATGCTGCGTCCTCCTCTTTTTTTAGATTTAGAATACAAAATTACAGAAAGTCAAAAACTCAGCAGCAGTGTATCCCTGCCTTGAATAAAAGCCCAGATAGGGGATCAAATGATGGAAATAACTCTGCAGACAACCTTGTTCAGAGTTCTAAAAGTGTCCACAAAAGTGGTAGATCTAGAACTCATGAAGATTATAGAAGAAAACCGCCCCAGCCTCGTATGGGAGGACAGTCTCCCACTGCATTAAAGATTATTCCCATTCATTACTACTAATGCCTACTTTACTGCTGAAGTTCACTGGGCTTTTAGGAATTAAGATTACAAAAGGTTTCACTAAGACAGGGGCCTAAGTAAAGGACAATGATACGGACTGGCCAGAGCCTTCTGTGCTCCCAACCCTCTGGGCCTGGTTAAATGCAGTTGCAGAGAGAGGGCTTGGGTGAAAATAGGATTTGCGACAGTCAGATGGTTAAGGTTGAGATGGCTGTCTATTTCTCAAACTGAACAGAAATTGCATAACTCTAGTAAAACTCAGAATAATAGCTCATCTGCAGGATAATTGGCAATGCAATGAACTTAAGCAATGCCATTACGGCTGTACTAATTTCCAATCAATTATTTATGACTGTTTATGGCAAAGGGAGCATAAAAGCATTTATCAAACCACATCCAATGTGTCTAGCTGTGCATCAAGATATCCTAATGTTTTCCAAAAAAGTCCTACATAATTTTTGAAATATCTTTATCAGTTTGTCTTCACCCAAATCTTCCAGGCATTCACTCTCTACAAATCTTTTGTTTTTCTCACAAACCTTGGAAATACATGCTTCTACAAAAATACCTTCAAAAGTTCAGTCAAAGAATAAGGTCAAATACTTCATTATCTGTGATGAAACCTATGGAAATCAGAAGGAATTACCTGCAAATAAATTTATTTTCAGTTTCACACTGCTCCGCACACTCTTCTTCACTACTTGTCTTATAAATTTGCTTCTTTGGGCTAAGCAGCCAAGCCCCCTCTGTTCTTACATAGCCATCTAGTATCTCTCCTAGCACTAAAAAAGAAAAGAGAAAGAGTTAAAAATGACAATGCTGATACTAACATGACTTATTCCAAATTTTCTTGTCAAATTCTATGTCACCTCAGAGAGTAGCATCATTTAATTATAATAATACAGGGTTAATGGTGACAAAATATGAGTAAACCTTGTGTCCCCTAATGTGGTGAAGGGTTGTGTCATTGAAGCAGATGTCAGAAAACACAATGGAAGGCAGGACAGAGATGTGGCTTGAACAGTGTTTTATAGCATTTTGAAAATTATAAAAAGCAGAACAAATCTACTGTATAAAGTGGTGGGAATAGAGAAGAGGACCCAAGGAGTGAAAAAAGCAACACAGTTTCAATGACAAAAATAATTGGTAGTCCATATTTTGGATAAAGTGAAGAAATGAGGCTCAGAGAGGATGTGAAGCAATGACCGTCCATTTCTGATAACTACCGATAAGAAATATGTAATCATTTCATTTTTATCAGTCACATCATAGTTGCTTCTCTTCAAGGGGTTGTGCAAGGAACAAGCCAGCCCCTGTCACTGGTGTGCTCATAGTTACTGTTCTTGTAATAACTCCATACTTGAGTTCATATAATAATCAAAGTAGCAGATATTATTCTCCACTGGAATGAATTAACATAAGACAATAAATTAGCAAATAAATTAATCAGTCAGCCTTTAAGCTACAGCTGCACATGAAATATATTAGATGCTAAAAAGTACAGCTACATGAATCAATTAACTCTCAAAACATTAAACTAACATCCTTCTTGGAAGGATCTTTTTCTATTTCATCTATTCAAATTCTGAATATCAAGCTATTGTTACCCTGACTTTAATGATTCTAGAAACAAGCTTGTGGAGGTGCCTCAAATGTGTTTCTTACAGTTTCTCGATCAGATGAAGATACGACTGTACTAACATTTGGCTCTGAGCGATTTGGGGACTCCCCAGGGCTATTCAGTTAAACATACTTTAGATTGAGGAAGGCTTAGCAACTACTACACTTTCTTCTGGTGTGATACATAGGCACAAATGTTCCTTGATCCAGTTAAATTCCTTGCCCCTCAGCCTGCAAATTAGTACAGTTCCCAATCATTTTACGCCAAAAAGACAGAACTAATAAAGTAGACACATGTGCCAAATTATGCTTCCTCTCCTACTGTTGCAAACACAGAGAAGTTCCTGGAGAGGTTCTGCTGGAAGTATGCTGGTGCAGAGCAGGGCAGGGTTTGGCCTTGGGTTCCTAGGCTTTCGGTTTGATATTTTTACTGTATTCAGGAAAGAAAAACAAGATACATTGGAAAAGGATAGAGTGAAAGTTCATTATGACAGGCACAGGACTCACTGATTCCAGTAGATATTTCAAGTCAAAAAATGAAAGAGAATGAAATTAGAATGAAATAATTTTTGAGAGAAATCATTAATTAAGGTAGAAGGATGCTGCAATTCTTTCCCCAAAGGACAAGGAATTAAAGAATTCCTAATATATTAAAGGGTGGCTTCCATGCAATCTTAATTTTGTTCTGATCTGACACTTTGACTTGAATCATTATATTTAGAGCACTTAATTTTAAAAATATTGGTTTGATTTGGATCATAAAAATATATTTTTTTCCCTTTTCTCTTATGATTACATCGTAGAGGACAATACTTTGAGAAAAAAAAATATAAATACAAGTAAAAACAACTCAGTATGTTTTATGGCTGCCATTTTTTTCTAAGCGTATGCAATTCTTCAGTGTTAAAAAGATATATTACTGCCTTATTCAAAAAGACAAATATTTACAGAAATTTGACAAAGAATTTACAGGTAAAAGCAGACAATTGCAGATGAAAAAGTCCAATTCCCGTAAATTCCGGTCCACAGACAAAACTATTCAAGAAGTATCTTTTGATTTGAAAGAGCCTGTTCACCTGAGAAAACACTGCTTAGAAACTAGAATTTGAATTCAAGTTATCTTTATTTAACATTAAATAATGTCTATAATATATTATTTTGAGGCATGCCTAATATTTCTATTTCTAAAGCTAACTCATCATCTAGATGCTATAAGTCTATCCATACATTTTACTAACATCTCCAACCTCTTTTATATTTTCCAGCTACACATGGCAAATTTATATTTTACTATTATTTCTGCACATAGTGCTGGCCCTCTTATAACTATATATTTAACTGTATTTGCAATTGGCCATTTCATTGCACAGAATTCCTAAATGAAGACATGCCATCTGAATTCCCCAGTAAGTTCAATGTTTTCAGTATGAAGATTACTTACTTGAACTTTCTGCAAGAGATACAGTCTATTAAAATACAAAATACATTTATTTAAAGAGCTTTACTTAGCCTTACAGATGATTTTATACCACCTTACACAAATGTGTTTTTAAAGCATCGAGCTTAGTGCAGGTACTAAT
Source organism: Nothocercus julius (assembly GCA_013398735.1). Lineage (NCBI taxonomy): Eukaryota > Metazoa > Chordata > Aves > Tinamiformes > Tinamidae > Nothocercus > Nothocercus julius. The sequence goes on along the minus strand of VZSV01000055.1, from coordinate 1,660,153 downwards.
ACTGACCAGATTTTGTCCTCCCCTACCAAAATGAAATGATTTTTTTCCCTGTAAGATTTTAGCTATGAAAAGGACTGAAACTTTAGTATAATTAAAGGCAGCCATCTCAGGGACTGTGGTGAGCTCTGCGGCTGATGTTTGGGCTGCTCTCCAAGGGTGCCTCCAGTCCGGGCTGCTCGGCAAGATTGAAAGATATTTGTTCTCCATGCAGATGCTGGGGCCTGCACTGCTGCTCTTCCTCTGCCTCTATAAATACAGACCCACTGAGCCCCTTCCTTTCAACCTCTCCTCGGTTTACTCAACAGTCACCCTCGCTGGGCAGGCACCCCAACATCCAGTGGCATGCGGGTATGTGGAGACACATGGATTTGGGGACCTACCTTTACAACATGTAGCTTACCAGTGCTGGGTCCCCATCCCCCCTACTCAGGTGGAAGGCAAAGGACTCTTACCTGAGCCGAGCAGGAGAAGAAAGAGGAAGGCAGCTTTGCTAATCCCCATTCTGGCGTAGCTGGGGGGTGCTGGAAGCTGCGTGTATCAGTGCACAAAGTTTTATTGACTCGCACAGGAGTGAGGCAGCATCAAACAAACAAGGCACTTGGGTTAAGTTAATCATTCTCCCACTTTGTGACCCCCCCTCCCCCCAACTTTGCCACAATACGGGTGTTCAGACAACCTTGAATTGGATATGTTACCAAAAAAGACTCAATCATTTGTACTGGATGCCTGGAAATATTAAGGTTCTCTTTATTTTTATTTGTTTTTAATTTTATTTTTTTTCAGGAGCCAAAATCTGGTCAGTAGGTGCTTTAAGACCAATTATGTGAAAATTGATATGAAATCATTCGTAAAATGCTAAGAAAAATGCAAGACAGAAGATCAAACTTTTCTTCTCAAAATTCATGTTTCCAGGCAGAACTTAAATTTCTCTTGACACTGTGCTCACTTCTAAGGTCTCAGTGATAATTTCCGTCATGCACATTTGTACCCATCTAGATGGACCAATCTCAGGGTAAGCACTGTTATCAGATCTAAATAATATTAAGCTTGTGAGATAGTTTAATTTTACTTTTTCATCAATGAATTAATTCTCTCCCACATTTCCTAGATCTAGGCATTTTTTTTTATTCATTTTGAAAGCAAGACTTGAAATTATTTTGGTTCAATGTTTAGCATGCCATTACTTTAGGTCTAGTAGTCATAGATAGCTGTTTAGTGCTTTCTTTCCCAGGCAATTAACCTAATTCTTCATGCTTAAACTCATGTAGTGAGGGTGTCAGACTTTGCTCTTCCAGGTCTTATCCTGATTTCAAAATCAGCTCACTCTGCATTTCCCAAGTGGCATTTGTCTGGAAAAGCTGCACTGCAAGACCCTTGTGTGGCTTTTCTAGCATGTTAGGTCATTGACTGAACTTCAAAACAAGTTGTTGAATCACATTTACAAGTGACTCACCAGAGTCAGATGGGGACTGCATACTGGATAAAGAATCACAGAATCACAGGATGGTCGAGGTTGGAAGGGACCTCTAGAGATCATGTAGTCCAAACCCCCTGCTCAAGCAGGGACACTCAGAGCATGTGGCACAGGGTCACATCCAGGTGAGTTTTGAAGATCTCCAGAGAAGGAGACTTCACACACTCAGTGGGCAGGCTGTTCCAGGGCTCTGTTACCCTTGCAGTAAAGAAGTTCTTCCTCATATGGAGATGGAATTTCCTGTGTTTCAACTTGTGCCCATTACTCCTTGTCCTATCAGTGGCCACCACCGAGAAGACTTTGGTCTCATCCTCCCTACATTCTCCCCTCAGGTATTTGTACATATTGATCAGACCCCCTTTCAGTCTTCTCTTCTCTAGGCTAAACAGGCCCAGCTCACTTAGTCTTTCCTCATAAGATAGATGCTCCAGGCCCTTAATCATCTTCATGGCCCTACGCTGGACCCTCTCTAGATGCTCCATGTCCCTCTTATACTGGGGAGCCCAGAACTGCACCCAGTGCTCCAGGGGCGGCCTCACCAGAGCTGAGCAGAGGGGCAGGATCCCCTCCCTCGACCTGCTGGCAACTCTTCTCCTGATGAAGGCCAGGATCCCATTGGCCCTCTTGGCCACGAGGGCACATTGCTGCCTCATGGTTAACTTGTTGTCGACCAGGACTCCCAAATCCCTCTCCACAAAGCTCTTTTCCAGCAGGTCAACCCCTAATCTGTCCCGGTGTCTGGGGTTATTCCTCCCCAGGTGCAGGACCCTGCACTTGCCCTTGTTGAATCTCATGAGGTTCCTCTCTGCCCAACTCTCCATCCTGTCTAGGTCCATCTGAAAAAGGCACTTATAGGTCATAAAGTTTAGTTCCATGCAACTGAAGGCAAAAAGTTCATAGAATCATGAGCTCCATCTTAAAACTAATGATGTTATCCATGTTATCCATGTATAAGGACGTTATTGTTCATCTCCTCAGACAGCACTGCTCCCTGCTGTCTCTGGACAAGCATGCGACCTCTTGAGGGCATAGTGCTTAAAACCTACGGTTGATTTTTCTGTCTCCTTTTGCGTCTTTCCTCCTCCTCCTTTTGCCCTCATAAGATCCATATACTGTCTAGATTTTTCCCCAGTTTTGATCTGGTAGTGCTTGTTTTGTTTTATTTAACAACTATAGGGAGGCCTACCTTAGGTGGAAGTTTATCAGACCTTATTTCAGAGTCAGGGTACTTTAGTTAGCACAGTGGTTAAAATATAAACAACAGCAGAAGGCTTTTTAAATAGAAGTTGACCCTTGAAATCAGGTTTACTGTAAACTGAGAAAAATCCCCTGCAAAATAGATTGTCAACAGTGTCAGAACACAGGTCACAGTTTATGTAATAAATTTACATAAACATAATTTCCTTAAATTTTGAACTCAGAAAAAAGGCAGAAAATATTTATCCGTTATTTGCTAAAAGTAAAAGGAACGAGAGGCAAGACTCAGCTGTTTGTAGGGAGTGATCTCAAAAGACAGCTCTAAGGGAAGGGCTCAGCTGCTGAAGTCGTGGTGAGTGTGGACTAAAGGAGCTCTTCTAGAGGGTCATATTGTGGCACAGATCCACGGACAGTTGGGAAATAAGGAGGATTTTTTTACATTCATTTCAAAGACAGCGAGAATATGTGACAAAAGAGCGATTTACATAGCCCTCATTCGTGGAGCCTAAGTGTACTGGGACAGAGAAGCCAGAGAGATGATGTGGATGGCTTCTAACAGCACAAACATGTATGTAAGGTGGGAAGTGGGTAAGGAATGAAGACGTTAGCAAAGTTAAAAATAAGATCTGTCACTTTAGACATAAAGGAATACAGAGATCAGAACAACTGTTGAATAATTTCATCTCCACAGCTTGTGGCCATAGAAGTTAATGTATCTGTGAAAGGAGAAAGTGACAGTCACATTGAGGCGAGGTAGAGAGGATGTTTGTTTCAAAATAAAAGGATTTAGTCTTTGAGTCATTCACTTTTTCTGGCTGTTGCTGGATGCCAAAAACTAGTGGAATAAATTCAGATAGACATGAGAAGCAAAGAGGTTAGAAAGGGAACAAAGTGTCATCTTTATAGCCCAAAGAGTCAAAGAACTAATAACTGCAGTTTCCGTGTTGCAGAAAAAATATTTTGAAAATCAGTGACCCACAACTGTCCTTACTAGAGCTGCAAAGAGGAAGAGTGACATAGAGAATCTGTCAGCAGCTTTTACTGGAGAGAAAACACAATCCTCTTCCCTGCCTTAAAAACAAGCAGCTGAAGAATACCCTCAACTCCAAATATTTACTTGGAAATACTGCCCAATTCGGTAGCAATTGTATTTTGGCACTCAGTGTGTGGGAACTCTTTGCAAATGGGGAGCAATTTCATTATATCCCTGCTAAGCAGGGGAGCAGACGCAGTCTTCCGTTTCTAGAGAGACACTCTGGAGAAGCTGTGTCTAGGCTCAGGGATGGTAAACAGCAGAGTGGCCAAAGAGGCAGCCTTGAGTCCTGTCCAAGTGTCCTAGCACATAATGCCCAACAGCAGTACTGCTTGGGGAAAAATGGTTCAGTAAGACCATTGCAGTGATCGCTTGTGCACTGCCTTCAGTCTTATCCTCTCTTGTTTTTGTTCTGCTCTTAATATACAGCAATCACCTTGCCACCTGATGTGTGTGTCCCTCTTAACATGTAGGGAGGTACAACAAACATGGAAAAGACATTTCTAGTAGGGGCTGAAATTCAATCTGTATGCCTCAGTTGGTTTTGTTCCCTTTTCTTCATGGAGATATAAGAAAGTGAGGCTCTTTCTGTACTCAGACTCCCCAAAGACTGGTGCCCAGAGGCTCATGGCACGCATTTCAAGGTTTAGCTATGTGCAGTGATTGCTGCAGAAGTATGTTGTTTACTGATGGCTCCAGCATCTAAGAAGAACTGACATTGCTATCAACTGTTTACAAATTCACTGAAATGGGACTAATGTTTATAGCTTGCCTCTATGGCAGTCTCACAAATGTGGGACAGGCCATGTCTATTTTCTGTATAATGTGTACATTGAAATTTTACAGTTCCTATATAGGTTTATTTCTGTGCTTATTCTTGACTTAATAACTTGCATAAAGGAAGCAAGGTCTAACCAGTTTAATCAAGTCAAAATGAAAGGGCAAGGAAGGAAACAATAGTCCCACTCAGGACTGTGTTGAATGGGGTCAGTTCAAGCCACTTAAGTGAACAAGATTTCTACCTTTTTTTAAGTGGGTAACAATATCACCTTCCTCAGATTTATTTTAATACTTCAATTAGAAAAAATGAACAGATTTATATGTGTGTTTCTGTGCATGCATGTGCGTATATGTTTATGTGTAAGAAAAAAAAAAAAGTGATTTATTTCAAGGGTATTTCCCCTGATGCCTCCTAAATTCTCATTCCATGGTGATAGTCTGGTTTCCCTAGAATCACTCAGGCTGGCGGGGACCCCAGGTGCTCTCTAGTTGACCCAAACGAAAGCAGCCATAGTCATATTTATACCAATATTTAATCATTTAATGCTTTTTATTTAGCAAAATGAACAAAACCTTGTTTTTACCATAATTTTAGAGTAAGACACTTATTTGCATTTCAGACTCTTCGCACCTGCGGAAGTTAAATGTCATTTTACTTAAATCCCCTAGACAAATTGTCCACCGCTTGCTGCTTTAAACTGACATGGTATTTTGCCAAGTAGATATTGCTTGGGCATCTTTGAGTACAAACATCGGTGATTTTTGTGAGTTATATGAAAAATATTCAAAAAAATAGTATTGAAAATTATACAGGAATCAATATATAGGAGGCAGTATTTATAATAAGCTTTCAGATTATTTGCAAAATTTCAGAATTTTCCCCACATTTCAGAAACTGCTGTAAGCTATAAAAGGACAGTAGAAACAGGACTGAATACTCTAGATGCACTATAATGACAGTGCACCTCTGATGCTTTTTTGACCCAAAGTGAATATTTCCATATGTACAGCTATGTGTTGAGCAAGGCCAGCCAATACATCTGTAGCTTAACTTCAGCCTCCATCTTAGCAACACTGAATACTGTTACCTAGGACCTTCCTGCTGAAATCCAGCTCTGTCTTGAATACTCGTCCAAAGCCTCTGAATTCAACGCAACTATCACTAAAATCATGAAGGATTCGCAGCTCACCTCATTCAATACTTTCATCCTATCTCCTCTAACCTGCTATGGTTTCAGGTTGAAAGTCTCTGCAGATCACTTAAAGGCAATTTCACAAACAAATTTTTTTTTGATTTTATTTCAATTCAACTTCCCCACAGATTTTTTTTTGATGGAGTTCAGGGAAACTGCCAGAGGGGAAGAACATACATATTTTTCTCCTAAGTTAGCTATAACACCTTCTTTGTTTGCAAGCACTTTGTAAAACTATTTATGATGGTTCAAATTTAATAAAATTTGTATAATAAGTCCATTAAACTTATTACACAATGTTCCTTTTATGTTCCTAATAAGCAAAGCAACAGCAACAAAACCTTGCTGTTTAATTCAACCGCTTGTGTTTGCCAAAGATAGCATTGGAAAAGGTAATTTTTTTGCCTGAGTCTCGTGTAAACTCCTAAACTAAGATTTACATGGAAAGGAAGTACATGGAAACTTTTGCTGATCAGTTCTCTTATTTGCTCCAGCTCTGTTTTGGAGCAAAGTAAATTTCTGAATGATATGCAATTTATATATGCCATGTGTACAAAAGACTGTAGCTTATCATATTCTAATTAGACCAAATGAAGTGCAGAAATATAAGATCCAGCACAAACATAGATTCGGAACAATGATGAAAGCAGGGTGAAAAGTTAACCAGCATATGCTATGAGCAACTGGATCTATTTTCGTAACTTCTTTTCAGAAGAAGTTCAAAGTCCGCAGCCTCTTCCTGAGTTACGAATTGTCCTGCAATCTTACAACATCTTGTATAGGTTAATTTCCCAAAGCAAACACACTGTTACCAGTCAAAAAGATTAGAAGTGCTGCAGTTGTCTGCAAGCTTAAGGTAAACAAAGAAAGTCCAGCAGTACATTTGCAGCCGTGAGAGAGATTAAGAAGCTAGTGTGAAATGAAGGTTGGATGAAACAAAAAGGATGACATGACTAATGTGCCAAGGATGGAGGGTGCCAGCTGATGACAAACTTCTGGTGTTACTAACAAATTCAGGGTCCAAAACCTACCTTATGTGACAGTATATTAACCAATCATCCTAGCAAGCGATGGTACTAATGAGCTGTGCTGTAAATATAACAACAGATTTACTACTTAGGCCAGAAGAATGGAAAACACAAGACGATCTCTTAAAAACAGTATACCAACTATGTGACAAAACCAGAATGAATGACAGGTAACAAGTCAAGAATCCTCATGCCAATGAAACAGCTAAAACCAGAGTTATTTTCTCAGATGGAGAACATAGTCATAGAATCATTATGGCTGCAAAAGACCTTCAAGAGTACTTAGCCCAACTGTAAGCCCCTCAACACCATGACTTGCTAAACCATGTCCCTAAGGGCCTCACCTACGCGTTTCTTGAACACTACCAGGGATGGTGACTCCACCACTTCCCTGGGCAGCCTGTTCCAGTGCTTCACCACTCCTTCCTGCAGAATTTTTTTGTAATATCCAACCTGAACCTCCCCTGGTGCAACTCTAGTTCTATCTGTAGTTATTCTGGAGAAGAGACTGATCCTCACCTCACTACAGCCTCCTTTCAGGTAGTTGTAGAGAGCGCTAAGGGCTCCCCTGAGCCTCCTCCAGACTGAATAACCCCAGCTCCCTCAGCCGCTCCTCACAAGGTCTCTGCTCCAGCCCCTTCCCCAGCTCCGTTGCCCTCCTTTGGACTCGCTCCAGCACCTCCACGTCCTTCTTGCAGCGAGGGGCCCAAACCTGAACACAGTACTCGAGGTGCGGCCTCAGCAGCGCCGAGTGCAGGGGACGATCACTGCCCTGGTGCTGCTGGCCACGCTGTTCCTGACACAAGCCAGGAGGCCCTTGGCCTTCTTGGTCCCTGGGCACAGAGCTGCCTCGTGCTCAGCCGCCTGTCGACCAGCACCCCCAGATCCTTTCCTCCCATGCAACTCTCCAGGCACTCTGCCCCAGTGGGTACTGCATCCTAACGCAGGATTTCCAGGCTGTATTCACATAAAAGCCCCAAAATAAAAAAATAAAAACCCAAAGTGCTTTCTCAGACACCTACAGGAATATTATCGACCAAGAAAGAATTTAAATACCTGCAGAACCAAGTCACAAACTTGGAACAGGTAGGTTTCTGTTGATTTCTGATGCCACTGGAACATGTTCTACTCTGCAATTTCCTTTAATCACTGTGGTGGTGTTTGAATAGCCTTTCTCTAGCCCCAGCTGTTCTTGACAGTGTCAGCAGCAGTCCTCATCCATAGCTGCAGGACTGCAGGATTTTAGTACAAGTGTCTCACAAATATGTTACCTGTACGAGAGCCATCGGGCTTTTTTTTTTTTGCCCATTGGAGCCCTTTTCTCATGTAAAACTATCTTCTTTTCCTTCCCCTGCAGCTCAGCACAAAGCTCAGCTGGGGAAGTAAACCCGAAGAGGAGCAACTCCACTGTGCTTTCATTCAGCTCCTGTCAGCAAAAGTCACAGTCTTGCTTGGCCTCTCCTGTCCCATGGCAGAAGCTTGTTCTGGTCGTTACTTCCCTTCTTCATGAGCAGTGGCAGAAAGAGGATAGATGCCAATGAAGGAGACAGGAACAGGCCTGATTTGGAGAAAGATTTCTTGCACAGTTTTGTAGAAAGACCTTATATATACAGAAGGGCCAGCTGCTTGAGAGAATTGAAATAGGAACCTGATCTCTGCCACTGCTGCAGCAGCAGGGCTGATTTACTCATGCACAGCACAGACACATTTAACAACAGTAATAACTGAACAGTTTGGCTTGCTTCCCAGTAACTACTCATTCTTTGCTAGTAATGATATTTATTTAAGATTCTTATTAATTATCTCAATTTTAAAACTATACTTGGAACGCTGTTTCTTTAGCACAGACTGCTTTCTCAGTAAAGCCAGCTTGCATAAAGATTCAGTGGGCAACCATCACATTCTTGATCCAAGAAACAAAACTAGGAACATGGACAAAAACAGCAGGCTTTGATAGCTGGGTACAGTCAAGTACCCAAGACTTGACTCCATATTGAACAAATCTGTCTTCATCTTGGCAAACCAGAGGTCCTCCAACATCAGCCTAGGGGACAGAAGAGAGAAGGTGAATCCTCTGGTGATGGCACTAGACATGAAAACAACAAAACACTAGCAGGAATGATGTTGTGGTGACTCCGAAGGCCTCAAAAAGCTTCAGAGAGGGGAGGAGGTTTTTATTAGACCAGATAATAGCGTTGGGAAAAAAAAAAAAAAAAAAGAAAAAGCTGTCTCCAAGCATACAGGTCATTCTTCTGGTCTGAAGAACAGAGACTCAAGCACAAGTCACTGCTTTGGGAATACCGTCAGGCTATGAGGCCAAATACACATCAGAAGGAAACTTCTTAATTTTCCACATCCTCTGACTGGACAAATGGAATATAACTGCTAAAATAACTTCTTAAAATACAGGTGTGGCAAAGTTCTCACATATCTAGTGATTTGTGTGCCTAGCAATGAATTGCTAAGGTCTGTCAAAAATATCATTTTCACTAGCAGTCCTGAATATGTGCTCATACAGACCAGCATTTTCTTTCTGTCTCTGTCACCAGGTAGTCACCAACTTTTTATTGAGAAGCTCCCAACCTGATCCTCTCCATTAAGAAAATAAAATAACATTTTAAAATATTTTTACATATTTGTGAAAACTAGAAAAGCAGAAATACTTGAAGCAAATTAAGGATAAAATAAAGTGTTACAACTATGGACACAGTAACCATTCACTAGTTTCTCCTCTTTCTCTAGGAACTAAGGAAAGTCCAGGTTTTCACAGGCTTTGCTTCAAGTGGGATGTGATATTCACAACATCTGGCTACTATGAGTGGAACATGTCAGCATGCAGTTATAACTGCCATTATACCTGCTGTTCTAATTGACCATGTGAGTGAAGAAGAGGTTCTGTGTATGACTCAGTTCTTACACTTTATGTGGAAGCCTTAATTTGCTGAAGATATTTCAGGGCCTTGAAAGTGCAGATTGGCTTTTGATTTGCTTGGTCTCAAGACTAGGTTGTTCTTACCTCGCAGAGATCTATGCTTCCAAAAGCAAGACGACCACAAAATTCATGATTTTTGACCCTTCCATTCAGAACTTCTGGGCGATTGCATGCTTTATTTTCAAGCACCGGTAATTCAACGTACTTTAGTCTATTGTCTCCATCGGTACCTTTGTGAAAAACCAAGAAAACATAACAGTTATAAATGGCAGCCTATCCAATACGACCCAATGAAATCTGATAAATGAAATGATTGAGATCTGTCCCCAACTCTACTATAGACTCTGAGGTCCTGAAGAACTTGGTTACATGTTTTAACTTCTCTGTATTTGGATTGTTCCTACTCTAGAATGGAGATAGCAACGCCTATTCTCCTTCGCAAAGTGTTACAAAATAAATTAAAAGCAGATGCTTAGTTTCAGGGCCGCTCTTTTCAGCCACTTAGACTCAGAAATGGTCTGTTGTCTTTCCACCCTAATATACACCCAGAAGAAATCTCTCCTGTGCTGCTTTCTGGCAGTGGTTGACTAGAAGATAGGAAGCCTCTGCCATCTTGTGGCAGCCTCAGCGAAAAAAAAGGCAGGGTAAGGAAAGGAAAAGGTGAGTGGAAAGCCAGTAAGCACCGTCCACTGTGGAGAAAAGCGGTTCTTCGTAACGCTCATGAGTTGCAGTAATGGCATAACATATTTGAGTAGCATCAATTTTGTAGCTAAATGCAGGGGAAATTACTGTGAGACAGATTTTTCTGTTGGTTAGTTTTAGTTATGAGATACACACACAAAGAAGGGTCTATTGGCTTGTTTTTTAAAACTAGAGTCTTAATAAGGTGCTGTGCTGTTTGCAAATGGAATTGGAAGGACATTCCTTGTGTTTGGTTCAGTGGTAGCAAATGTGTATGTGTGGGAGCAGAAATGACAGCAGGCACCACCATCCCTGCCGGAGTCCATGGAGGTGAGAAAGGCTCTGGCAAGGACAGGTCAGAAAGGGCTGGGGATTGCTTTGGCTCCAACCCAAGTATGGTAGAGAGAGAACCAGGCAGCAGGAAGCCACCTAGATCAGTTTTTAAGGGTAAACTGTGAACAAAGGGGCTATGGGCTTTAGTGACATTGAAAGCCTTCAGCTTGTGCTCACTCTGCCTGTGCCACAAAGGTAGCTAGATCTAAGCAAAAGCTAACCAAAAGGCACTGTGTTTTTGGGGATGTTGTCTTGTCTCAAAGGTCTTGGGGATGGGGCTTCTGCATGTACCTTATCTCTCTGGCATGAACATAGATCCCTACAGAAGTCTCTGAAGACAGCGATGTTTTGACTTCAGGTAATCAGGTGCAAACTTCCCTCATTTGTTTAAAAATTGTCTATCTAAAGGTCAACGGGGTTTATTTAAGTAATTTCCATATTTTTATAGAGAGAGCATATACAGCGTATGTCTTAGCTGATGAAAGACTAAAGTAGAAATAAAAGAGGACAAAAGTCTCAAGTTTCATTCCCTTCTTTCTTTTCACTTGTTTAATGAATTCACATGACTTCTGAAGAAGAAAAATCAAACTCTAAGAGAAAAAAAAAGAATAATGTTGTCTTATGATATTTGATGTAGATAAATCTTTGTAAAAATTGTTTTTAAAGTTCCCTGAGTATTTCTATTTTGGGACAAGATTTGAAAACTCTCCCAAGCTTTCAACCACACTGAATGTGTTTTACCTCTTGGTTTTCCCCAGGCAGTTAGAAAACATACTCTGTTTCTTTCTGCCACCAAACTTGTTTCAGGTAAACAAACAGGTTTCACATGGTCAGTAAGCATTACGGGACTAGAAAACAAACAGAGAAAAATAAAAACATCCTTAGAAAATAATCATCAGCTCATTTATTCCTCATACTCAGTTAATGTTTTAAAGAAAGGAGAGGGCTGGGGAGAGAGGAGAAGAATATGGTGCCTTAAAACCATATAGATGTTTTTAGGCTGTTTTTTTGGCCACTTAGTGAAAAAGGTTACTTACCAGCAATTGAAAGTGTCTGAGATGTGTGGGTGGGCACAGTCACAGTGTGAGTGTATCTGCAGCACAGTGCTAGAGAGCTGATCTCTTTTTTACCCAAGCAGTGCTTGTAGGAAGGTGCACAAGCCCAAGGCCAGTACTAGCACCCTTTGCAGGTGGTGGGAGCCTGAATTCTCCCTGGTCCTCCCAGTCTCAGAGGTTGTGGACACTTGCAGGGACTTCACAGGAGGAGAGAAAGATGGATGAAAGACTAAATAAGCAGGCACAGCTAAAGCTTTTTCCTTTCTCTTTTGAATTCATATCTATACAATTACATTGTGGATGATTTCATGCGATACCTAACACGTAACTCAAGCATCCTGGTATCCTCAATAAAATAAAGGCAAAAGCACATCTGTTCCTTATTGCAGCACCATGCCTAGAAGCGTCGACAGTGGCATAAGAATTGATGGAAAGCAGTTCTGCAGGGGATGAAAATGATGCATAGGGAGGCCAATGGCATTGCTTATGTTCAAGTGACAGAGCAGGGTCTCCATCTTAGCAATTTCATACAGTGAATCATCTAGTGAAATAATCTTTGCTTCGGCCTATCTGATTCCTTACTGGCTTTCAGTTGTAGATGTGAAAAGATTATATGTCTTTTTAAGTTATAATATGCTAAATATTTTTTCAAGGTATTTTATGCTAAGAGTCAGAGGAGTGCCAGTGGTTTCAGTTCAGTGAACGTGTGTCTGAACAAAATGTCAAATGAGATAGGACAGGAACCAGTCCTGTGAAGGATAGTCCTAACTGTGAAAGACAGCAAAAGGACTGAACTCCACGTGTGAGGCAGGGTAAAATTAGCCTTTGTACATTTCTTTTCAGGGCCAGAAATGAAAGAGAACTAGCAGATTCCCTTTTTCTTAATAAGGCCATGCCAAGGTCAGAAATTCTATGAAGATTCAGGAGAATGAGAGACCAAATGGAACTGCTCCTGACTGATAAAATGAAGGCATCTGCAATGCAAAGATCTGACTTAAAAATGAACACAGGGTCCAGGAAGTTAGAAATGCTAAACTGATCCTATGTTGAAGGTACAGTAGCCCCAATACCATCATCATTATTTTGAACTCCATTTTCCATTTCTTTAAAGTCCAGGATGAGCATTTATAATATTGACTTTCACATGGTTCCAGGAAATTGATTGTGGAAATCAGTTGGATGGAAATCAGTTCTGTAGGTTCCAAAACTGGTTCAACTGGCTGAGGTTCACCTCTAAACAAAGCACATTTCTTATGGAAAGAACGCCTGAAGATAGATGAGCAAGAGGAGGCTTTGCTTTCAAGGTTTTATTTAGCACCCCAAGTCTAATTCCACTGTTAGTTTGGTCCTCACAGCATTTCTGTTTGCTGCCTTGCCTGCTGTGGCGACAGCAGTCAAAAAAAATTTTTTTTGAACTGGAGCAACTGTTTTTTTGCAGCTTCTGCTTTGACAGCTTCAAGAAGTTATCTCTATTTCTACCTATTCTGCACTAAGGAAATTCTAGGTCTGTCTTAAGATGAGACCTCGCCTCAGAAAGCTCATTTGCACACAAGAAATGTGGCTTTGAGGAGCTTGAATTTAACACAGAGTGGTAATTGGCAGCTCCTCAGATGCCGCTGATGTTTGCATGATCTGTTATAAGAAACTGGACCTTTCCACTTGCTCCATGCAGAAGGTGCAGTCCCTCCTGGCCAGCACTGCAATCATGGATGCTCAGGGCTGAGGATTAAGAGCCTCTGAGCAGAAGATCCTCCAGCTACCACCCCACTTTGATTTGCCTCCTACCTCCCTATTTCAGTGGAGTTGCTCCTTAGTGGTGGGAAGCAGTGGATGAGTGGTGAGTGGGAATCCTTCACAACAATCCCTCCTCCTAACTACTACTTGCCTTTCCTAAGCTGTGTAAGTAGCTCACATGGGTACGGCCAGAGTGAGGTCACTCAGAAGGAGGGAAGCTCAGAGTTTGCCCTAAAATAGATTCCCAATCAGAGGACTCAGAGGGACTCTCACACTTGTTCACACCCCCTAAAACCAGCTCTCAGAGTCAAATCCAGACAAGGTAATTCATGACTTCACAGTAAAAGCATTAAGTGGGAAAGCCTGGGTTGAAATTGTACCTGCTCATCTTCAGCAAGGCAATGTCTGCTCCTTTGGGTTCCTTGAATAATTTCTGAATGCTACGGATTTGCAAAGATGGTTCTGCCACCTTCAGGTTCTGTAGCCCCAGAAAGACCCTGTAGGAAGAAGGTTCTGATGACCTGTAAGAAATGACAGAGGCAAGATTATACTTATATACATATAAATAGGAATTTCACTCTTACAAAATTTGCTGATATCCCTGGAGAACTGAATTTAATGAGATGGCCAAGATGCTGTTTTTGATAATGAACACCTAAATTAATCTTGGAGAGGAGGGGATTTTTTTAACAGTTTGGTTTTAATGCTTATAGAATATCCCATGGGCTGTACTTAATGAGGCACCTTCTTATAATGTACACAGCTCCTGGAGCCCAGTAGGTCAGCTGCTGCTTTTCCAAACATAATTACTACCAGCATCGCTGCTTTTCAGAAGGGAAGAGGGCAGATGAGAAAAGTTATTTCTATGGGAAGACAGAAAACAAGAAGTAGGTTGAGAGTATGTAATAGCCAGGTGGAAATTCCTTGACACAAGATACAATTGCTCTAGTCAGATTCAAAGCAGAAAGCTCATTTTTTCTTAGAATACTTTCTCCTGCCCCCCCACCCCCAAAAAGGATACTCACTGTTGCAAGCACTGAGCTGCAGTAAGAACCCACTGTGGATGTATCAAAGTACCCACACAATGGTGCTCATTGGTACTGGAATAGAGAAGACTGTAATCAGATTAACTTAAGGCTGCATAGTCCACTCTCCTATCATTTCTGCTATGCACAATAAGAAATACTGGCAAACTATAGCTATGTCCCTAATTCAAATCTTTATCATTCATAAATTGTATATTGTCAATGGTATAAGGAATCAAATACAGACTTTTAAGGCATAAACTTTATTTCTGCAGAATACGAGGTGCATGGAAAGCAGCTTGATACCCAGACAGAAGTTTTACAACGATGTTCCAGTGTGACAGAGCACTATTGCTTCCAGGAGTATAACAAAAATAGTGACATTTCCTAACAATTTTAGTTGTGGTGTAATGGATTTGACCTGAGCAACTAAAAAAAGGCTGCATCTGGCTGATTTTGGGAGTGTAGGCTCTTACTAGTTTTCTAAATAAGCATGTCATTTATGACTTGCTATGGACTTGCAGCTTTTCTTGGTATATTTATTGTGGTGACTGTCAAAAACTCTACCGAAAATTTCATAAGCCTTTCTGTTAGCACTTCTACATCCTCTGTTCAGCCATTTTCACTATGGCTGTGAAAACATTATGCATTATGGTGGTTTTATATTGAGAGGTGATGGTTTTCACATGACCTCTAACACGATTAGGGCAGCCTCAGCATCAAATTACATTTAAACCGGATTGGATACCATATAAGAAGGGATAAGCAAAATCCAGTTGCACTCACTGCAGGTTAGTGGCTCCATGCCTGGGCTTAACTTCCGCACTGCATGCTGCAATTTACTCTCATTAACCTCAGCAGGACTTATTCCCTCCCCATTTCAGTAAATCAAAGCATGTTCAAGGCCTGCATTTCAAGTCTGCCCTCCAGAGATTCAGCAGAAACTGGAAAGTTTTGGGATAACTATTCAATAGTGCTTATCTGTAGAAATTATAAAATTTTATAAAATTACATTTTAAGATATTTTATATAGAGACCAAGGCAAGTCTCCAGAAGCACATGTTCTCTTTTGTGACACTCTTTCTAAAGGCTGTTCCTTATTGAACCCTGCTGCCCACAGAAGGCCATGCAGTTTGGAATATCAATACCTCATCCTGAGGCTGACGTGCCAAGGCCAAGACCCCGGAGAAGCATAGCACATGCTGTATGGCTCACAGGTCTGCTCTCTTCTCATCGGGAATTTTCCACAGCCAGGCTGAAAAGAAGCTACAGAATAAAAGAAAGACACAGTGAAACTGAAAGCAGCTCTGTAATGCCTTTCACAGGGCAATCAGATGAGAAGAAAAAAGAATAAGGTCTCTATCTCCTCTTTAGGGTTCCATTCTTTATGCGGTTAGAAATTAAGGGTTAAGAAACAAGCAGCACCCTTTGACCCCATTATATCATTATTATTATCAGCACTTTAAGCTGGGGTTAACATGTCACTTTTGACATGACGAGATATTGACAAAAAAATAGCAAAAATTGTCAGCTGTATCAAGTATGCCTGTAATCAGCTAATACAAGTAAAACTATGATGAGCCAGAATAGAAGGAACATCTGGGTGGAAAGCTGAAGGGAAAAGAGACTGAAAGGAAGTACAAGAGTTTAATGTCCAGACCAATTAAATGTAATAACTCTCTAAATTCCTCAAAACCCTACAGGCTCCACTTATATTCAGTTTAAACTGATCTGTAGTTATCATAAATAGAATTGAGTCACTATCTCCTCGTCACAAAATATACTGACTGTATACTGACAGAACTGTAATTCTGTCTTCACTTAGCTCATTCTGCTTTCTTGGTAGCCCAAATATCTCTAAATTTTTCAAATAGATGGATTGTCAGTGCTGAGTAAGGACCCAAGTAACTCTTTCCAGAGCCGCATATGTTGCTATGAACATGAAATTTCTTGGTTCCAGTAACAGACAATTAAAAAACAATCAAAGACAGAAGGCAAGAGACTTTAAAGCTCACATACACTTGAAATTAAAAATCTAATATTCAAAGGCTGCTTTGAAAAGAGATTAGATCTCAGAAGTAAAGATTCATCATAGCAATTTCAGGGAGAAGAGCTTTTTACAACTGTGGTTTGTGTTTTTGTATACTATTCCATATTCTTTTTCCCTGTAAAGATCTTAGGTCTGGCTGGCAAACTTAATACATACAGTCATAAAGCACTGCTGTTTAGAGAAACTCATTAGGTGGCCAGCATGAAGAGCATTTTATAATACTGGGAGAGAGACCTCTCTATGCAGTTTTTTATTGCTACACTGACAGACAGAGCAGGAAACCGGCTTCCAGTTGTTATTTGAAGTTATAAGAAACAGAAGAAATAGACTTTTCATCTCACTGCCAAATATATGAAAAAAGGTTTGTCAACATTCAGACAAAGCAGGGAAAAACAAAGCAAATTAGGTGACTGAAAAATATGCCAAGCAGCGCTCCCAGTACATTACACTTCTTATTGACTCCCATTGCCAGGGTACCTTTCGAAGCTAAAAATTCTTTTGTTGTTGACTTTTTACACGAAGAATACACCTGCACAGTATGCCAAATGTAGTGTCCCAAAATAGAAAAAAGTAAATAAGGAAACCTATATAAAACATCCAGGACCAAATCCATTCCCCAATCCTGGACAGACTGGATAGCTGGGCAATGAGAAATCTTACGAAATTCAACA
>VZSV01000055.1:1574342-1637563 GCA_013398735.1 Nothocercus julius | reverse complement strand
ATGTTGTGTCAGTTGGTGACTTATATTCTTCACTGCAGTTCCTCCCCATTAAAAGTCCAACTTTCCAAAAATGTTATTTGGCAGATTTTGCAATGTATCAAGAAGAACAACTGCAAAACAATAGCGACAAAGTGGCTGAACAAAGATTTGACGTATTTATACTGAGAAATAAGAATCTCTTTGCTTTAATGTCCTTGTCTCAAGTACACCGCATTACTCATACCAGCAGACTGTTGTTCTGTCCCATCGCAGTGGGCAACTGCGCAGTATTCCCACCGAACAGCTCTGTTGATTGTGTAGCACCAAGGCCTTTTCTCTCCATCAGGGTTTCTACAGTAGTTTTCTTCTAAGCCTCTGAAACAGAAACACTGACTTAAAGGTACTCATGAAATCAAGAATGGTTTGTGTACAAGACTAATAATTACTGCATGTAGAATTCAACTCAGCAATTACATTTGTTCATATTACAGCTGAACTGGCCTGTGTGCCACGATTTTGGGACAAGTCAAAAGCTTTTTTAACCACAGTCTAGGTGTTGATAACTTATAAAGCGCTTTCCATTGTTGCTTGTCTACTTTTAACCCTTCCTCGGAGGCCAAGATGGGGCTGTAAATGCTGACTGGAAAACATAAGGGCCTGATGTACTGGGCCCTTATTGTCAGACCAAAGGGGAGGGTGGATATCACACACGGCTTTTTGGAGGTGCGCAGGCCAGCACCAGGGCACACTGTTCTCTGCCCTTCTGCAGAGATTCCACACGCCCAGGACTACTTACTGGATCCTTTTAGCCCACAGGGTCCCATTACAGCGCTAAAACCCTTGTGAGTTCCAGCTACTCAGGCTCTTTGATAGTGCTCCACAGGCCAAGCTTCTCTGGCCTTGGAGCACCAGGAGAGGGAGAAAGAGCAGGAGGAGTAATGCGCTGAAAGCAAGCAAAAGCCATGGGGCCATTGGGGCCACAGAAATGTTTAATACAGAAGCAGTAAATGCTTACAGCTGTTCAGCAAAATGAGCAGGAATGCAAGTACAGGTGAGACAAGTTCATGAGAATAAACCAGTGGGTTAAAAAAAAAAGAATGCAGAGAAAAAATGAACTGCCATAATTATAGCTGGCAAAGGGAGAGAAAAATCACAACACAGTCATAAGACATCTGTGCATCTCTTGCCTAAATGTCTGGATCGGTTCTTTGATTTTTGTTAAAGTCACTGAAAAATGAAGAGGTTCAGCATACTTGCAGGGATAGCTGTCAGGAATCCAGCCATGTCTGTGAGGAAACTGTGTGTTCCAGTGTTGGCAAGTGCTTCCTGATTCAGTGACAGCTATTCTACCCCGATAGTCTTCTCCATTACCTGAAAGACACTGGGAACTGGATTCAGAAACTGGTGGGCGAGAAGCTGTAATTGCAGGGTTTTTTAAAAGGAAAAAAAAAAAAAAAAAAGAAAAAAAAAAGGTTAGCAATGCTTTAAAATATACTTATTAAAAAAATTACATTTTTCTTTCTGCAGAGGTGACATCAGTGAAAGCCAGGGCAAAGCCAGCATGCAGGTTTTCACATCCTGTTTCTGCTCTTTTACAGCAGTCAGTAACAACACTGCTGGATCAGGCCTGACTTTGCACCTGCAGTTTTATGGGAACAGAGCTTGAAAGGGAGTATAGACATTTACATTCTTGTAAGAACATCTGGGATGAAGGGAGCACATTAAGATGACACACACAGGTGGTATGGGAGGGCAGAAGGAATAAGATAAGGCCCAAGAGAAAGGTGAGAGAGAAAACACAGCAGTTTTTGGAGCAAAGGCTCCAGAGATGGTGAACTAACACAGTGAGGCAGGAGGAAGAATGAAGGAAAGCCGACTGATATGGTTGCACAAAGTAAAAGCCATGATCAAAGTAAGAGCCAGAATCATGGAAACTGGAGAGATCAAAAGGAAAATGAACATACTTTACATATGTATTAAACATACATCATATGTATACTTTCTTGAGGAGAGAAGTATGAGTCTAAACAGTCATTTTGTTCCATAAACTTTCTGCAAGCTTTAAGCACAAAATGAGTATGCTATTGCACCTCTTGCACAATTTTCCTTATCACCGCCAAGGCTATGAACAGTCATTCTTCCATCTACAAATGAGATGCTGAAGTGAACTAAATTTAGCAAACATATTCTGCTTTATAGAGAACCAGACAGAGCAGATGCATGAGAAAGCAAACTTTAGAGATACAAGCACAAGTTTTTTCTCAAAGTTTGGTATAGTTCTACATATGGCAATGCTAACCTCATTATTGAGCCCTTGGAAATGTCCAGGCCTAGTATATTTGGTTTAATGGATTAAGGGCAGGTTTTCTCCTGAGACCTGAATTTGTTTTGCAGGATTTATCCCCCTCTAAGAAAAGTGAGAGCGATTGCCCTGTGTTAGCCAACACCAAGCAAAAATACACAACATGCTGATGGTATTTGAGTTGCTCACTGGTCAGGTGAAAACTACAGCCTGAGGTTAAAGCTGAATGACATGCTTCTAGGGTTAATTGAAAAATAAAGTTGTTGAAGACAAAGTACTGCTTCCATAACTTCTGGGGCAATGTGGTGCTTTATGGCCCCTGTACCCTCACTGAACCTACATGGTTTAAGGTAACAGAAAATTAGTGGATGCTGCTGCTTAGTGATGTACACCTTCTCTGGTTCACAAGGATTTCCTCAGGATACTTGGAGCTGTGATTTTTGTCTTTCCCCTCCCTGTATCATTTTGATGAGAAGGGCTACCCTATGGTGGGATCTCTATAAGTCAGACTCACTGCAGCGAGGAATGTCACAGTATTCCCAGCGTTTAGTGGGGCTGGTAGTGAAGCACCAGGGACGAAGGTCACCATCAGGATTACGACAAAAATTCATCTTCAGATCCTTCTCTGGAAAACTGAATATTAAAATGCAAGTTAAGCTTGTGAGCCAGTTATGGCTGGCTGTAACAGTCAAGCTGTCTGCAGGGAGAATCTCCCAAGCACTGAGGATGAGAGGGACAATTCAGCACTGACTGTGACTCACTTTTCCGGAAGAAATCCATGCATATGAGGCTCTTGGACATCCCAGCGCTGACACTGAAACCCGGACTCTGTTCTGGACACTTTTCCGTGATAGTCTTCACCATTACACTGCATGCACTCCACTGTAGGGCCAAGGCAGAAGGAAGAAAAAAATCGTTAGGACTACCCCTTGAAATTTGATCCTGATCCATCAATAACAGAGAACATTGGAAGGCAAGCAAAATTATGAAAGGAATCCAGAAGTCAATGTCTATAACAATTAGTCAATAACCTAAACACTTGAATGAAGCTGTAGGAATACAAATCATTTGCAGGAAGGACGTTGTCATGCATCTGTATGCCGGCAGCAGGTATTCTGAATTTAACTCCGTATCAGGTTAATCTTTATTCTTGCTAGAATTAAAACATTTGTTGGAGTTCAGAGGAGAAAAATAGGAGGATAACAGCAAAAGATTAAAAATCTTAATTTCCTCTGTATTTGCAAAATCACTTTTTAGGTAAACAACCTTTACATTGGCAACTTGATCTAAACTCACATTTCACTTAAGAAGAAAACATGAATAATAATATCTACTTGAATACACCTTCCCTGAAAAATAAATATACCTTCTCCACTGGGCTTGTCCTGACTTTCACACTCTGGGATATTGCAGTAATCAAATCTGATAGTGGGGTCTGTTGTGTAACACCAAGGTCCATTTTCATCCATATCAGGATTTCTACAGTAGTTTTCCTCCAACCCTGCACGGGGGTATTTTTCAGGTGTAAAACTGTAACGAAATTAAAATGGCAAGAAATTGGGAGTGAAATGTCCAACTTCCTCAGCTAACTTTGGCCTTTTAGTGTGAAGTCACTCACAGTAAAAATGAGAGAAACTTATTCCTTTTGTAACCCATAAATGAAAACTAAACGCCATTCTGTAATTTGGTTCTAAATGTTTTTAATAGCAGGTTCTTCCTAAACCCAAGCTGCCAATGATGAGTGAGCACAGTCTGTAAGAATTATGACAGTCTCAAAGGACAATTATTGGCTTTTTCCAAAACCTGTCCTCCCAGGATCTCCCCAAAGGTTTTTAGATGAATAAATAAATCAATGAATCCAATTTTCATTAGAAAAAAAAAAAAAAACACAGCAAGATAAAATAACTTTTCAAACTGTTAAAATCCACACAGATCAGATAAAACAGAAATAGAAAGGGGTCATTGTCCAGTTTTCCTCTTTTCCCCAGTGTCCTTGCAGACTGGCCTCCTGCTCTTCTTTCTGCCAGCTCAGTAGCAGCCAACCCTGGTGCTGAAAATCCTCATGCCAAGGTCCCTCACAGGCATAAATGCTTTGGGTGGATGTTGCTTCTTGACTCTTTCTGGAAGGCAGGCAAGGAGTTGTAGAGCTGGACAAGTACCATTTCTCTTGCACTTACTCTGTTTGGTACTCATATAGAAGAAAGGAATTTTGGCCCTACAACCAGCAGTGGCAAAATTTTCAACTCATTTTGGTGAAATAAGCATTTCACATTCTTAAGAGGCCCAGCATTAATCACAACTTCCCTAGCTGAACACACACACTTTTTTTTTTTTTTTTTAATCCTGTGCACTGCAGTTGTCTGCCAGTACAGTCAAGAGTAAGAACAGGAGAGCTGAAAAGTCACCTGAACACAATGACTTCTTTTGCTAACAGACGCTATAAAGTTTGTATGTACTGAATAAGGGCAGCTTGGAAAAGATTCAGAACAACATAAACACAAACATAGGTAAGGCCATACTTTGGTTTGTGAGGTACTTTGTCAGTCCACTTCTGGCATGGAACACCCCTCTGAGTTTTGGCTTCCGTTCCTCTGTAGTCCTTCCCATTTCCTCTTTTACACTGTAGGAGGTAAACTGAAAAGGAATTGGCTTTGTTGGTTCAACAGTGTTACAGCATTGGAACAGAACATTTACAGATTCAACCAGAAAGCTCATCAGTTTAGACACGTTTGCCCATGTTTGGGCTTTGTTATATAAAGTATTCAAAACCAAATTTGTTAGCAACTACTAAGGAACTCCAGAGGAAAGTTGCTAAAGTATTTTTTTAAAGATAATAAAATTTAGATCAAGTTAAGGAAACAGACGTAATAAGTAATAGTTTTTTTGACTGTATGACATGTATGTTTATATTATTGTATTACTGGGATAAAAAGGAAGATCTTTCAGCAACTTTCGGAGATGCCTTGAAGCCTGTTGTTCATAAGCAAATCTGTAGCATGGGTATTTTGCAACTATCTTTTCAAGCCACAGACTTTGTACACAGACTATGTTTTGTGCATATCTTTTTCATCCTTCAGACTGTGGCAGGACCTGTTGAAGGTTGGTTTGTCTGGCTACTGAACTGCTGGCATAGCAGCTTTCAAGGGTGTCATTAAGGAGACTTGACTTCTGCTCATTCTGAAGCGAGAGCTGAAGAGAGCCAGCCTCTACTGCTCTTAAATTTAAAAGTCAGGAAAGGTCTTCATGGCTTTTAAAGTGACTAGTAATTCTGCAATAGGGTTGCAAAGGTGCTTGCTCGGATAGTTTTTGATAAAAATAACTCTAACAGTGATTTTGTTTTTTAAACCAGGCAGATTCCAAGAAAGCTTAACACATGTAACTGTGTAGCATCATACTATATACATACTTTTCTTCTCATAAAGAACTGCATCTGTGCTGTTGAACATCAATGTTGTTTTGCTGTTTTCAGCCAATGTTAAACATTGTTGCTTTACCCTTGTGAATAGGAAGGCCCTATTGAAATCGAAAAGACATGAAGCAATGTTATTAAATCAGCTCATATTATTCAATTTGTAATTAATTTTCTGTAAGCTATTATTTTTTTTCTAGCACATCTCTGTATCCACTTACATCTGAGAATACTGCACTTCAGAGCTCCTCAGTAACATTTTCTATTGATCTGAAGTGCCTGTCTTCAGGAGGTCAGTGTCACGAGGCATGACTACATGACCAAGTTGTAGAGTGGGAAGCTAGGTATTGAATTTAGCAACAGCAGTCTAGCTGTCTAGTCCTTTCCCTCCAGCAAAATATGAGAACAGAAACTTAGACATTTACTATAGAGTGATTAATTACCTGCAATTAAAACTTCTTTCATCTTCACATTTCTCTGCACATTGTCTTTCACTATTTGTTGTATAAGACTGCTTATTTCGAGTAAGTATCCAAACGCCATCTGTTCTTAAATAGTCATCTAGTATACCTCCTTTCACTACAGAGGAAGAAAAGAAAGCAAACATTAAAAACGAAAGTGTTGCAGTTAAAATGATCTGTGACTTTAAATCCCATTTTCCTTGTAGCATTGACAAGTACGGTCACCATTTATTTTATGCACTTTTGGGTAAATGGTGATAAAATCTGAGAAAATTTCAGTCTTCTGACAAAATCACAGCTACACCACTGCAACACTTGATAGCGAGAAAAAAAAATGAGAGAGAGATGCAAGGAATTAGCTCTGGAGTTATGAATGGGTTTGAAGCAGAGAAAAAGAAATGTGATATACAGTAGTCAACAGTGGATAGAGGGACTTTGCATCAAAAAAAACAGCAGAGAGCGAAGCCTGAGAAGTGATATCAACGTCAAAGATTTGGAGAGATGCGAGCTGTGAGAATGTGAGATTGTGACCGCACATATGGAATGTATAGTCTCTACAGTTTTATTGATCACAGGATGGTTTGGTTGACCTCAGATGTCCTGTAGTGGAGCAAGAAATGTCGTCATAAAATGACTGCATAATCTTTTACAATGACCACTGTTACATTTGCTACACACACTTAATAATAAATCTATCTGGTTGTACCACAGTTGCAACTCCTTGCAACATCATTTCGGTGTGATGCCCATGAAAGAGAAGCTTCCATGCAGTTCCATACATCCACACAAATGCCTCAAAGGCATTTGAGCAACTAGTGAAGATAAGATCATTAATATCTTGAGGGGAATAATCTGTGGCTGGTAGCAGATATTGCTCAATGCTATAAGAATACATATTTAAAGAAATGCTTGACACAAGGCCCTCCCTTAACCAATTTTACCTACAGACCGTATGGAGTACCAGCAACCTACCAATTTCTCCCGATTGACTCAGCAGACCAGTGTTCCCTCTCCTAGCCTTCTTCACAAGTTACCTGGGGCCATTGCTACGGGGGACCAGACTAGGAAAATGTTACTTTCTAAGTTTTTCTTAGGTCATCATAAATGTTGTCCAAAGACTTCCCTTTTGAATACCATTCCATTTCAGTGACCACGAGGAATATTTATTTAGTTGGTTTATAAACACATAAGACTTTGGACAACATGCTTAAGACAAAGTGCATCACAGACTGGCAGAAGATAAAAGAAAATGTGATGTGAATTATCTTAAAAGAACTACAAAAATGTAAATGAAAAAAGAATAAAAAGAATTTCAAAATGGAACAGAGAATGAACAGAGAATGAATTGTTCTAATCAAAATTTATGCAGATGTATTCTATGTGTTTTTCTATACTCTATGTGTGATGTGTTTTTCTATACTTATACATATATAAATAAATCCAAGTCTTTATAAAGCCACACATGACACCTAAAAATTAAACAGAATATTCAGATATATGGATGAAAGCCAAATTGTTCTTTTACACATGTATCTCTTTGGAATTGATCAATACTAAACAAGAAGACATAAAATATGTTTTTAATGCAGTTTTGTGGTCCATTACTTTGGAGCAAGTGAGTTAGAGCTGGCATCAATGAACAAATAGAAATAAGTATGTTGGATGTGTTTTATAACCCAATGATCATACAATGATACACCCTTATTCTATGTCATATTATATCACTGAGCCATTATAAAATCATAACAACTGTGTTCATATGTTTTCAATAGCATTTTTAAAAGGCATTTAAGCACTACATAATCACATGCAGTGTTAAAGTACCAGCAGAATATGATAGCAGTTTGAAATCTAATGTACACTACACAAGGAATATTTATTTATAGAGTTTGTAGATGTGCTTGAAAACAATATATTATCTTTAGAGGGCCTCTTTTCTTCTTTGGGAATTGTAAAATGTAGTCTCAGCTTTCCAATGGAAAAACTGATGTAGGTTATTGAAGACTAAATTTTCACCTACTGCCCCCAAGAAAACAGGAGGAAAAGGTCTGGCAATAGAAAATGTGAAATTAATGGAATTGATGGAATAAAAAGGAATTTTCTTTTTTTTTTTTTAATTTTGTTTTAAAGACTGCATTTAAAAATTCGCCAACTTCTATCATAATATATAATGCATCAAAATCAGGTTCACAGGGCTTAACAGCCACCCTCGCTGGCCAGCCACCTCGACATCCAGTGGCATGTGGGTATGTGGAGACTCATGGATTTGGGGACCTACCTTTACAACATGTAGCTTACAACTGTTGGGTCCCCATCTCCCCTACTCAGGTGGAAGGCAAAGGACTCTTACCTGAGCCAAGCAGGAGAAGAAAGAGGAAGGCAGCTTTGCTAATCCCCATTCTGGCGTAGCTGGGGGGTGCTGGAAGCTGCGTGTATCAGTGCACAAAGTTTTATTGACTCGCACAGGAGTGAGGCAGCATCAAACAAACAAGGCACTTGGGTTAAGTTAATCATTCTCCCACTCTGTGACCGCCTTTGCCATCATATGGAGCTTCAAACAACCTTGAATTGGATATATTATCAAATAAGAGTCAGTCTTTCGTACTGGATGCCTGGAAATGAGCAAAGACGTTCTCGCGTTGGTGGTCGTGCCTTCCAAGATGACCAGTGGCCTTCGTGTGTGGGGCCTGCACATGCCACCGCCCTGACGCCGTTAGGTGGCCTGGGAGCTCAGCTAGCGCCTCCACACCGTGCTGTGCCTCCAGAGACAGCAGCTCGCTCCCTGCCGACCCAGTAACTCAGGAAATTACACACACGTGCTATTTGGCAGGGCTGGCGTGCCTCCAGCAACATCTTTCGTTGAGAAGAGCAGAGCGACTCTCTGAGCATGTGCTCAGATGGTTTCTTGAGCAAACCAGGACATGTACAACACTCACTGTCTTGTGCTTTTTGTGGCGCTAATGTGACATGAACATGCTTCCTTGATACATTTCCAATATTCTTTATCTGGATTCTCATCCAATTTGCAAAAGTGTCTCTGAATTAAAGGCTGAGTAAGAAATGAAATTAATCTGAAATGAAAGAAAATCAGTGTGCAATATACACGACATCTTCAGTCTGGTTTTTGCTGTGCATCTCTGACCAAAAGGAATTGTGGTAGTCAAAATTCCCTATGCTATCTATTAAAGGAGCAGTAAAAGCAGGGAGAAAAAAAGCAGGTTTTCTATCGGAGAAAATATGTGCACCAAGCTAACTGGGTCAGGATACTAGGAAGATTTTTTCTTGATTACAGACACTCAAAAGTTGTGTGTCCAAAATTGAATAATTTAATAATGTGTAATGTATCACAATACCTTCAATTTGATATCTTTTTTAAAAAAGACCCACCTTGATATCCCATGAAGAGGTGCAGGGGCTACGCTGGGAAGAAGAAGGATTAGGATTAGGACATTAGGACCTTTTTGTGGGTGAGGAGGACCTGAGGGACCTGAACTTTTCCCTGCATGGTGATGGCAGGGGCTACAGGAGAGAGGTGAGATCAGCAGAGGTGCAGGTGAAAAGGGATATAAACCCATGCAGAGTAAAGCGTGGCTTATTCTGCCCCCAACAGCACTGCTTGCTTTGCTCTCAGACAGCAATCTGCCATCACTTGCAGATGCAGCAGTGCTGCCTGAAGCCACTCTAAATCTGCCGATAGCATGGAAAATCCTCTCGTTTGTCTCTTGGACAATTAAAGGTAGAGAGATCTCATGTATATTTTCTAATCTAAACCGTGGAAATTACACCTTTGTATCCTCTAATCTTGACTGGTTTTTCTTTGGCAATTTCAGGTAAATGTGCCATTCTGGTAATGTCCAGAAGGGTGCAGCAGATTATACTTTTCTGCCAAAGTAGGTGACCCTAACACCCAGCATGAGCGAAGGCGTCACTAACCGCTTCTGACACGTAGGCAGATGTTTGTTCAGGAGCCTGGATAATTCCCAAGTGCTTTATTATTTCCTTGCCCAGCTCGCAGTACAAGCTTATAGGGACATTTATCTTAAGCAAACGTGTTCTTTTCTTTCTCTCTTGCCTTGCCTTCCTTTTCCTTATTGCCACTACTGCAGTTCACACTAACCACGCAAGCTATTTCACCTCAGTTGTACTACCCCCTCTGTTGGTGGGCTGCAGTCCAGTGCTGTAGGTTCAGCTGTTTTTCTTTAAAGAAAAGAAAGACAAAAATCTTTCTCTTCCAAACTGTCCTGGGAACACTCAGAAATCTCCTTTCTGAGAGCTTCTTCAGTACAAGCCTACAAGTAATGTCCTTATACTCAACTGACAGTTCCTCCTGCCCTGGGCACACTGAGAACAGTTGGTTCGCCCCTGCTTTTCACAACATAATTGCAACTTGTAAAGTTTCCTCACTTTGACAGTTCAGTAGTTTTTAACAGAAATGCCCCCCAGCTATGACAAAAAATCTTGCAAATCAGACTTGTTTAGGCCTCATCCCCTGGACTCTGCCAGATCTCCAGCAGCTGGTGAGGGAGAATTTCTGCTCCCCAGGCCCTGCCAAACTGGGTCCCTGGCTCCACCACAGCTGCTGTTCTCCTGCTTGAGGCTCTAATCCAGCCAGCCTCTCACTGTGATTAGCACAGGGGTTAGCAGCAGGTTTCCACACAGTTCTTATTGAAAGCTCTTTATTTGGAATAGTCAGGTGCTGAATTGTTAGATTGTTAAAAACTTGCAAAAAATATCTGGACCTAAATGACTTTGCCAAAGAAGAGACTGATAGATAGTCCTTTTAAAACATAGCCTAACCTGTATGATGTTCCCCACAATGGCATACTGTTAAAGACCATCTGAAGGACAGAGAGCTCTAATGGAGCATATTCACAGGAATGACTTCTCCAGAAGCTGTCAAAAACAGCTCCTTGTCCATGGCTAACTGCTCACAGGTTGGAAGGTTTCCACAGGTTGCTCTCTGTGGGGAAGATTTGAGACATGGGCCTCGAGTCCCTTTCTGCCATTGTTTGGCCCCGTGTTTTTTTCCTCCCATAGATGGCTATATCAGTTGAACTTCTAATTTGAAATGCACTGCATATTTCCAAAGTGTGAATTTGTGCCCTCTATTATGTAGAAGAGCTGCAAAAAGGTCCACAGAAACCAGCCAGTCCATCTCCATTCCTTCAAACAGAAGCAACTCTACTATGTCTTTCCTGACTGCTGCTTGAACAACCAGCCATAAAACCTCCTGTGACGGAGACCCCAGACCATTCTCAGGAAAGCAGATAACTTGCGGTAAAATATCCTTACACTAAAGGTTTTCCTGATATCTAACATACTTTTTTTTTTTTTTTGCTGTAATTGGTTTCCCTTCTTAGAGTTTAACAAATCACTAAGTAGAATAACAGAATTGTAAAAATAACCCAAGATAGTAAAAATATAGTGGAATATACTCTCCATGAATAGATTATGTTTACATAAATAATATAATGACGGGGATTTTAGAAATGCATTCAGACAACACTTAACAATGAGATTTGAGTTGCATGAAGAATACCTCAAGCAAAACACATATAACTAATACATACAAGATATTCGTGATAAATTTCAATATTGCTAAAGCAAGTATGTATATGACAGTAATGTCTCAGCCTACTCGAGATCTTTGCAAGTGAATGTCTGAGACGACATCTCTTATTGTGCTGTACAGAGTCACAGTTTTATAGCCACTTCCATGTTATGAGGCTCCAGACTTCACTTTTCCAGCAGTGTTTGCTAGCCAAGGCTGCTTCTTATCAGAGCAACTTTAACACACAGGCAAGGCCAGAAGGGCTACATCGCTGCTGTTTCTGATGCACATATATTTTTAGGTGATCCTAGAGTACCTTCATCGTAGCTGTGCCAAAGTTAGAGCTCCTGGTAGACTGTATCTGCTCTGAAATAACTCAGGTGATAATTACCCTCTTGGTAGACTAAACCTTGGGCTGTAAGTACTATATCAGGTCTTTCTAGAAAAATCTGCCTCAGGAGCAAAATGGGAAATTTACATAAAAAGAACAGATCAGTAATTACAATTTGATCTAGTTGTTTATTGAATTGTGTCAACTGATGCTATAAACTGCCTGTACTACTGAAGAATGAATATACTAGTGCAAAGTGACACATTAGCATACCCATATTGAGATCTGATGGTTCATCGGTTAAGCATTATGTGGCATGATAAGAAGTAGCTTGTTCTACAGTGCATTACCGTTTCTTTGTTTTCTTTTCCTCTATTGCATCTCAAATTATCATCAAGCTGTAAGAGGTATTAATAGATCACGGACAAAGATGCATTATCTGCATTATGCTATAAATCCTTTCCAACTAGGGGAAAAAAGTAAATTTAGGCTGGAACTTACCCGAACAAAGCATCTAATGCCATTAGACTTCCCAAGGAATGCTGCCTGGAATCCAGCTGCCACTTCAGAAAGGATTGTTTCTCCCTCAAATCCTACAATATTTCTGCCAGGCTAAATTCACATGTCTCAAAAAACCAAAGACTTCTAAAATGACGCTAGCTATCCATTCGTAGGCAGCAAAATTCCACCCATAATATTTATACATTGAAGCAAGGCAGGTACTAAGGATCTGATATAATTTTTTATTTGCAGTTTATTGGATTTTCAGCAACAACA
The DNA here is from genome assembly GCA_013398735.1 of Nothocercus julius. NCBI lineage: Eukaryota > Metazoa > Chordata > Aves > Tinamiformes > Tinamidae > Nothocercus > Nothocercus julius. The sequence continues at coordinate 1,624,753 of VZSV01000055.1, read as the reverse complement.
CTTAAGAGATCAGAAGACTTGCACCAGTCCGCCCTATGAAAAAGTTTTAAAGCTGACTATTTCATATTTTACTGCAGCATGTGTATTCCTGTGCTGAGACAGTTGTGAATTTACCACGCACAAAAGAAGAAAAAAAAAAATTCCCTTTCCACCATTTGTATTCAAGGCCCTGGGAAAACCCTGTCTAAAGGTTCTAAAGGCTAAGTATGAGGAAAATCCAAAATAGGAAGATTCTTTTCTCTTTCCCTCTGCCTGCATTGCTTCTAGAGAAGAATATAAACCCAAGGCTATTAGATGCCTGAGAATCAAGAATCCTTATGTGAGCTCCAGATCACGGAGACTATTACATGCCACATACTGTTGTCTGAAAGAGGCATTCACAGACCAAAATTCAACTGTGGAGGGTCTCTGTCTCCATAGTTCAGCTGGGTGTTGACCTATGAGAGGTCCTCAGAGAAACTGTATGTACAGCTATTAACAGGAGCTCAGCGAAAAATTCTGAGAGCACAAAACAACTACAACAGTAAAATTTCAAGAGTAATTTACTTTCTAAAGGTTTATATGGGGGCTCGAACTATGTTTGAAGTTCGGATATACACAGAAATGGGATTTCTGAAAGGGTGCTTCACATGTGTTTATTGTAAAATACTTTGAAAAGCAAGGGATATTGAGAAAAGGAAACAAACCATCAGTTCAGTTATTTAAGAAAGAGGATAATTTATAGTAATTTGCAATGGGTTATGTTTATGTTATTCTTATTTTATATTTATTTTCCATTCTTAACATTTAATACAATTTTAATCTCTTATTTCTAATATTAATAGTGCTTTCCAGAAGATGGCAGTCCATTCCCAGGATCAGTTGGTTCCCATTATATTCTTAATCCAAGAAGTATAACTAGAAATTCAGACAAAGACAGGTTTCTTAGGCAGGGCACAACCAAAGCCCCAAGAGATGATTCCATATTGGACAAACCTATCTTGGACTAGACAAACTAAGGTCCTCCACTGTCTACCTAAAGAAGAAAGAAGGTCACTACGTTAGTGATAGCACATCAGTAATCAGTAATATACAAGTAGGAGGCAAAGAAGTGAGTGAATATATCTCCATAGCTGTATGAGGACAATAAATGTCATACATCTGAATTTTGGATAGGAAAGTTTGCCCCGTCTTTTAGATAATTCTTGTAAATCTGTATGTTATAAAGAGTTCTGGAGACAGCCAGGAACTAAGACTGAACATTTAATTTAATTTCATTTTGTTATGTTTTTCATTTCATTTTTATACTTCATATTTTTACGGAACAATTTGAAGAGTTATTTCTTCAAAAAATACAATGAGTGATTGTTTTTCTTCACTTATGATCCTTCCTGTTTCTGCTGTGCATGTGACTCATTCAAGGGAGCCTTGAACTCTGCTCTTGGATAAAAAACAGGGCCAGCACATGAACAAGATATAGCAGCTGAAGTAATTAGCCTTAACAGCATCTGGCATAGTTACCCTTGAGCTAGTCTGAGATAGTAGTTCATGCACTACATTTCAAGTTCGGATAAGAAACTGGCTCCTCTCCTGTGTGGCAGCATTAGTACAGTGCTGGGCAAGAGTTAGTGAGCCCGCCCATGCAGCAGCTCAGGTGCTTACACTGGCTTATTCGCACTGTACAGTGCATTACAATCTGCACTGCAGGACAGTGATGTAACAAAATTCTTTGCGAGAACTTACGGAAGAAGCTTATCTTTACAAAATCTCTGCATGAGATTTTCACTCATGCATTCACACTCATTCTTCCATAGATTTCATTTGCTTACACTCACACCCATAAGCACCAAGATGTACACATCCAAGCAGTCCAGTCACGGTTACTGATGTGCAACATAGAGGACAAGGGACAGCGGCTACTGAGTTCTCAGCACATCTTGTGTTATATCCGATAGTCAATGGCTAACTAGTTTTTAGATGGATCTTTTTGTCCATTTAGGAGACAACAGTTCTTATGGTGTGGTCCTTTCCTATAGTCTGTGTTCCTGATGGGTTAAGAGAAGAAAAGAATGGCACAATAAGATGTGCTAAACTTTATTTTCCTTCTGCTGATGTCAGATGGGTCTTCCACTGACAGGCTGTCTGTGCTGTGGTCTTTACTACAGCATAGGTGTTCTAGGTTTGACAGGAACAGCATATTCCTCAGTTTTGCTACTGATAATGATATCCTTCATTATCCTTTTAACCTTTATTTTGCTCCTTCTGCTGGCACTTACACACGCACATTTCCATTCATATTTTGTTGATGCCAATCTTTATATTTCTATTCCAAGCGTCTACAACATCACAGACACTCACAGTGTCTAGGGAACATCTAGTTCTAGTGATAAGAAAGGGAGAATGAGGCACTATGTGTGCCTTTCAACTCTTACATTTTAAATGGAGGATACAGCGCATGCTTTCAGATAATAGTCTAAGAACTAAACCACAGATATTAAGGTATAATTTGATTTTCTTAGAGCATTAAGCAGAAACTTGAAGTATGGTGATTAACAATGATACAGGAGATCAGTGAATGTACTGAGATCACTAAAGAACTAGAAAAGCAAACTTCTAAGATCTATGTATTTTCTACAGGCTTGCAATAAGGAGGAGGGCTTTTCTTACCTGAAGGGTATCTGTGCAACCATTAATGGGCTAGGCACAGAATTCATACTTTTTGACTCTTCCATTCAGAAATTCAGAGCTCTTACATGCTTTGTTTTCGATCAGGTAAAGCTGGTCTGTTTTAGGACATTATCTCCACCAGCACCTTTTGGAAATAAACAAACAACAACAAAAAAATATAAATTACAAAAATAAAGACTGTTATCAAAAGCTGAATACTGATGAGTTTAGTACTGGCAGACAATTTGTATGTCCTCAAACCTGTCCTCCCATCCTATTTTTGTATCAGTGGGAGCTGTTTGGATTCCATGCCTTAGCACATCAACCTCATAGGCTTTGAGACAATATACTTTTTGTGACAGAATCTTATCTTCACTTTCACCCCATCTTCGCCAGTTGGTGCCACTTGCTGCTCTTTTGGTGAATGTTGCAGGTATACAGCAAACTGTATGATGTGTATAGTGTATAAGAGTGATAAGGAATCTATGGAATAGTAAGCTAAAAGGAGAAGACTACTCTGGAAAGAGGACAGTTCTGCTTGGGAGAATGGAATGGCTGACACTGACCAATAATATTTGATTTATGCAAAAGTTTAAGTGCACACATTTTTTTTTCCCCATAAAATGTGTGTAAAAAGTCTGGAGACCAACTGTATAAATCCTGCCAAGACTATTAGACTCCCAGACGCATTGACTATGACTCACCTTTTACTTGTCCCCAGCCAGTAGCAAAGCATTCTGTTCTACTTCCTATCATCAGATTTTCTTCAGGTAAGCACACAGTTATAACTTGGTCAGCAATCATTGCAGGACTGAAAAGGAAGATTCACAAAGATATAAGCTTTAAGTTTGTTTGTCACTGAGCCACTTGCACTCTATGACCTACAGCAAGACTGGTGGGAGAGAAACAAGACACTTGTTTGTTTTTGCATTCAGTATTTTCATGGATGAATCATGTGAAATGGCTTCATGCAGTAGCAGGAAGTAAACTGAGATCCAAGCTGAACTCTTATCACATATTTATATCAGTGGCAGCTGTCTCTGCTCCATGCCTTGGTAAATCAAATCTCACAGGCTCTGAGATGGAATATTCTTTTCATGTACCAGTATCAGCAGTCACTTTTCAAATCTATATCCATATAAGTTTATTTGGGAGAAGTTTATTTGTATAGTTTATTTGTATATATAGAAGTGATAAGTTTATTTGTCAGAAGAAAAGAGTTAAGAAGGAATACTGGAATTGAAATGGTACCTGCTCAACTTCAGCAGGGCAAAGTCTGCCCCAGATGGTCCCTGGAACATACTCTTAAACTCTCGGATTTGCACAGATGGTTCTATAGCCTTTGCTGTATGTAGCCCAAGGAAGACCCTGTAGGAATAAGGTACTGATGATCTGTAAGAAATAATTGTACACTGTGAGATGATTATCATTATGCACATAATCATGCACAATCCTATTCTGATACATGCGCAGGACTCCATCCCTCATAAATGTGAATTTCCTTGCAAAAGTATACTGACAAGACAGAAGAGCAGATTGTTCCTCTGAACAAAATAAATGCCAGCATTTTTTAATGTTCACCCATGTGTCTGTAAACTGCACAGTGCTTTGTTGCTTAGTGGGCAGAATCTAAACTACAGAAGCTTTTGGCTATCTGTAGTGTTCCCAAGCCCAGTCAGAGAGAACAAACATGATCAGTTCTACATCTGCTCTTCACAGTTCAAGAGAAAAAAGGGCAAAAGCAATAACAGCATTAACTTATGCCTTGCTCTTGTAAGATTAAGATTGAAAGAAACAGAAAAACTGAGGCCACACCAGCATAGATGGTATGCTTGGCCTGGGTCTCAGCACAGGGCACTGGTCCAGCAAACTTCATTGCTTGCTTCATTGTTCCGTGGATCAAACATGTAGCGGCAGGCACCAGACTGTGTTGCTTCTCAGGGACTGATGCCCGAATATTCCTCCATTCTGTACCAAATGTCAAGTTAAATGAGCTAGCTTCACCCTAGAGCAGAGGGGGCAGAGACTGCCTAGATGTATAACAGACAACTACTTTAGTTAGATTTTGTCTAACATGGCATAGATGAAGTCTAACATTAGGTTTTTAAGAGGCTGTCCTGGTAGAGATTTCATCATCTTTACTTCTCCCCACAAATGAAACAGCTTGCGATAAACTTTGATCTGTATCTTGGTGAGATCTTAGTGTTATTTCCTTGAAATTCATCAAAACCTTCTCAAATAAACATAAAGTTTGCCATGGAAGACACCTACCTTTCAAAACACTGAGCTGCTTTAAGAATCCACTGTGGATCTATCAGAGTACCACCACAAAGGTGCATGTTAATCCTGGAATAAAAAGATCTGAAATCACCATCATTCAATTAGCCATCACCCTTTCAACACACAATGTGTTTCTTGATAAACTCTCAAAATCTTTCTGCCCATCCTCTAAGATACTCTTAATGCCAGGTCAAAGGTGCTCTCCAGAAGCATATGCACCATAACATAACACATTCTCTAATTTTTGCTGTTTTGTCCCCTGTATTTCATAGTGCTGCAGTGCAATATGGAGTAGCAATACCTTGTCCTAAGACTGATTTGCCAGGGCCAAGCACGTGGCAGTGACACACATCCACTCACAGCCTTTTGACATCACCGGGGTTTCCTCTTCGGTTTCCCACATCCTTGTTGAAAGGGAGATACAGAATGAAAAATAGTCACGCTAAGGAATTTAAACATCATTCAAAATGCAATCAAACCTAAGAGAGGTAGGTATAATCTTCAGCCTTTTTAGTTGTTCACTCTTTAGTTAGATAACTGCAAACCAAAAAACACAAGTAAACAAGTGCTATTATATCACTTCCACTAGGAAAGTTGGTGGCTAAGATGTCACTTGCCACATAGCAATATCCTACAAAACACTTTCAATTAAGTAGGTACTATCTGGACAGCAATGATCATGAAGTAACAGCATCCATAAAAATTCAGGAGCTCCTTCAAAGAGCAGCAGCAAAAGTAACATTTGTAATCCCTTTTCACACTTCCTCTTGTTGAGCTTGTGGGTTTGGTTAGGGCTATTACAACTACATCGCAGTGCACACTTACTATGAGAATAAAGCAGGTGGACAGAAAACAATATTGTATTGATCCTTAAAGACTGATAACAACTCTTTACTGGGTACTTGACATTAGTGTAATCAACTAGACATTTATTATGGACAGATATAGTTTTTGCTTGCATGTGGACATAATTCAAATCTATAGCTGCCATGATTAGATTGCTTTTGAGTTTGGGTTGAAAAATGAAGCTACCTTTCACAATTGTCATAAAAGACTGTCAAAAGGAAGAGTAAAAGCTGAGTCTGAGGAGTAGTGTGCTGGAGTAGCAGACTATTAGGTGATCTTAAAAATGGGGGACTTTAGGGCTCAAAGCACAGCAATCAGTGGTTCATTGTCTGTCTGACCAGTAAGGAGCAGAGTCCCCCAAGGGGTCAAAACTGGGACCATTTTGTCAGTACCTTACTTACAGACCTGAACAATGGCATCACGAAACTGAAGAGTGATTTAAAGCAGGAGAAGTGGCTGATACAGATCCCTAGTTTTGCACTGGGGTGGAAGAAGCCTGAAGCCTGTTTACTGGGAAGCAACTGATTGAAGAGGATCTGAAAATTGGCTGTGGGTTACAGAAAGTGTAGAATGGGTAGGAGGCAACAGAGTGTTTTTGGTTGGAATAAGGCAGACTTCATACTGTACTACCTGAAAGGGAACATGGGGAGCAGAAAAAGGGAGGTTATGTTTAGCACTGATGAGGCTGCATTTGAAATACTGTGTTTGGTTTTGAGTCACCAGTTCAGGTGACCCAGGAGAACCCAGCCGAGCCTACCAAGAAGGTCAGGGCCTAGAGCATATGGTCCATGAGAAGAGGTTGAGAGAGCTCCGTTTGTTTGGTCTGGCAAAGAGGAGGGTAAGGTGGGGTCCTACAGCAGACTACAGCTACTGAGGAGGAGCTACAAAAACAGCAGGGACAAAGTCTTCTTGGTAGTGCCACACAAGGTAACAAAGGGCAATGGTCACATAATGGCTTGGAAAGTTCAATTTGGATAGTTGAAAAAAAAATAGCGACAGTGTTGCAGCAACCAGTGTTACAGGAAAGACGTGGAATCCTCATGCTTGGATGTTTTCAGGCTCTGACGAAACAAAGGCACAGATGGCCTCATATTAATGATAATTCAGAGTCTACTTTCTTATCACTATTTATATGAATCTATGATTCTGAAATAATAATTGCCACACTTGGGAATTTCACAATATTCCCAGACTTTCTGACTTTCTGAGGGTCTGTTGTGTAGCACCATGATCCATTAATATCTTCATCAGGATTCCTGCAATACTGTAACAAAAAAAAAAAAAAAAAAAAAAAAAAAAAAAAAAAAACACAAAGACTCAACTTCAGGATAGAAATACTTTGTTTGAAAGCTTTTTTATTATTATTTTAGTGCTCAAAAGGATAGTATGTCAGCAACACTGCCCTTTTTCAGAGAATTCTACCTGCCTCCTTTCTTTTATTTTCTCTTTTAATGAGGGTTTTGCTCCTGTGAACTTTATAATTTCAGGAAGGAAGGAAGGAAGGTATGCCTGATCAACAGCTTTTCTTCAGGACACAGTAACTCAGGAGAAATTTCTCAAAGAAAAAATGAAAATTGATGAAGAGCATGGCTTCACTTCACAAGGAGAAAGACTTCAGCAAGGTCCAAAGACATGTGGCTATAGAAGAAATGATTTCTATCACAGCACAAGTCAGACAGCGGGTAGAATATGAAACATCAGAGCATAGGAATTCACTGCTTGGAATGGAGGCATGTTAAAATGAGTTAGAATAAAAGGGATGATTGCTGAAGAACTAGAATGGAGTTTTAAATTCAAGATGTTTGTGGTACTGTGTATCAGAATAAAAGGTACCTAAAGAAGCCTGGTGTAAATTTTAAGCCTCTATGACTTCTGTCTCTGCCTCTGTCACTACTGAAAAACACCTCCTCCAGCTTGCTCCTCCTAGTAGGCATGTCAGGGGCACTGCCTGGAGGACAGGCCTTGTGGTCCTCAGGAGTACAGAACAACATGTCATTTGATAGGTAATATCCAAAGATGATGTTCGTCATTTTTAGAGAGTCAGAGAGAAAACTATACTACTGCACCAAAGGAGAGGACTCACCTTGCCGCAGAAGTGGTGACTATTCATACCAACAACAATTGATGAAACAAAATTCTTAGTTTGTTCGAAGGACCTGGAAGTTGTTTCTCTGACAATCACTGTCCATGTCAGAGTGAACAGGGCAATATTAGATGCAAATATTGCTTTAACAGCTTCTTTTATTTTTATCCAGGCCTGATCTTGGATGAGTTTCTGGAGTGAGATAACTGTGGTGATGAGGCTCCTGGGAACTCCACTCTTGACAAGTCCTGCCACTATTAGTTTTCGTGACTGCACCATGATAATCTTTACTGCTGCCAATAACGTACTCTGTAAAGGAAGGAGAAAAGGTAATAACGATTTGATGTAAATCATTGGTAAAATTCCAAGATGAATTAAAATAAGCAGATGGAACTATTTCTTTCCCTTCTGTGGAATTCTGAGAAAAATCTACTGGAGCATAGTCCGTACAAAATAACAGTTCACAGAATTTGTTGATTTGGAGATGACTGTTATCACATACAGTGCAAAAATATTGAAAAGACACTATCATACTGTTTCTTATGAAGTATTAGTAACCCATATGAAGAGTTAAAACGTAAGAAGTTTCTGCTTCCCACAGATACTACTTCGGATTCTCTGCCATCACCAGCAGATACTCACTTGCTGTTTGCGTATGAGTCACATTTTCATACTTTTCTCTTCAGTCACAAGAGGTAGAAATTATTTTTAAAAGGAAAATTTAGACTCAGATGATTCTCATTACTTCAAGACTCAGGGCTTGAGGTGTGTGCCCATTAGCAACAGTGTTATAAGAATAATGATTGCTCCTATAAGTTGTTACACAGAGTACTTTCAAGTACTTTGCAAGAGTAAATTTTTACACTTGTTCCACCTCTTTTCTTTAAAACACAACTGCCCATTACAATGTTTCACGGCATGTAAAGCATAACTTTTGACAGTAACATTTTCAATTAGAAAAACAAGTAAAATATAAGGCAAATTAAATCCTCAGTAGAGAGGATTAATAATTTGCTACAGATGAGTGCAAAATGTTGGCTGCACTTGAGCACAGAATAGAACCTATATAAGACAGTGTAAAGCCCAGGCTCCTAGTCTGAAAGCAAGCTCCTGAGATACATCTCCTGGTGCTCAACCTAAACCTCACATCACCTATATTCTGCATACATGAACAGACTTGAGGGATTTGAGAGAAGGTTCACTGCTTTCACTGAGCACACAGGTTAAAGTCTTCTGTACACCAGATACCTCCACACAGTAAGGCAGCCTCTTTATTTAAGTGGACTGAAAACGAGATCTTCAAGCTAGTTACTAACGTTTCACCTATATGTGCTGTCATGATTAGCTCTCTCAATACAGTATTGATACAGCCTCAAAACCTACCATTTGATTTCTTCTGTGTCTCTTAAGATGAAAACTGTATTACACGATATGATAGATAGCAACGGGGAATTCTGCTGACACACACATATCAACATAGAATCCTGGCCACTTAATTCTAAGAAATTGTTTGCAAACTATAGGAAAGGTACTATACTCTACTGTCATTTATACTGATTTCAGTAGGTACCCCTTAGTTCCACCTTTTATTAATTCTTCAGGAGTCAAAGTTGTAGTTAAGTGGCTACCTGTTATGTGCAAAACAGTCATCTCAGTGCCTGGTTCTAATGATGAAAAAGGTGGTTCAAGTGAAACAAGCGGTTCTCCATAGTGACACTTTTGCAGATTACAGTATTCCCATCTCACAGTAGGAACAGTAGTGTAACACCAAGGGGCTATATCATTATCTGGATTTCGGCAATAATTCTTTTTCAGATCCCTAGAACTACAAATACAATGCACTTTGTTTCACATGTAGGCTTCCAAAAATGCATGGGAATATTTGACAAAATAGGTGAGGTGTGAAAAATAGGATACAAATTTGTTTCTTTGTTATACTCACAGAACTCAGATCACTAACAAGGAATAAGAAACAAGTAATTATTGATATAGTATAGATGGAAAGGTGCAGTTAAACTGATATATATCTTTTAGGACTGGAAGCTCACTATAAAGATTAAAAAGAATGCTTTTCCCAGTGTCAAATTGAGAAAACAACAGAAACGTCCCTTCTAACTTTAAGAACCAGTGAACGTGTATGTATGTGAATTTGAGTAGGGATTACTATCTAGGAATATTTCTACAGAATTCATTGAGCATTTCCTCACACAAGCATTTGCGAAGTGAATGTTGGATGGGATAGTAAGGGAAATGGTCTTCCTCTCTCAAAGAATTTTAGAGTTCAGATAATTTCTCCATCTGGAGCCAGAAAAGTGACAAAATACCCAAGAATTTCACAAAAAAAAAAAAAAAAAAAAAAAAAAAAAAAAAAAAAAAAAAAAAAAAAAAAAAAAAAAAAAAAAAAAAAAAGAGTTGATCAAAACAGTGTGATTTGGGATTGGATAGAAAGATGAGCTGTAGACCGAGTGTGAATAGGCATTTATGTGAGAAGCAGTAAAGACACACTGAAAGGATTTGTGAAGCAAATGACAGATAAGAGGACTCCAGCGGGATGATTACTTAAACTGGTATATTGTGGATAAACAGAAAAGGACAGGAATCAGCATTACAGTGCTTGGAAAAGAGATATTTTTATTAGTCTTACTATTTCCATTCCAGTGTACAACTAAGAGTGGGCATGTTAGCCAATGTGATGGTTTTCCCATATAAAAATGGTCCAGGCCATTGGTAAATATCTAGGCTGTTGAAATCTTCCATCTGTTACTCACTGAAGCAGCTTTAGAGGTACCACAGCTCTCACAAATACTAAGGAGACAGCTTTGGAAAGCAGGCAGATATTTTGCCCTGTGACTGTTTTGCATATGTTCTTAAAGAGTAATGGCAACTCTTAAGTTCTGTAAGGGCAGTTTAAAAGGATGATTTTTATTTATATTTACTCCACATTTTAAATGTTGTGAGGAAAAAAAAAAAAAGACTAAAAGCTTATTTTCAAAGCTTGGGCAAATAATAAAAGTCTGGTTTAGAAAAATAATAATGAGAAGTGTCATTTTTTTAACAAGGACATTCCTTTCTACTTTTAATTCCTGTAGGGCAACTGTGTGTAAAGTGAGAAAAAAATAGCTAACATGATACAAAAATTTAAAATAAACATACGCTTTTGGGAAATTTCTTGCTGTTCTATTGTGATGATGTGGCAGCATTGAATTCCAAGCCTGGCATTTCTTTCCTTTTACAGTAAAAGAACCTGTTCCATGGTAATCTAGGCCTCTCTCTCAATAGCACTCTTCCGGACTTGCAGAATGCCTTGATATATCTTAATCTATAAGGAACAACAGAAACCAGTCCCTTCATTTTATTTATGTGCTTAAATTTAAGTTAATGAAAAAAAAAACAAACTTCAGGAGAGATATAAAAGTGAGTTAGTAAAATCAGACAGAATAGTAAGCAGCTGCAGGAATGTTTGAGAATAAATAACAGGGAAAAAAAAAAGAAAAAACAGAATACACCAGATGGTACTTGACAGGAACATTTGCATTTAAATTTCACTTTTGCACACCACATTCGTTTGAATTATGGAATCAAAAGGTGCACATATAGAATCTAAAACTTCTTCAAATTTAATTTTTCATGGTTAGATGTAGGAGAAATGTTCAGGATTTAAAAAATGGATTGTTTTTCTTTTACTGCTTTTTCCTCCTTTCATTCCCATTTTCATCCTCCTTTCCCTCCAATGCATTGAGACAGACATTTTTTCACCAGAGATTTTAGGTCGTGTTTGTTTTAAATATTTTCTTGCATTTGCTTACATGTGAAAGGAAAACCAGAATTCTCTAATTGGTCAATCAGTAGATTTAATACTTGCAATGTCATTTTCCCTGGGACAAAAAGGTCCTATTTTCTACTCATGACTGAGTAAGCTTTACAGTGTGCCCACAAGATCAAAAAACAATACCACGGAGCAGAGTTTTAGTAAAGATTTTTAAGCACAAATGAACACCTCCCACCATATTTTGGGGCTTTTTTTCTGTTTCTGCAGCACAGGTTATTCCATCCTTCTTACCAGTGCTTCGTGATGCGGTCTGTGGGCACTGAGGAATGCTACAATACAGCCATCGTGTTGCGTTGTTGGTAGTGTAGCACCAGGGCCTCTTCTTAGCATCTGGACTCCTACAATAATTTTCATCTAAACCCCTGAAATGGAAACATTGACTGAAAACAACAGCATCCTGTTAAACCAGCTACATGCAAAGGAGTAAACACTTTACCTGATCTGTTTCATACGGGTAAAACATGGTCTCACGCTGCATGTCCCTTTATTTCAGTACACTCCTGTTTCAGAAATGGTCAACAAACCCAATAATAAATGTTCTATGCCTGAAGGTTATATGATGAGTTTTTCATGTTTGAACTTTTCTCTTTTGTGCTCTCTGATCAGGAACAGCATCAGACAGAAATGCACTAAGATATTCTTACTGACCAGTACAGTAAGATTGACATATTAAGAACTCTGACCAGTCTCAGACGACTTCTGTGCTGGACCATTTATGCGGGAATGCACGTAACTGGGAGTACTCCAATTTGGAGAATGTTTAAGCCCTTAACAGACAGAAAAAGAAGCCATAAAACATCCCGTTCTAGATGTTAAGAGAACTTTCTCCTCTCCTCCCCTCTCTTACATCTCAAAGCGTATTGTCTATTAGTAAAGTACTGGCTGAAGTGAGACAGTACCACAAGAAGAGAGAAATGGAAATACCAAAGACAATGAAACACCATTTAATCACAGAAGGCTAGGAAAGTACTCAGGATATGCTCTGTTCTTCTATCTAAATAAGATACTCTTATAGATGACCCTTTGCTGTGATCTGGTGTGGGGGTCTTCTGTTTTATTTTCTCAACCTGTGCTTCTTCATACAGGTCTAGACCACTGGGTGCAGCTCAGAGCTTCAAATTCAGAGGCTGCCCATCTTTCCTGATTCCCAGCACCTTTAGTCTTTCAGCGGCTTTATGTCACACAGATGTGTGTAACAGCTCCAGTGTCACAACCAGTTCCACCAGTTCCTGCCAGTTTGAATAGATGATTCCAGGCACACACTATCCTTTTCCTTCTCTTTGCTTCTGGAACAACAATGCAAGAAATTTCCACTGCCTCTGTGAAGATTTGCTCAGTTAGATCCATTGTCCACAGAATTAAGGTCAATTCTTGACATGCGTTCCTATATACAGAACACCTTAACCAAAGGCTTGTTGCCCAGTGCTACTGCTATCAAAAAATCCTAACCAAACTCAATTTAGAGAATTTTAAAATCAGTGCTGCTTCTTTGAAAGCTGCATAGCAAGTGTATTTACATGATCCCCCCACAAAGGGAGTCATCAGATGATGTGAATGGGACATCACTGTTCCTGAAGCACCCAGACCACCATAGCACCACCTTGAACATTAGTGAGACAGGAAGGATACAGGATAGGTTGTAATGGAGAAAGCAAGAGTAGAAAAACTATAAACATCAATAAAAAGGGCCTAAAGTACCTGATAACAAGCTGACTGGAATAAAAGGATAACCTTTTGAGATCAAAAAAAAGAATAAAAAGAAGAAGGAAGAAAGAAAGAGAAGTATCAAAGGAAAGAGCTAAAGAGGAGTAGCTGGTAGATTAGGGAGGAAGAGACTTGGCATCACATTCATAGACATTTTTGTAAGGATCATTTTAGGATAAGTCTTAGTAATGGTAAGGTCTAACTAATAAGTTCCTTCATTTACTTGCAGGGATAGCTCTCAGGAAAGTGCCTATGTCTGTGAGGCAACTGAGAGCTCCAGTGCTGGCAGGCAATTCCTGATTCAGTGATGGCTATCTTGCCATGATAGGCTTTTCCATTCCCTGAAAGACACTGGTAGCCTGGTCCAAAAGTTGGTGGGGGTGTAGCTGTGCCAAGAAAAAAAGAACAAGACAGAAATACTGGCTCAGGTAGATACAGAAATATGGTCAAGCTTTGCACCATGCAGAATACACTCTTTTTGTTTCTACAGAGTGATATTACTGGAAAGCTAGGGCTTTTCAGCTTTGTGGAGAGGAGTAGAGACAAGGTAAAAAAATATTCCTTAAGATAAATATATATGTATATTTATCTTCTGCTGATGATTGCACTGGGGGGAAAATGTGGTTGTAAAAATCTAGACCAAAAGTCTTGTTAAATTTTTAAAATCAGCAATGCAACCGTTTCTTAAATTTAATTTCTTACTTCAGAGAAACCTATAAATAGGCATTTCCATTAATTAGTATGTTTCTTCTTAAAGCCAGAAAAAAAAAACATCACTAGGATATGTGAAGATATGACTGAGGATCTCTGTATTTATCTTTCAATACAAATGACCACTTTAAAAATGATATTGTTTGTTCCTCAAGGTCTGAGTTTGTCTTTCTGGATACACCTCCACTAAGAAAAAGGCAAGAATCTATCCCATATCGGCTAATCATAGGCAAAAAATGACCACAAGGCCGTGGTATTTCATGGATGTTCCGTGACTTAGCAGGTGAGATGTAAAACTTCATGTTATTGAGATTTAAGTTAGCTGGCATCCTCCACACAGTACCAAAAACCAAGATTATTGAATAAAATTTAAGATCTTCATGACTTATTTCTTGGGCAATGTTGTACTTTGAAACACTTGTATGGCAACTGTGCCCTCACTGAACTAACATAAATTAATGTAATAGAAACTTAGTAAATTATTCTTTCTAACTAACCTGCACCTTCTCTGATTCCAAAGATTTTCTTGGGATAGTCAGAGCTTTGATTTTGCATCTTTCCACTCCACATTCTTTTGATGGGATGGTTGCACCCTACAGTTGCATGGGACATGACCCAGTAGACCAGCTGCTAAAAGTGAGACTCATTGCAGCGAGGAATGTCACAGTATTCCCAAAGTTTAATCGGACCAGTAGTGAAACACCAGGGACGAAGGTCACCATCAGGATTACGACAAAAATTCATCTTCAGATCCTTCTCTGGAAAACTGAATATTAAAATATAAGTTTGTGAGTCAGTTATGGTTGGCTGTAGCAATGTCTGTTGGCAGAGTCTCACAGGCACTGTGCGAAAAACAGGGACTGACTGTGACTCACTTTTCAGGGAGAAATCCATGCATATGAGGCTCTTGAGCAACCCAGTGCTGGCATTCAAACCCGGACTCTGTTCTGGACACCTTTCCATGGTAGTCTTCACCATTACACTGCATGCACTCCACTGTAGGGCCAAGGGAGAATGAAAACATGACAGGCAAAAAGTCAGTATTAGAGCTGGCCCATGAACTCTCACACTCACCTCTATATCAGCTGAAAAATCCCTTCAAATAGCAAAGTTAAAGGACAAGAAAGAACACTGTAAAAATAAAACAATTCTTTTTCCTATCAAGTGACTGTTGTTAATCAATTACATTCACAATACTTGTTTTTCTAAAATTGGTACTTACAAAATAGGAATATTCTAAGTCTACATTTTTTTTTTTTGCTTGGTATATATCTGATGGAATTTCTAAGGAGTTCTTAGCAATTGCTAACCTGCTGAAGATGCTTCCACATTGGAAGAGCTTCTTCTAAAAGAATAGCAAGAATTTCCATGGGAGCAATGGAATCCATAATTCACTAACACTCTTTCATCCCACTCATCAATGTGACCTTGATGATTCCAACTCTCTGGATACATTTTTTCCTCTCCTCAAATAGAAT
Source organism: Nothocercus julius (assembly GCA_013398735.1). NCBI lineage: Eukaryota > Metazoa > Chordata > Aves > Tinamiformes > Tinamidae > Nothocercus > Nothocercus julius. Next base: position 1,609,176 of record VZSV01000055.1, on the reverse strand, counting down.
TCAAGTGTTGTATCTTAATGTTTTAATATTGCCTGGACAAAATATAGCAAGGCAAAAAAGGCAGAACCCTACCCTAAAGAGAAGTCAAACCAAAGTTCAACCCTCTGTGCATGAATATTGGATCCCTGAAATTTATCCACATCATAACCTCATCCTCATTATATTAACTGAACTTTATCAATCAACATTTTAATTGTTGAGTTTTGTTCTATGTCTGTATCAACAATTTCAGGCTTCTCAACTAAAACGCTATATGTGATCTACTTAATTTGCCTTTTTCAAATTCAAAAAAAAAAAAAAAGACCTTTCTAGTTGTAGTTCCTTTGTATCCTTTGTATGTACAAAATCATTTTACCAATTTAATACAATATAGAAAAGTCTGTTGAAAAGTTTTTGAGGAAATCTTTCTTTTTAAGTCTGGCTTTATTTAAATTTACATTTGAAGCAAATCTTCAAGATAAAAGAAATATAGAATAATCTAAATATTCTCACATTCTCACATACTTAAATATACCTTACAAAAGAATATCAAAATCATTGTTGAGAATATAATGGGGAGAACTGAAGGAAGGAACATACACACTGTGACCTCCACATTCTGGGATGCTACAGTAATCTAATCTGGGAGCAGGATCTGTTGTGAAACAGGTCCATTTACATTTCCATTAGGATTCCTGCAATAGTTTTCTTCTAACCCTGCACGAGGGAAATTTTCTGGTGTAAAGCTGTAATAGAAGAATAAATACCACAACAACAACAACAACAACAACAACAACAAAAGAAATTCCCTTGTTTTCAAATGTTTTGGACTCAAGGAATGCAACGTAAAATCGAAGAAAATGGATGGAGAAAATGGCTCTCTTGGGGAACAGAAGTTCCTATATGAAGCCGTTATCATAAATCTCTCCATAGCTACTGGGATGCCACTGAAGAACCCACAGTCTCATGTTCACAGTTTGCAGGAAATACAACAATCTCCAAGGATTCCTCAATACTTTAATTCATTAAATTCATTTAATTCATTAAATTCATTTAATTCATTAATTCATTTAATTCATGCTCAACTTCAGTTGTCATAGCTATTATTTTTCACCTACAACATTTGCAAGAATAGTAGTTCATATGAGAACTGTGCTTTGGGAGAAGAAAAGTCCTCTTTTTCTGTTCGTTTGTTTGCTACCTTTGTTTTTTCTTGTTCTTTTTTTAAAGAACTAAAACTCAGAGTGACAGCTATAAGAAGGACATTATTCCTTATAAATTAAAGTCAGTGGTAAGTATCTGTCATTAACAATCCATGACGTAAAATTCCTTGGAGCACACTATGGATAGATCAGAAAAAAAAATCGATCATCATAGTATTTGTTTGATTTGTGCAGCGCACTGTCCACCCACTTCTGGCACCGCATACCCTTCTGAGTTCTGTCTTGTGTTCCTCTGTAATCCTCTCCCTCTCCTTTCTTGCTCTCCAGAAGATAAACTGAAACAAAATATACTTTTGATGAATCAATATCATAAGTTACATAGATCTCATCTATCCAGTGGCGTGCCCTTGCAAATCAGTTATGTTTAGCATGTTTTAGATATTCAGTCCCACAGAAATGTGATTGTTTTTTCATTATTATTAATAAAAGGAAATTAGAGATATGAACAGAGTATATAAGAAAAATTATTACAGGTGTTAGCATACCCTTTTTTTCATAGAGAACCGAATTTATTGTTTTGAAAATCTTTGTTCTCTTGGAGGTTTTAGACAATGTTAAACACCATTGATTTTTACTGAAGAAAAGGAAGGCCCTGTTGAAATTGAGACGGGAGAGCACACGAAGAGCAGTCATTTTGTTCAAACTGTTATCCTCTGAACATTTCTATAAACTATTTTAGATGTTGTGTTTTGTATATCAGAGCTAGGCTTTGTGAGAACCTGGCCCCACCTAACGTTAGTGATTTTTACACTTGAGCGCCAAGTGACTAAACTGGTCTTAGCTTCCACAGGATATGGATATATGAGGAGTTAGAACATAAGCTAGGCTGTGAACTTACATCTGCTTCTTAAGTTACTCACAGTAACTGCTTTTGTTAAGGCTTTTACCCCAGCAAATCCAAAGTATCAGAGAATCATAGAATAATTTAAGTGGGAAGGAACATATCAAGGTTTCAGTCCATGCAGGGCTGATTGCTAAACCATGAATTAAAGCTAGATATAGGGAAACATACAGCCAGAAATAATCCAAGAGTTCATCTCTTTCAAGAAGGCATCCTTTGGATGTGGTAGACTAAACATTCCCGAGGCATAGAAAAGAAGATACCCCTGCCTTACAGAAGGAGCATGCAGTGAAGAAAGATGATTCAAAAGCCTTCCTTTAAATCACACCCCCAACCCCACTCAGTCAGCTCCAGAACTGCTAAGATGACACAGCTAAAAGTAAGTCTCACTGACACAGAAGAAAAGGTGACTGCTACAGGCTGGCCATCCCTGCTCTATCCTGGCATCAAAATTGCAGTAACATCCCTGCAAACAAACACACTGAGCTTACCTGTGGACGAATAAAAATTAAAAAGAAACAAAAAAACAAAAGCAAAAAACAACCTCCATTGTTTTCTCTACACAGGATGGCCACTGAAATTAGTCCAAATATGCTAAAATGCTCTGTACTTGGGCTTAATAGTAATGTGATAGGTGCAAAAAAGCTGCAATTGCTGATATCTCATTTTCTGAATAACATATTTCTTTCAGGATCATATGTGAAAACATTTGGGTGAAGAAGGAATCTTCACGCAAATATTTTTCGGTGTACTAAATCCACAATCAAAACAGAAAAATATTTTTCTGTCATACACGTTGATGTTTTTAGAAGTCTAAAAATTTTTGCTGTGTTTCTTTAAAACAGCTTTTCTAATCTCCCCTTCCATATATTCTCTAATCTGCATCTTCTAGGTGGTATCCACTCTGCATTCCTCAGAAAACTTTAAAAGGTTGTATTGAAAAAACCTGAAGCAGAATATTCAGAAAGAGCACACCTAAATTACCTGCAGGTAAATTTTTTTTCAACTTCACAATGTGCTGCACATTCTTCTGCATTATTTGCCTTATATGACCGTTGATGTGCATTTATCCAAGCTCCCTCTGTTTTTTTATAGATATCTAAGATGCTTCCTTGCACTAAAAGAAATAGAGAAAAATGAGCATGCTACTTTTTCTGACTGCTTGTGACTTTACACCCCACTTTCAATGTAGCAGTTGCATTAAAATGTAATTTCTTTCATTTCTTATTAATGATAGCAAACTCTGAATAAAGTCAGTTCCCTGGAAACAGTGTAGGAAAGCATTGCTTGAATAGGTGCTAGGGAATGGGAAAGAAGGCAGAGCAAAGACAGAACTTTTAGCAGTACAGTGTACTGTTTTTAAAGATAAATATTAGCTTAGAACAGGGCACAAGATTTTTCCCAATTGTTGCCCTAGAACTAGATTCTATTCCGCTTTAAATTTCATTAGAAGTTTCCATATATGTCAGCACCTTATCTTTTAACTGCCTGGCTCACATAGGAGTAATGAGGATAAATACTTGGAAAATTATGAAGTAATTAAACTTGATATCAAAGAGTATCACAGAAGTACTTAAGACAGTGAGGCAAAATACTGATGGCTTCATATCTCCATCATCCAGTTGCAGAACTACAGAGCAATGGTTTCTGTGAGCCACCTGTGATTCTCTCCATTGCTAATCTTAAATTATATGTGTTCTTCAAAGCTATCCTAGCTCAGCTACTCATTCTTTTTTGTTTTGTTTGCTGATTGTGTAGGTATTTATTTGAATATTTACTCCAAATCCCTACCACTATTACAGACCTACTTAGAAGTAACATACCTCTTCAAATTTTTACTATATTGCTTAGCTATTGTTATAAATGGTTTAACCACTTATTATAAATCTGCTTATATTTCTTTGAAAGACCAATCTACAACATCTAAACAACTGCAATTTATATTTTAATCTACTAAAAGCCTATATTGCTCCTATTCTAATTATTCTATCCTATCCTATTGCAATTATCACAAATTAGCAATAAGAAGAAAGCCTCATATGGAAATGTAGCCACAGAAAAGAAGGAATATTTTGTGCCTTTGTTCATGCTGTGTTTTTAATGATTGGATTTCAAAAAAAAAAAAACCAGTGGATCAGTGGATTAAAAGTTGGGCTGCTAAACTATGAAATATTTCATAGCAACAGAGGCAATAAACAGACCCCTGTCACGCTCCACATTTCAGAGCAGTTAAATGGAGTTTTTATTCCAACAGAAAAAAGTTTTGTAGCAGCCATTCAATGGTGTAATCCTAAGAACATCAGAAAGGCATCCTTGTCCAGACCATATCCTTTCCCCAAAATAGTTATAAACAGATAAACAGAGAAGTTACACTGGACAACAGTGTATACATATACAGTACTGTCCCACCCACCAGCAATTTCCATGCAAGCTGAATTGCAGCTTGTCTTGGTACTCTATAGTCAGTTTTCACAAAAATCAAAAAATGTTGTACCAGATCAGAACAACCGAAAATAATTTTCAGGTTAAAATATGCATTGGGTTATATACTTTTATGTGTTAAATACTATGTATGACATAATATTTATACCAATGTATATCTCTACATAACCAGTTAAAGCTGTCTTAGGGACCTCTGAACTCTGAAGGAATTTGTATTTTAGGCGAAATTTCAGTTGTAAATGTAGCTGAAATTGAAGTCTTTCACAGGAAACCAAACTCAGGGGCTAAGTCTCTGAAAACCCAGTATATGTGCTACTCAGATGAAACTTGAATTCTGTATCTCAGATTCATCCCTAAATCAAATAGAAACTTGCAGCAGCTTATTAGAAGGGCAGCACCTATTCTTATGTATGTGACAACCTCTACAAGAGAGATTCTTCAAAGACGAGAAATTTTGATTTATCAGTCCTGAGCAATCACAGGTCTAATACTTGTGCAGTGACTGTGGTGACGGCCCAGTAAACCTGAAAATCAGAACCTGATCTCACAAACTTGATTTTGAAAATATTTGGATTTAATTTCACAAATTCAAATGCAAGGCAAAGAAATCTTATCAGAGCACAGATATGCAAGAGTGAGAAAGATGGCTTTGCTAATCCTCATTTTAGCCCAGTAGGCTGGTGCTGGAAGTTGTGAATGTCAGTGAACAGTCTTATCAATTCCTGCTGGAGTTATGCATCAAAAAACAGATATGTTGAAAGAAGTTAATCATTTCCTCAGCTTCATTTTTTTTTTAATCTCCAGACATTATCTTGAATGTAAGATGTTACAAAATAATATTCATGTGATTGTACTAGATGCTAGAAAAGGTGAAGGCACTCTCATTTTACTAAATACCTGTTACTCTGACATTTTTATGCCTCATTTCATTTAACTAAGGGCAATATTACTTAATCATAAAGCCACCCTGTTTGCCCATCCATGTTGGAGTCTGATTTTAGAGGCCATTCAGTTTACCTTATCCAGACACTCCTTTCTTTGGAAAATTTTCAGTAGTGTTCTCTGAGAGGTTAAGGTGAGAGAATCGTAATCAAAGAATAGTAGATCTAAACAGGAAAGTCTTACTGTCCAGAGTCCATAAGAGAAAGGGTAATGTACAAAATAAGAAATGGAGGATTATAAAGGATCTTCACTCTAGTTGCCTGAAATTAGAGATCTATACCTTACTGTCACACACAAAAGTTTATCAAACTTTATTATAAAATTGTATGTTGATAGCTCAAACCCTACATACTACTCCAACAGGAAGGCTGTTCTTAATCCTCATTGATCTAACATTCTGGAAACGATGGCATGAAAGTGCAAATATGTGATAGTAAGGACAGAGGTAAATTGAGAAGGAGTCAGATAAGCTATAATTTGCAAGACTGTGAAATCTCAAATAATTTAGAGTGAATTCTTTCTAACCTGAATTTCTCCAACAGGATCTTCTAATAGGTGGTTTTGTGTTACTTTTTGTTTGTTTTATTTTTGAACTGAAAACTATTTCAAAACACCTGGCAAAGCACTGTAGTGTACAAAGTCTCACTATGTGGTAAACTTACAGGCAAAGTGCCTGGAGTTCCAGGGCCCTTTTAAAACACAGCTTTGATTTGTGGAAATCCTTAGCTCTACAGACAGAAAAGAAATGCTTCAACCCAAGGAAGTAGCTGTCAAGTGAATGTAGAAGTGGTTATACTCCTAATAGGTGTGATAAAACAGCTTAACGGAGGGAAAGTAGTACATAAGGATTCAGTTGTCCTTTGGCTGACAGTGTACAGCTGTGCAACTATGCCCAATGCACCGCAATGCCAAGAAAGAAGGACTGAAAATACTGTAAACTGCACAAAAGCCCTGACATCTGACCTCTTGAGGGTCAAATTTCTTTACCAACCAGACCCTCTGACACTGAAAGTGTCCAATAACAAGTTGCAGATGGAATAATTAAAACTGACTCAAAACTGGGCCATATTCAAGTACATTTGATGACAGGATTAGAATTGCAAATTATCTTCAAAAAATTGGAAGAATGGCCTGGGAAAAAAGTGAAGTGTAAATCTTTTTTTTTTTTTTTTCCCAGAAAAAAAAAAAAACTGTTATGCAAATATGAAGTGGACAATATCTATATAAAGAACAATTTTGCAAAAAGAACAGGATATTACAGCTTTTCATAAGCCAAAGAGGAGTTAAGATCAAAACTATGTCCAGTTTTGGCACAGTGCTTCAAAAGACATTTTGAGATTGACCACTAAAAATGCTCAGGTATCTCGAAATATAGTCTACGACAAAAGACTGTAGGAAATAGGGTTTGTATGGTCTAGGCAAAACTTTCAATTCTGGGACAGTGGGGAGACTCAAGACTAACCCTCAAATCTCCAAGAGATTCTGTACTCATGATGGATAAGCTTTTAAATTCAAGTTTAAAAGACTGAGGACAGTCGTGAAGAAAAAACTGCCATGGTAATAAAAAGAAAGCTCTGACCAGTTTGAAAAGATGACTTAAGACTAATATAGAAACAGTTGCTCTGCTGTAGGGCAGAGGGATAAAACATACAATCCTATCTTTTTATTTATTTATTTCTGAAACATGAAACATTCTAGTATCTTGAACCTGACATTTTTGTAATCCCAGCAGTCCAAGAAGTTGTGTATCTGGCACTTGGAACAAGGATGGGACTGACTCCACCGCTGGCTCTGAAACAGATACCCCTGCGTCTTAGGCCACTTTTCTATGTCTCATTTCCCCTTTCTGTTAGAAGCTCAGACTTCAAAAGTTTGAGCCATTGAGGAAGGTTCAAGCCTTCTTGAACAAGTTTCAAGAAGTACAGTTTAAGAATTTAATGCTTTCTGATAATTGAATATTTTATTCCACAAACTAATTTTGATATTTTAAAATGCTTGCCTCTTCTGCACTGACAATATACCAAGTGTTCTCAAATAGTTCAGCTATTTCAGCTATTCAAGCATTTATGGCATTACTGGATATCAGGTAAATTAAATTAGCATAAAGATAATATACATCCTGAGGACTTCATCCTTGGAAAAAAAGGTCAGAAAAATAAGCGTTTTTTTTTTTTTTTTTTCTGTAAGTAAAATAAGATCTTTATTTTATTTTTCTTTACTGTAAGATATTTCTTTACTGAATTTAAACAGTCAATGCAGGAATTATTCCATGAGAAAATCAATGCAAATATGAAGAGGGGGATGCTTGTTTTCTGTAGCATTCTGAGAGGAACTGAGATTGAATTTGGAAGGAAAGAGCTGTTTAAAACACTGAAATTTATTGTTTCTGAAAGGAAAATACCTAAAAGCTCTCAACAGCTTAAATTTTGAGTTCTGTCTCAAAAGATTCAGATACTCCTGGCTGAGTAGGAGCTTTTACATACTGGAAGAAGAAGAATCCTTCTTATCAGTGCAGTGCAAAACAAGAAACAGTACCTCATAAAGGTTATTATTGAGGTAAAAGTATCCCTCATGTTCTGCAAAAATGCTACCAAAGAATAATAGAGTTTGTAAGGGAGGAGTGTATAGTCCAGCAGGGACTCCCCAGAAAGGAAGTACTAAAACTCAGTACCCCAACACACAAGCAGGTCAAATGGCAGCACCATTCTTGGGGAAGATACAGGAAAACCTTTCCGTGTCTTGCTCTTAGGTGAAAAATATTGCAGAATCGAATTCAAATTAGCTAACTTAAAATGAAGGTAAGATACAAGGTAAATGTTAATGTCCGTGAAGTCTGTGACAAATCAGTCACCCCTGGAAAAACTTCTTCTGACTAAATATATATGTCTACTTCAGGTTGACTAACATCCTAGGAATTGTCATTTCTATCATTGATTACAAAAGGAATTTAGTGTAATGAATTTAGCAGTAGACATCTACACTGTAGATCTCTGCGTCTGATCAGATAAATCCACCTACAGTGTACCCATGGTCGCACTGAGAAAGAGCTTGCTTCACTTTCATCTGTTCTCAAGAACGTCCTGAGCATGTGCTCTTTCCATGCGGACATGTTCACCACTAATAGGAAGACGGGAAAAACAAAGAACATTTAGGCCTTTTTATTTACTGTTGTTTGCTGCTGAAAGACTACAAGAAATAATTGATTTGTCATGAAGTTCCACATATGGTTGTGGATAGGATAGTGACCAAACACACTGTCTTAGGACACATCAGTAAAGCCGTCTCTTCTGCCACAACACAAGTTTCATAGCTGAGCACAAACTCTTCTGTAGGCTTCTCTATTTATTGGCCTTTCTTCTCTGTCACTATTAAGCAGCCTAACACTTCAGCCACACCACTAAGATATAAAGGAATGAATACTGGCAACTTGGTGGCAGAATTTAATTGAGAAGCCTTCCCTTCCCTGGAAAAGGAAGAGACTCTGGATCTGAGTTTTCTACAGAGGTACAGGATTTTGCAGGAGTCACCCAAATGCCTAGGAACCTATGGGGTCTCTTAAAGCTTCACCATTTTGATATTTCATTTAAACTGGGCTCTTCATGACTGTAATGCTATTTTTATGATGAACTTTGTGGGATTGTAGCACAGACTATTAGCTATGATAATTGCCACATCTAACAGTTTTGTTACACAAATTATTTACCCAGGAAGTACAATTAGTATACATGCCTGCAATTCACAAAACTTCCCTGCCTTCCATGTTACTTTTAAATCCATATTGTCAGAAGAATTTCTATTTTGATGCTTTAAATTTATCACTGATCACTTCATTCTTTTTATTATTTAGTTATTATTGTCATTACATCATTAACTGGTTAGGATTTCTTTCCTCTGCACAAATAAAAAATGCTAAAAGGGCAGACAAGCTATGATTACTGCATTTCACTCTGTGTACGCCAGTGAGATCATCAAGGCCCTATTCTAATCAGGGGGAGCTGTCTCAGACTTCCATGAAAGTAGAATTTCATCCTCAGCAAAAGGGTTCTGGCTGCTGAGTAGATTTTAAAATATACATGTGTCAAGGAAAGAAACCGAGTAAAACTTGATCTACTTGCAATACAATCTCAAAATTCTCAATTCACAATTATGTAGCTTTTTACTCTTTTACTAAACCATTATCATATCCTTCTTAACAAAATGTTTGTACTTTTTAAAGAAAATATCTGCTACTTACGGTATGGCACTTAAGTTTGAACTCACGCATGTTTATAAATCTTAAGTTACTTCATTGAGATCTCTCAGTCATTATCATCCATCATGTATTTTCTTAAACAGAAGTATAGTTCATGCTGTCATTAAGAATATATATGGTGTTTCTAAAACTGCTAGTGCATTACCGATAAAGAATTTCTTTTTTTTTATCTTAAGTAGCAAGGTTAAACAGCATAAATAAGTGAAAACTGATTGATATAAATGTGCTCATGGTTTTAAAACTACTCATATTACTTTGGATTTTATGAGACTCTGTGACTGTGTATAAGTCTTATAATCTGATTTTTTCCACGGATATCTACTTGCCAAAGGATGCTAACTGACGTGGCCCAACTTTACATTTTTTTAAAGTTTCTCACATTCACCTACCTTCATTCTATGCAGCTGGAAGACCCAGGTCTCCTTCACCCTCTCAGTCTCTCCCCGGTGTTCCTCTTGTAAACATTTCCTCTAGGTGCCTTCATTAGGCCTCAGCAGCTTATTCTAGCACTGGTGTCTTTCAGACTGTTGAGATTTTATCATGAGCTGTGACTCCATAATTAACCTCAACTAAATCTTTAATAGGCAAAACCCAAGAGCTTCAATGACCCATCTAATTATTCATCATTACTGTTTAAATGCTGCATTTGCCTCCTTTCCTTATGCTTCCACGATACATTTCACCAGCAGACATCCTAGAAGTAAGAGCAGTTTTATGAATTCCAGTACCTGAAGCACTGCTGTACAGCTTAAAAAAACAAAAACAAATAAACCTTTATTTAAGTAACTATCTTGGTTAGCCTTTGTGAGCCGCAGTTGTTTGACTGCTGAGAGAAGTGCAAGGAAATACAGAAAGAGAGGTACTTGTTTCCCATTCCCCAGAACTGAGACAGACAGATTTGGTCTTGGCTGTGAGAGGCAGATGGTTCTGTACTACCTATGTTTTGTCAGCTAGCAGTTTCACCTGCTGTCCCCAGACAACAACTCTTTCTTTCCAAATTTTGGCAGGGTTTATCATCAAAAGTTCCAGTGTTAACTCTTTACTCCTTGAATCCACAGCGGTGACCCATGAACTTCAAAACTTTCCAGATGCTGGGACTCTCACTTGGGTTTTCAGCAAGTGAGCTTGCTAATAACCTTTTGCTATACAAGGTCATTAAACAACCAGTTTAAGGCTGCACAGGTAGTGCATTAGCATAGATATAGCTAACTTCTATTGATACTCTTTAATTTCAACAGTTGTACTTTTTTCTTTACTTACAGCGTGTCGACATCATGCTCAGTGTATCTGTTGCTTATCACTGAATTAATAAAGCAAAAGTACTTTCTATGTACCTTCTAATTGTTTTGCCTGAAGTTTATAAAATATTATACAGTGATCAAAATAAATTGAGCATTATATAATAAACAGGGGAACCTTTTTTTTTTTGTTCTTAGCAAAAAAAAAATGTAAGTACAGATGTGATCTGAAATTACATTTCATTTTTGGCAGAAGACAGTATGGAAATACTTTTGCCACTGAATCTCATTTGGTCTTTAGATCAATAAGGAAAATGAAGTAGGCATGGAAATCATGGAAACAGATTTTTTTCTGATATAAACCATACCTTGATCTTACCACATTTCTGTACACATTCTAAGTGCTATTGTGCACATGATTAGAAAATGTCATTTTACTTGGAATGAGGGTATAACAGCAAGATCCAGAACAACAAAAATGCCAGTAGAGACACTGTTGCACATAGACAGGATGTATTTTCTCATTAACTGAGTTTATTTACAACTCCTTGCTGTTTCCTTGCCCATTTTGTTGAACTAAAGTATATGGAAACTTGATTCCAGCCCTGTTCTTTTTCCTCTGTTTCTCTTTCCCTTCTAGAAATAATGAGAAGAATGAGAGAAGAAAAGGAAAAATGAATTAAGACTGAAATGTCAGTGTTGATGGAAAGAGAATAGAGAGATTTTAAAATATGAAGTCCTAAGAGAGACTTTCAAATGTAGCTGTTTTCATTTACAAAGTTCCGGAAGTGCTGCAGAGAACTGCAGCCATCATTTCCAGAGCCATACACTCCCAAATAACTAATGGTCTCTCGCTAATCAAAACTAGCTTTCAACAGTAAAGTGAACAATAATATCAAGAAAGGTAAAATCAAGTAAAATCAAGAACTTACTTGTATCTCACAGTTCGGGAGCCATATAACTAACTTTCTGTCCCTAGGCAAGTAATGGATTACTAAAACGAGAAATGTTCAGAACAGCTTTGTCTTAAATTCATCCTCACCTGGATGTGCAAATATCTGATCCTAATACAAGTACTGCCCATTAAGTCAGTGAAGAAAGAGAAACAAAAATTAAATACAAACTGAAAACATATATATATATAATTAGGATGGAAAAAGAGAAAATAATTAGGGAGAAAAAAAAAAAAAGGAAAGAAAAGAAAAACAAGCCCAAAGCAAACCTTACACATACAGCTATTCCTAACAAAAGAGTAATGAGAGACAATGCTATGAAAATGCTATGAAGTACTATGAAAAAAGCAAGCCAAAAATCAAGCTTTCATGCAAGTTTGAACCAGAAGATGACATTACCTAGGCCACCAAATAGAAAAGGTGCGTTAGAATTTTATTTAATATGCAAATGCATTTTAGGAAAAAGAGTGTTTTAATTAAATGACATATATTTCGGGGTTTCAAACAGATTTCATTAATTCTTAAAATTGTCTACAAAAATCTGACTCTATAAAGAATCCAATAAAAATATTAAATTGAAATCATGAAGAATATGATTAGGTATATAACAGAGAAAAGAGTCAAAAAAGTTTATTGAGCTTTGTTTTACTGACTTCTACTGACACACTCTGACCGGCGTATTGGGATTCCCCACCTGCCATTGTATCAGTGCTCCTTGGTGCTGCTGGGGAAGAGCCTTTTGTCAAATAACCTAACTCTTCCAAGTATGGCTAAGGAGACCAACTAAGAGACTGAACAGAATAGTCTGACTATAGTTTCTACCCTCTGTTTATCCAAAGACCAAAGACCTGGAGCTAGAAGAAAGGAACTACTTCCAGAGGCCAGACTACTTCCAGTCAGCAGACTTTCAGCTTTTATTATTTTGTGTCTTTGTCTTAGAATTGAGTTACAGAATCTTGGAGGAAATTGAGTGTAGGGAACACAAAAGGAAATTACACTATTTTTAGGCAAATAAATGGAAAATTAGACACAAAACTTCCATTTTAAATTAGGTTTATTAGGGGAGGAAAAGTCATTTCAATACACAACTCCAGAGGTTCTTGGATAACTTTTTAGGTAGCTGCTAGCAGGTCATGTTATCCAAGAAATATGAGTAGCTGCACATCACTATTCCATCATATACACATATACAAGTTTTGCTACTTTGCTACTCTGCATTTTTTTCCCTCTGATACCTGATGTTTCACAGTTGTCCACTGAGAAAAATACTGCAATGACTGTGAAACAAGAGTGGATAGCAGTCATGGGAGTGATGTATCAGTAAGCACACTTGTTCACAGCATCTCAGTGTTCAGTTGTTTTCCAAAGTGAATAAATTTGGTTACATTTGATTCTGTTTCTGATATTTCTCCAGGGTATTTCTTACTCCTGTCCATTCCCAGGACCCCAGTATTCAATCAGAACAGCTCAATCCCAGAAGGAGCCATTATATTTATAAAAAGTAGAGAAGTTCTCTTTAAACTTTTGCATTTTGCTTTCTTTAGATCTCAGTCTTTCCTGGGTTTTTCAGTTATTTATTTTGGTAGCTCTTTTCTGTTTTGTTATACAATATGCCACATTTAAACCAATTCTGTCTCGGTAATTCTTACCTTCATCATGATTAGTATACTATGAGATGTTTCAGCTACGATTGAGACCCAGGGCTTAGTGCCATACCAGAGCAGGCCAGGAGTCTCTGTGCCACCTCCTTTCCAGCTGGAAAGAGAAGAGGGGATGTCCCTGAAGAGAGGAGGATGAGGAAAAGAGCTGCTGCCCTCTGCAGGTACCCCAGCCCTGGAAGCCTGTGTGAGAGAGCAGCCACGGGCTGAAGAGTGGCATCGTAGATCCCTAACACTTAACCGAAGTGCGTGCCCAGCTTAGGGTAAAACAGTGCTTGAGTTGGCTGTGAGTGAAGTGAGGGTGATAAAACATGCCAATCTGCTTCCTCATTTTGCTGGTAGGTAGTGTTTTGCTAACAGCTTTAAGAATGAAAAGCATTGCTTACCTGCTAAATGTTATGGTTACGTAAGTTAGTAGAGAGCCTCAAGACATATTCCTACTGGAAGCTATTAGAGGGTGTTTTAAGCTGGAATAAGTCAGGGCTTGTCTCAGGGGAAGTCAGGCCACTTTTGTTTCTCTCTTTTTTGTACCCAGGTATTTGGACACTATATTTTTTATCCTACAGGTGAGAATTAGACTGGATTATAGGGAAAAATCTGTGTATTCTCTGCATTCTAGAAAAACTGGTTTAAGTGCCTAAAATATGAATTCCTACCTATTATACAGGCATTAACATAAAGTTAGAAGACCATCAAGCATATTACAATGCAGTAAGAATTTAATAATTTTTGTATTGTAGGAGGAGCATGCTTGCAAGAAGAAAAACAAATAAATCCGATAGGACTGCAGCTTTTCTGAGTTTGCTTCTAATATGAGCAAATTTGAAAATTTCAGAGACATATAATGGAAATATACAAAATTACTCTATGTTTACAAAAACTTTTAAAATACATTTTGCCTCTAGAAAACTACTTTCATTAAATACTAAAATAATATCTTCACAAGTACATGCACAAGTTCAGATCATCTGGAATATAAGGTGACAAAGAGGATGGCTAAATGTTCACAATACAAACAGATTTGATGGTTTAAGATATTATTGCCTATATTTTTCTCCTAAAAGAGCAGATTATATGAGCACTACACACCAGACTTTGCAAAGGTGCTTGGCTCAGTTGAAAAGCTCTCAACTGCTGTGGCTGAGTCTTGCATTCAGGCAATCTGCCAATGAAGCTCAGTGGGATGGCAGAAGTCTCTAGCAGAAGGACACTGTACAGGATAGGTGCTAGGAAATGGTAACATTTTAAACTGCCACTGCCGTTTCCAAAGAAAATAGGTGTCTGTGATCTGATTTAGATTACATTCAGCTAAAAAATTTTAGCTGTTCCTGAGCCCAGATTATCACCCTAATCTTTTTATACTGTTTCCCCATTCCTTCATATTCTACCATTACCAGGTTGGCTTGTTTTCTTGTCCAAATCACTCTACGGTACAAGAACAGTGAGGATGATCTTTTAATCCACCTCATTATAATAATTCACCTGACTTCCTTTTACAAAGAAGATTGAGATAGCTACCTCAACAGAAGAGACCAAACGATGTGGCTTGCTGCAGTAACACACATGACTAAAGTTACAGTCAGTGCCCGGCAATCCCTGGCTATGTGACTAAGGAGGTGATAGGGATGCTGATGGCTTAGAGATATCTCTATCCTTCCTGTGTGCTGGTTCCCACACCTCTGGCCACATAGGAGCAGCACCAAAGCTGAAGAGCGCTCCTTGTTTCCTCAAACATAAAATTGGAGGGCCTGACTCAGACTGCACGTACAATTTAACCAACATGACTTGGTACCAGAAGTGACCTCTAAAAGACAGCAGGGCAGCTTGTGCTGCCAAACTCCTGGGGCAATGCGCACCCCCCTCCACACCACTACAGGGCGAGGGAGGTGAGGTCTCCTCAGCCCCAAACTAAACCTTGTAGCTCTGCTCCCATTAGTCCTGTGCCTTGGCCCACAGTGGTTGTTTAACTCTGCTGGTCATCTGTAACAACTCTGGTCAGAAGAGCCTCTGCAGGAGTCACCTCTGAGTCACCTCCGTGAGTCACCTCTGCTCAGTCTTGCCTCTGCCTGCAGACTTGTGTGGGAAGGAGCAGTGTCCATTCTGCAAATCCTCTCTGCTCAGTTCCCCTGATGCTGCCAGTCCCTGAGCTTCTGCCCTACTATCTCCTGTGGACGCCAGGCCACACCACCCTCGAGGGTGCCAAGCTGCCTGGGGTGCCCTGGTTGGCATCCTCTGCCCAGATGGACTGCTGGGTTTGTAAAGGAGTCAAGCAGTAAATCATTCCCAGCAGAGCATGGGAGGGCATGCAGCTAGCCTGGCTTTTATTTAGCTCCTGATACAGTCTGAGGAAATGGTTTGGACTTGCCATGGAATAGGGTTGGGCAGAAAGGGGAAAAGATGCAACTTCTCTTGGCCTGAGTCTAGAGCTTCAGCTCCCGGAGCCTGCCAGACAGCTCTGACCGGCCAGAGAAAGCGCCCTGGAATTACTGACCCACTAAGCCCATCTCTTTCATGCGTAGGCAAGGACACCTGCTTTTTGTTTGTGCCGCTTGTACCCATTCTGCCTCGGGCGATTCCTCCACAGGCCTAAACAGTAAAGGACATTGAGGAAGGGAATCAAGAGGTCTAAAGAACAGTTAATAAAAATAAATCCTGCAAACATTTGCCTAATATCAAGAACTACAAAAAAAAAAAAAAAAAGAAAAGAAGTAAAAAAAGTCTCCTACCCTTTCAGTTGGCCTCTGCACGTCATAAGGTTTTAGTGCTACATGATAGATTTTATGAGCATCTCCTCTTGCCATTCTATAATCTATATAATTTTACAGACAGGAGTCACTTAACACATGAGAAGGGCATTACAAGTGAAGGAAAATATTTTTAAAAATGTATTTACGTATCTTGTGTGCATGCTGTAATAAAGTAAGAGGGTCTGCTTCTCTACATAATGCAAACTTCCTTTTGTTATAAACGCCCATCTGTCCCGAAGAAGCCCTTTTAGCTTCATGGCCTTTTAAAGCCCTTCCTGTTCTTTCCAGAACAAGTTGGCATTCAGCACCATAGGAAAGAATCCAAGCTAAGAGGCGTCTTTATAGAGAAAAAAAAACTGTGAATGCACTTTCTCTCAATGGAGAAACTGAGTGTTCAGGGCATTTGACTAACTGTCAACCTTGTCCCTGCGTATGCACAAATGTAATACTAGCAAGGACCTTTTACATATTTTTTTCCATGCTTACGTCTATTGTGACTTTTCCTGCTTGGTACAGGGTTGGAAGCTGAACTGGCAAACAGACTGTGTGTTATTATAATTACATTTTTTAAATCCTCTGGAAGAGCTTGTGGGTTTTGCTTTTCACTCTAAAGCACTTCATGAGGCAAAAGAGTAGCATTAGTACTGTTACCATTAATAAATGTTGAGGGTTTTTTGCCTTTTTTTTTGTTTGTTTTATAAAGCGAGAAAAGGTACAGAGAATACAAATATCAAAGAAAAGACTGATAGGTATGGGTATTTTGTAAATAAAAGAAGAGTATGCATATTTATCTATCTATCTATCTATCTATCTATCTATCTATCTATCTACCTACCTACCTACCTACCTACCTACCTACCTACCTATGTGGAATGCTACATCTGCTTCTACAGTGCTCTGGATCTGTCTTGAGTCTCTCATTTATATTATATCAATTAGCTCTCTGTCACATATTTGCTGGTAGTTTTGGAAAACCCTACTCAGCCTTGCATCTGAGAAATTAGCCTCCCTCTCACAGCTGATCTTGATCATCTCTGGAGAAAATAACTTGGGACAGTATCAGATGTGGCTAAGAAAGGGCTGAATGATTTCTGCAAAGGCATAAAGTTCTCCACTGAAAAGTTATTTCTATCAGTTATGTGGGTAGTCTTGAAAGGGAGTTTCCAGGTAGATGCTGTGAATGTTGACAAAAGTTAGGATTTACACTTACAATCTGCAAAAGGATTTCACCTTAGTAAAGCTATTATTCACAAAAGGGCAATATAGCACTTTTCTTCCTTTAAGGGCTTAGGCCTGTTTGCTTTTTCATTGTGTTGCTGACACAGACTGCTGTCCCACAGGCAAAGTATACAAGGTGCATAGAAAGTGCTGCTTCTCAGCTGACCGGCAACCTTCGGGGGAGCTGATGCAGAAGAAGTAGTGCTGTGGCAGATCATACCGTGTGGTTACATGCATCGTCTACCCTGCATATTTCTGATAATGTCTTACACAGGATTTGGGATTTCTAACTGGATAAATTATTCATCGCTGTTTCCTAACTTGTCTCATACTGATATGCACATGGTGAAAAATGGAGCAACTATAGGAGCAAATCTGTCATGAAGTCCAGGACAACAGCAGCTGACTCCTGAAGGATATTAGACAGACAAAAGTCAGATGTTTTTCCAGGTCCTTCACATATATATTTAATGTAAAGTTTAGTTAACCTCTATTGAATAATGTGAGGGAATCTGGCATGCAGATGCTATCAGCACATCTTATCACACAGCTAGCACATTTGGCAAAGTGTATAGTCATCCAAAACGCCTTTGGCATAGTTTTAAGTCTTGAAATCTTTAGATTCATTACCAAGGCTGCATATGCCAATATATTTGACAAATATGTCCCATTAAAGGGTATGCAGCTTAAGATATAATTTCTTAACTTCTTTTAACTTAGGATAAAATTATCTTAAGAAATGTACAGATAGCAGTGAATAGCTCAAACGGTAAGACCTGTGATTTTGCACCACAATGACAGGATAATAAAGTTTTCAAAAGGAAGAACATAAGTAATTGTAGGCAGAATAATTTACTTGAAAATCAATAGGAGACGTGGAAAATTTTCCGTCATGATATCCTCAAGGCAATGGTTCAAGCACAGGCTTGCATGTAGGTTGGTACATTGCAATACTGCTCTATTTTATTTAGAAATGCACACTCTCACAAGAGCTCCCTGCTTTGGTTAGCACAGTATACATTCTATTTGCAAATTCTTTTTTTATTGTACTGGTCAATACAAAGAAAGGATATACCTGTGGTATATCCTGCTCTTCTTGGGTAGCACAGAGGAAGTAGCTGGTGCTCTAAGGAGCTGCAGCTGTGACCAGCAGTTGTGCAGGCCAGATTAGGGTGTGAGAAGGCTGGTTCTTTTGCTGAGTAAGGGTCAGCTAGGCCCTGATTCTAGACAGTTAATTTAAGTACCTATATCTCGGATTTGGACTGGAAGAGCTTTAAGAGGCCACCAAGGCAGAATAAGGATACATTTTTAACCTAATAGTCTTTATTTTCCTTGTAGAAGTATCTAATTTTTCATCTAAAATACATTTAGATGTCAGAAGGCAGAGATCGTAGAAAATGAAACCTATCTGCATCACTCCAGCGATGCATCAGGCCAGTTTTCAAACCCTGCATTCTGGAATGAGGAACTCTCCCAGACAGAGGTCAGAAAGGATTGATTTTTACCACTTTGTGTACTTCCTGTTATAGCTTTGGATATAACATTGTGACTAGGAATTGACCAAAATTATTATTTATTTAGCACTTAAAATATAAGCAAGTCAAAATGGCCAGCCAGGTTATTCACTGACATACTTAAAAAAAATATGGAAAGTGAGGATTTCTGTCCCACAGAACCAACTGTCTAAAAGAGAAGACACATGTGGGTGAATAAGATCAACAAATAAATCAGAGCTGAGGCAAATGAGTAGGAAATGCAGATAATTAGATAAAGCTTGTCTGCATGTTACTGGGAACACTTTGCACAGTTTTCCACTAATATAATTTATCAGATTGCAATTTTTTCCTCTAAAGCAAATAAATTTTATGCCTAGTGAACCTGCTCTTTTGGAAGCTCAATCAATTTGTCTACTGTTGTTTTATGCATCAGATGGAAAGGAAGACTGATAGAACACGTGAACTTCTTTAGAGCAGTTCCTGTCAGTCTCTGTCACTGTGGAGAGGCAATAGTAGAGAATTTAAAATTCAGGAGGCGATGGTTTTATATTGATCTTTGTGGACATGCTCTGCTGACTGGCAAAGTTTGGGTTTCTTTTTTTAACAGCTTAGCATGGCTTTTACCAAACATAAATATAGCTGCTCAAATAGTGAGAAGCTATTTTTGGACATTTTGGTCACTGCTAAAAACAGAATTGCTAACCCAAGCATTCAGAAGTCATGATTCAGGCCCCCACAATGAGGAGGCTGCCCTAAGTATGTGGATCCTTTCTATTTGCTATTTGTCTTGCTTACTGACACTTTAGTGTACTTTTGGCTCCAGTCTTCAAACATCTGACTTAAAAATTGAAGACAGAAATTTAATCTGAATTTATATTTGCTTCTAATTCATGTCTCCAGGAACTGGGATTTAGAGATTTTTTCCTAATCTGCTGGAATTGCCAGAAATCTTAAAAACATTGTAAAACAAAAATCTTGCATTGTATTTGTACATCCTTCTAGGCAAGAACAGGCAAGAATGAGGCAAGAACTGTCTTCCTTTGGCAGATGACTCTGCCTATCTGCCAAAAGTGTACATCAGATACATCAATTGACAATCGAAATCTTCTTCTATTAAAAATAGCAAGTGTCACCAGTAAATAGAGAGAGCAGCACGGGCTGCAGGCAACACTCACCTCCCATCTTCCCATGTTTTCAGAGCTTTGATGTAGTAGGAGCACAGGGCAACACTATACAGGGGTGAGATTAGTCATCTCACTGCAGCAACAACTGTGTGAGGTACTTGCTAATGTAGCATAAATATATCACAAATGTCACACTGAACAGAAGTATCATAGCACATCTGTCAAATACTCCAGGGAAAACTTGCAATAGGTATTAACTTAAACTTGTTTCATGAATGTTTTGCATATATTCATGATGCATTTGGGAAAGTTTTTGTTTCACAATTTTAAAAGCTGTTAAGGGGCAGCTCATAAGCAAGAGGAAGAGTTAACTTTGTCCAGTGAAAGGAAAATAATTTATTGTTTGTCCAGTTGTAACGTTAAGCCTAATATGATCTTGTACACCCTCAGCTCCTGCTCTCCAGTAAATTTTAAACTTGGCCAACATTGCTAGCAACTAAGACTTCCTGAAAGAATGGCTTACGTCCTCCTTTCCTCAAAAGCTTTCATTTTAAAGCAATCCATTTCCTTTAAGGGCTGGTGACTGTTTCACTTCTAAGAACACTTAAGAATATACCTTTGTGGGTGACATCCATTTTATTCACTATCATATTTTCTCTGGAAACACCTCAAAAACATATTCATTACGTGGGTAATATGTTGCCCTTTTCTATATTACAGATTAGCAAGCCTCCTCTGGTAATATTTTTTAGCATCTTTCTAGTGCAAAACTCCCAACTGTCCATTCTTTAAAGTTAACAAAGGTATTGTAGCACCATCATATTTGAGCATCAGTTCAGTAGTCATTCACTGAATACCTGCTGTATCTTCTGCTTGCTCTTTCAAATTTCCTATACTGCCTTACACAGGTATCCTCTTGCTTGCACAAATTAACTAAACACACTTTTGTAAAAATACTGCAATGATGCAAGGTTATCTTTGAAGTTCACAGGGAAGATTTTGTGCCTCTTCTACCCCCCCACCCTGAATGCCGTGGAGTTTGCTTGGTACTTATGAGGGAACAAATTGTCTCATGGGGAAGGGCATGGGCAGGGCTTGCATCACCCTGACCCGTTCCTGCTTGTTGAGCCAGCTAGGCAGCCCAAGTCAGAGGTTACACCTCCCTAAACAGGTGTAACTTGAAAACTCCTTCAACTACTACAGAGCTGGGGGGGAAGAACCAGAGTCCCTGAAGAATTTATTCTAGGGGACAATTATCTTCCTGTGAATGTTGGAGTCCAATCCAGAGACAAAACACCTCCCTGGTCACACTGTCCATTCCCTTCCCCTTGCAGACAACAACAGTGTGCACTGTGGCTATGCCTCATTTCATGTTAATTTTAAAATGAAAGTGTATGTGCCATGCACTGTGCTACCACACATGGATGTATGAGGACAGAGCACCCAGGCAAGGGAAAAGCAGAAGCTCTGCCCTGCAATTCCCTTTCAAGCACATGGCAGGCTAGGACTCTGCAGATTGGGAGCTAGGAGGCCTGCAGCAAAAGCAAGCTGGCTGAGGAGAGGGCTGGCCATCTGCTATGACCTCAGCCTCCTGCAAAGCCACAGGGATTTCTTGCCAGGTCACTGCTAAACTTGCAGCTCTTTGATTTTTGCCCATGTTTTTCTTTAATGTTTAGCTCTACCAAATGCAGATTTAATGCATACCCTTGCAAAGATGTTTAGAGTTAGGGAGCACCACAATTCCCTCTGTGCCTTTGCATTTTACATGAATAATTCAAAACAGATCAGCTTGGTTTAGAGATCTTGAACTACAGCTAAAAATCCTAGTATTAATCATCTTTCTCAACTAGACAAAGGTCAGGAGTTTGGAAAGACTTCTTTCCTTATCTAGCATTTCAAAGAAATATGAATCTTCAACAGTTAGAGTTGTTAGTGGTGGGGAAAACATCCAGGTTTGTGTTTCTATCCCAGGAATCTCTGATAAAATACTTGGCAGATGAAGCATGCAGCCAGATGAACATTCAATTGTTAAACTGTGCAGCCTGTTCAACAGAAAGTGCCTTGCACTTGGCATTAAATTCAAGTTACCAGCCCCTAAACTGGGTCTTCTTTTACTTGTATGTCAAATAAATGACAATTTTGCAGTAAGCTAATGATGAGTGTCCACTATCTATACCTGTAGCAGCTCCATTATCAATTTAGTTATATTGGTAAAAAATGTACACCCTATTACAGTTCTATGCTGCACTGGGAAGTGATTTGATTATATTCATAAGCACCGCTAGAGCAGAATTTATACTTCTGCCAGTTTACATCCAATATAAATACACCAAGAAAACTTTTTTTAGGCTAGGCAGATTCTAAAGAGATGAAGTTCACCATGAGTGAGAGAACTTTGGAACAAAGTACCACATACCATGTACCAATCCAAGAATGCAGAAGCAGAAAGATCAAATTTGTGCACATGAGAGGATAAGTTTTGTCCAATCAACCATTGTTAAATCAATACATAAACCAGGTTAGAATAATGTTCAAGTTAAACTATAAAAGCTGCACCTATAACTACATATAACAGTAATCAAAAAGATACTGTTTAAGCGTACACTGTATTCAGAGTCACATAAAGAATCAGCTGGTTTACCTATACCTATATTTGGGAATAGCCAAAACAAGAGGGTGTTATAGGTGCTGCTTTTATAGCCCTAAAGGGCCACATTTTCAAAATTAGCTTCTAGAACTCTGATCACCAAATAGAGTGCAACTGTTTCACATTGACTCCTCGTACTTATGCATGAATAAATGCTCTGTGGATGTCAAGCTAGTATTCAGATTACAACTTCTGATTTGCACTAAAATCTGCAAATAGCGTTCCATGAAAAAAAATAAAAAAAGTCAGTGTACTTATCATTACTGAGCTGTAGACCAAAATGCCAAAAATCAAATAGGATTCAATGGCATATTAAAAGGCTCGGTGCTTGCTATTGCTTTCTCAGACAGTTTTTTCTACTCATATGAAGCCCATTGGTCTTTATAGATCAGAAAAACAGGAACCTGGCATGCTAACTCTACCAGCTGTGGTTGTGGCATCCACAGCTTCCTGCTTTCTAGGAGACTCACGCTCACCGGGTTGCATCAGAGAGTAATTTTGATAGCTCTGCCCTTGCCGTCTTTAGACAAGTTAAGAGGAAGGCAAAACTTCCCTTTCTGAACTCCATGCAAGCTAATGACTCCGAGAGATCCATATGGAATAAAAGACTCTTTTCCAACCACTGTTTGACTACAAGTAGATTTAGAATAGCTCTAATGTAGCTCAAGTGCAGTGTGAAATGTAACATTTAAAAGCACTGATAATATAAACAGGTTTTAGGTAATCTCTACACAATGTACTTATGGACTCATTTCAAATGAAGGCATTGCGTTACTAAAAATGTATCAGAAAACTCAGCTAAGGTGCAGTGCCATGAAAAGGGAACAGCACATTGCCAATACATTGGGCAAGAACTTACACAGGGAAAAGAACTGATGAAATCAGAGGAAACTAAGATTCAGAGTCTAACTTTGTACAAATTAATAAAGGTGCCACATCCATTTCATGCCTAGAACTAAGGAAGACCACAACCATTTGACAAGCTTGATTCATCTGACATGTAAAATGTAATGATTTATAATTTATAGAATTTGAATATCGGTATTTTGAAACAATTAAAGTACAAAGGCAAAATACAAGATTAATGTAATTTTTTTTAAAGTTTCTTAAAACACCTAACCTATAGCCCAAAAATAAAACGCACAGAAAAATGTCAGCGTGGTTAGCCTGGCTGCAAAACTTTATCAGTAAGAAATAATACGACTTGGAGAAGAGGGGAAAAGGATTTTCACACAAAGCTGTCCTTAGATCCATATAAACAGTTTTGGTACAGCTTCTTCTGATAGGAAATTATCAATTGAATATGGAAAAGAAGTGGCTACTGAACAACAGCATGAATGATTTACTTTAGAATAATTTCTTACCTGCAGTTATATTCTCTATTCAGAAATTCACTAAAAAACATAATTTGTGGGAAAACAGTAAATAATTATATGACTTTTGTGTTGTTGTGTGCTTTGAAACAGTTGCATTTCCTAGTAATCTTTCTGTATTAGAGTTTGCTTGTAATTCAAATGTAGGCTTTAAAACCAGTCACAGTATCACTGTAGCTGGGACGGACTCTGGAAATCATCTCATACCACTCTGTACACAAAGCAGGGGCAACCAGAGCAGGCTGCTCAGGGCAATATCCAGTTGGGTTTGGCTGTCTCCAAGGATGGGGGGTTCGCAGCCTCTCTGAGCAAACTGTTCTAGCGCGGAATCATCCTCACAGTAGAAAAGCTTTTCCGTGTTTTTTAAACAGAATTTCCTGTGTTTCATGCCCCTTGCCTCTTGACTCCTTTCACTGAGAAGACCCCGGCTCTGTATTCTCTGCTTGCCAAACATCATATATTTATACATTGATATACTGATTAGATCCCTCTGAACCAGTCTGAACAGTCCCAGGTCTCTTAGCCTTTCCTGTTATGAGCACGGTTCCAACCCCTTAACTATTCTTGAAGCCACTCACTCTTGTATTTTCCATGTCTGCCTTGTACTGTGGAACCCAGACCTGGACAATTATTTGGAGGTGTTTTATCAATGTGTTATATTTTTAATGCAAAAATATTAATTCAAGTGTGAATCTTGAAATTTTGAATCTAGAGATAAAAAGATTCACATTCCTAACATTACACTAAACATAATTGCTTCTTTAGATATAAAATATGCATTAGAGTCATCTTTCACAGTGTATAGAAAACATCTGTTCTCATTCTGAGAGTTCACATATGCCAAAGGAAAAGCATGAGTGACAGCCTCTGGCAGATGGGCTCATATGTCCATCTAAAGAGCTAGCATCCATCTAAAGAGTTAGTGAGAAGATAAATAATTACATGATCTCATGCAGGCAGGTTACGGTTCCATAACACGTGTAATAAAGTTTGTAAGTGACCGTACCAAATGCCTTGGAGAGGTCAGTGTGCAAGCCTGAGTCAGCAGTCCCTCTCCAGCACGACCAAAAGGGTAACGTGCTCTCCCTGTGCACTACAACACTCAGGCATCATTAAAAAGCTGGAATCTTTAACATGCTTTATGTTAGTGTCTCACAGTAGGAGGGCTGACTGACGAGTGTTTCTGCTAGGGTTGAGGGTGAAGAAATTTTCCCCCCTATCTACTGATATGCAGCAAAAATAGGGGTAAAATACGCCCCAGCAGTCAGCCTGTGGGAGAGGTGGACCTGGACAATGACAGATCCTCATGTTCAGTAAGGTCATCTCACTGTCCCACAACACAGTATTTCATATTATTTCCCCTGGTTAGAAACAGGAGCAAAGTTTTGACGACTCTGTTTGCAGTTTTAATTATTGATCTTATCGCTACAGCCAAGAGCAATGCTTCACAGAACAACTTTAGGGTGCAGTTTATATTTTATACAGCTACTTTTTAGTTAAAAAAAAAAAAAGCCTATTGTATCCTCACAGTAAAAGCAAAATTTAGAACCCAAAAGTGCCAATAACATCCATCTTCAGAAAAGCATTGTTTTTCAAAAACATTCATAGTGCTAAGAAAAACAATAAAGTTATAAAAATTATGTTTGAGTTACATAGTATTTTAACATAAAAATTGGTTAAAAATCAGTGACATCACTCTAAAAACCTTTCCTTTGTTTTTTTTAATCTCAAGTAAAACAGTCAATCAGTGATACAACAGTCATATAGAGATGAGACTAACCAGAGAACCATCAAGATAACAGTAAACTTACCTTCATCTTAGAAACCAAAACTGTATAAACATGGAATGTTTGTTAGCTGACACTGCTCTCAGATTATGCTACTGACCTTTCCTTTTGCAGATGCACAAGAAATAATAATCTCCCTGATATCCTGCTCTTCACTGAGCATCAGTGTGCCAACTGTACACAGCTACCAAGCAGTAACTGCAGTGGCCTACTGCTGAGCTTAATTTTCACATGAACTGCATATGAATATCTGCAAGATTTTTTTTTTTTAAGATTTTATTTTAAAGATCTCTTTACTTGAAATATTTCAATGTCGTGTCACGGGGGTTTTTCATATCTTTCTTTATAGGAAAAAAAAAAGGAGAAAAACAATCTGCCATTTTTTTTTCTTTAAGAATGAAAGGACATGCACAGAATTCCAAACTGTTAAATGCATTTTGTCCAAATTTTGACAAAACCCTTTTTCAGATGGAAGTTGACCTGGAACACATTATTGCATTGTGAAGTGTTTTGGAAACACTGAGGAAAAAAGCAAAATGATGAAACCTGTCATAATTGTAACCAGAACACTTTCTCTAATGCTGTTGCTATAGTAATAAAACATGGTTACACTGCAATAAGTCATTATGGTAATTTTCACATGTTCCCCAAATTTCTCTTCCTTTTACCTCTGTAACAATGATGCTTTTGAAAAATCTCATTTGCATGTTTGTCAACATAGCCAAAGTAGACCATATTTGATTTATCTATATTTTTCAGTCAAAAGATTAGAAAGAAAAAACTAATATGCCATATGCAGGATAATAAGATTATGAGGAAGATATAAAACTCTCCACCCTTGGAAGGCAAAACCTTCTCCAGTCATATACAGAGGGAGTTGGGCTGGTTCTGTGCAGTGCCTGCAGCTGTTCTGGACGTGTGCAGAGGGACTCAGGCAAGTGGGGAGAGCCAAAGGAGGATGGCAGGTGAGGGAGCGCCTGGGATAAGACCTGTGCTCCTCGCAACTGCAAGCTTCTCCAAAGTTCCATGAGAAGATTCTGCATCCTTGGAAGAAAAGCCAATGTAACAAAAGCCATTTGTTCAGGAATATTTTTATTGCAAATATTAATACTCCATCATCACAGAGTAATTGGTTAAAGAGATTCTTTTTTCTTTTTTTTTTTTTTTTTTTTGGACTAACCTGAGGGTAAATTCAAAATACCAGGATGCAACATGCACAGGACAATGCTGAAATATTAATGCTGAAAAGATGTTAAATCTGAAGTCAGAATTCACAAGATGTTTCAATAATTTTGGTCATGTTTTAGGTATCCAGCTTGTATTGCTCCCCATTGTGACCCATGATATTTCAAGCTATATCTGTCCTTACAAAAGGTCAAAATGTACACTAACTGAAGGTGGGTTTCAGGTAGGCTATGAGCATGAAAAGAGTTGATGCAGCAACATTTTTTACTTATAGGTGTATAAAGACATGCTGAATAAATTCCAATAAATTTTGAAACTGACACAAGAGTCCATATATGCTGTGGATCTTGCAAATAAAAGTTTAGATCACTGGGCTTATTTTTTTCTTTGTTTTAGTCCAACACCATATGCTCCTGGGATCATAAGAATGGTTAGATCATCCACTTAACCTACTACTTAGTGGTCTCCTTAGTCCCAGGCAGACACCAGCCTCCCTAAATAACCCGAGAGAGTCTCGTGGCCAGGATTCTTGAAACCCAGATGAGCAGGGAGCTGTCAGGGAAGAAAAGGCCTTAGATACCTATGCATTTCCTCTGGTAGAGAAAGAACTTACCTCGTTCAGAGAAAATAAGCCTTACAGTTTGGTTGTTTCAATTCTAAGAGAAATGAAATGCGAAAATAGGGGTAGGAGACAGGACTATATATCAAACTGGTATTTAAACAGTTTGTCCATTAAGTAAGTTAGCACCTGAGATAAAAATGATGAAAAGATAGGATATTTCTTACATATGAGTACCACAAGTGAGATATTCAGGGAATTTCCTGTCATGAAATAATTGCTGAATGTCCCATTGGAATTCTGGGAATCTTCCCAGTCAGACAGGATAAATTTCCTGCTTTTCACTCTGTGGAGTCACTAGACAATGATCTTTGTTTTTGCTGGAATGGAGTTTATGGTGCCCCTCTCAGGCCCCGAGTCAATAACTTGGCTGGAGTAGGAAGAAATTCCCATTTCAAGGAAAGAAGGACAACTTACAAGAAGTTGGCAAAGTTTCTTTTTTTTTAAAAAAAAAAAAAAAAAAAAAAAAAGGAGCTTCTTGAAGTTGCTTTGAGCTTCAAGATTCAGAAATCCGTCCTGGAGGAGACAGGACAGAGTATCAGTCAAGCAAACAGGCTTAACACACCATCTCCCAGTTGATCACCTGGTCAGCAGCCAGGACGTATTTATAAAATATACAGAGGTCCTGAGAATCTCTAATCTCACTGAAAAGTACTGAAAAGTAGGCCACCCAAATGCTACGTGACACCTGCGTATCTGTAGTGCTCTTGATTCTTTACAGAAGGATGTATGGACTCCATCATACAAAATGGATAGAGAAAAAGAGACTCTCTAAAACCCTATAGGATACATGGATTTTGTTTGGTTGAAGATCTCTGGAGAGGGAGGAAAAAAAAATGATGAAGAGTTGAAGAAATGGCTGAAGGAGCTGTTAAGCCTGGTTGTCCAGATTTTCATTGCTCTCCCAGAGCACTGACCCTTATGGTTCTCTATTATTCTTTTTTAGAAAGGTTTCAGAAGTAGTGTTCTTCATAAGTACCATCCATGACACTGAACTGGCTTACGAAAGTGCCGAATGCATGGAGACCACATCTCCTCTAGCTGCTCAAGAGAGCAAATCACAGAGCTCTCAGCTCCTAATACTAGGGCCATAAACCAGATTCCTCAGCTGGCTGCAGCTGACGAGTACTGCTGCCAGGAAAACAGATTAGCTCACAGCACTCGACTGTTATTTTAAGTGCTATGTGCTATGTTTCCTAGCATGGAAACACCTTAAAATAAGCATCAGTACCTGTGAGGAAGAGTACAAGAGGAGATACAAAACAGTTACGGAAACAATGACAGGAGCCAAAAAGACTTGAATGAAGGGGATGAAAAACTCTCAATACATTTATATAAGGTATGATGACAGGTAATTCATCCCTTTAGAATGTTTTACATTGTATGAACTCTGTAAGCATTTAGAAGGATGAAAATAGCTCTGCTTGCAATGACATAAGAGGTTTTTTTTGAAAATGAAGTGGGTAGAGGTGAAAGTGTAAGATAAAACCTGAAACACAGCAGAATTTGAGACAACTGACAGTCGTAGAATGAGTTACAAATAGGTTATCCCTTAGTTACTGGGAAAGAGAGACAAATGGAGACTACCTCAGTTCCTACTGCTCTTCACCAGAACTGAGCCATCTGCAAGATTCAATCAAGAAAGATCTCAATCAAGAACTCACCTTGTGAAGTGCTGGGTGATAAATTATTCCAAGTGATTCAGAGCAGAAGCAAAAAATGGATCCTATAAATATTTATACATATGAGTAACTGTTTTCCCATGGTTGCTGCATTTATTTCAGGATACCTATCATAAAAATGAAGTGATGTGTATATGAAAGTTTGCAAGGATAACGATTAACATTAAAATGAAGATTAAAATTTTCTCCTGGCTGCTTACAGCCCCATACGTCTCTTGCAACAGCCAGAAACTGCTGGGGTACAGGAAGAAACCAGCTAAGTTGCTGAAACAGCAATGTCTATTGGAAGAAGGAGAGATGGACAGGAGTCATGAAAAATGACACTAAGCAGGAATTCTGATACAAGTTTTACAGCTGTTTTGAACTGGCACAAAGCAGCTGGTGTAAGGCAGATACAGAAAAAAAAACTCAAATACCTTACCAGGTATTTTAAAAGAAACAACCTGGAACATTTTTTGTTTTAGCTGAAGAAAATAAATAACATTTGTTTAAAACTTCAGCTATGAGCACGTGTTCAAACTTGCAAGGTCAGTGAAAGCATGAAGCGCTCTTTGCAGAGATGCACTATATAGCACTGTCAGGCATGGCCATAAAAACAGCTGGATGTGCATCAGGTCTAAAAAAGGCTATGGTTTCATGGGATGGTCCCCAATTTTCTGATGGAGCTTGTTTGAAAGTGGGCTATTACTATATTGAACACACAGGTCATAACATATAGACAAGCACTGCAATGAACTTGGTCCTGTTCACAGACATCCCATGTCTGGCCACCTAGTATGGCTGTGGCATAATTCAGGAAGCAACTGTGGTGTGATCTTTCAGGAGCCAGCTTCAAACAACCAGCTGCGGTGCTGGTAACCAAGGTCAGGTAGTGCTCAATTCAATCCAGGCTTATTTTCCCAGTTCCAAAGTAAGTTCCCAGGGAGACAGGAGCTGGACTGTTGCAGTATCTGCACTGACTCAGAAACAGGTTCTCTCTATATCTAAGGACAGTCACCAAGTCCAGTGTCTAAGTACATTTGAACAGCTGTCAGTGATTTTAGCTATGTCCAGCTGAACAAGCTTTAAGCCTAAGACCAGGCTTTTACACACCGAAATCATACTGCTTTAATCACAAAGTTCACTGTTCACTTCTGTGGGTTATGTCATTTTAATAATAGCAGAGACAGGACTATGCACAGTTTGCTTTTTAGGACAGGAAGTACAAAAAAAAAAAAAAAAAAAAAAAGTTGAAAAGATAAGACGACAACTTTAGGAATGTTTCCGACCACATACTCCTATTACTTACAAATACTCCTATAATAGTGATGAGTTAATGGGACCAAGCCTTGTGTGATCTGACAAGCAGCCTGTGAGCTGACAGCGTTCAGACAGAAATACTCTATCCCTCTCACACTAACTGGCTCCTATTATAGCATGGATGTTCAGCCCGCCCTGCTGAACAAGCTTTGGCAGCTATCACACAAACTTCTGAAGTGAATGAATCACAGTCATGACAGATGATAGAACAGGGCTATATACAATGTGATTCCTTAATTTCTTTCAGAGGCTCACAGTTCAAACCAGTTGCAGCAAAACTCAAGTTACAGCAAACTGCAAACAGAGTTACATTTCTTTCCAGAAATCAGCCTTGATCTTCTGTGAAAACAACATAACTACAGATGGAAGGATCTGCATATTTCCAGGTAGAAATATGTTTTTGGTATTTCGTTTTGACTCTGGAATAGTTGCAAGATCTAAGTAAGAAGACAGGTTGTCAGATTAAGTCTTCTAGATGTTAAAATTAGGTATTGTTCAGGTATTACGAGATTAAAATTAGGTATTTTTGTTGTTTTGCTGTTTGTGGTATTACAGAAGATCAAGAAAATGATATGACCAAGAAAAAATGAAAATTATGTTGTCAGTGCTCTTAAATAGATCTAGATGAAGCACACTTAAATAGATTGCTTTCCAGTATCTACCGCTGAAGGTAGGATTGTGTCTAATTTACTTTTATTATTAGATTTGTAATAAATAACGTACTGGAAGGAAACACTAAATCTACAAAACAGTTCTTGTCCTGAATGACATTTCTGAGGTGGGACACAGTACAGAACCATTTGATTACTAGGTTTCATTAACTGTGTTCAATACCTTTATTGAACAGGTAAATTAAACCTTACTCTGGATAACACATTCATAAAGTGAAGCAAAAATCTGACCTTGTGACGGGTACCAGAAAAAACAATTTGAAAGATATTTTTGCAATTTGTAACCTCCATAGACAGATTTTTTTTCTTCATTAGCATTTTTGTCCATATAGAAAAGAGCTATAGATTTCACAAATGACAGAAGCAAAGTTGCATGTACAGTCCAGTCTGATATTGTCATGCTGGAATGACTAAATACGAGTAACAAAATCTATTCCCCATCAATAGAAATTTAAAACAGTTTCAATAGAATTTTTAAAAGCTTTTTGAAATAATTTAGTTATTAAGATGCTATTTCCATCTCATATACTTTTATTGCAAATTCTAGAGCTGTTGGTTTAATAAAAAATGCTCCTAGTATAAAAAAGCAACCCAAGTAAGCAGAAGGAAGTCTGTCTATTTTGAAAGCTTTTTTCAACCTAGAATTTTGGGGTCAAGATTAATTGCCACCTCAGGCATCTAAATTTCATTAATATTACTTGACATCATAACTGAACTTTCAGATAAATCAAGACATTAGTTATTGGGCTGTTTTCATTTTGTGCTTTCTAGCAGTCTAGCAGCGAAGCCAGAGTGGACAATTTAATTTAGCAATTCCCATGCACCAGTGCTCTGTTGATATGTTCAGAATCACAAAGTGGCAGGCAGGGATTCTTTGAATTAAAAAGGCATTCTCTAAATGAAGACAAAAATCATTAGAGGATATATCAATCTTTGTAAGATGCCTGTCCTCCTTTAAAAAATGTGTTTGCTAAATATTATCTCTTTATGGGTTCTGACAGGCTTGTGCCATCTGTTTTCCTTATCATCAGCTCCATACATTTTTCCCTTTCCTTCCAAGTTCCAGATCATCCATAAAGCTTTCCTGTTACAGTTTTCTCCCTGATGTCAGAGGCTCTGTGTGGCTCACTGTGGCCTACCACAGACAAAGAAATGTCACTGTATTAAACCTATGACCTTGTTTTGCTTGGCCACTTATCTGTAGTATTCACATATTCTCTGTGGTATCACAAGAATGTCATGCAATCATCATGCTGGGTTGCCCCAGAAGAAAAGAGGAAGAGGAGCTGGGCTGTTTGTTCTCTCTTTTGTTTGAGAGGAAGAGGTTGAACAGGTGGTATCAGATGATGATCCATAACACAGCTGGAAAGAAAACTCATAGCAATGGCTTCTACCAGTGACATTGAACCATTGTTATTTGTGATCAAACTGAAAAAAATGAATAATTTATTTACTTTTTTTATTTTTTATTGTTTTTATGGTGGTGATAAAAAATACGTTTACTAGGTTGGTGCTTCAGAATTTCTAATGTTGACTTTCTTAATCTATGATTTCTAAGTTTTGTTTATGAAGACAAATTAGTACGAAGGTATTGTGAGCATCTGCTTGATTTTTGTTTTCAGGCTAATAGGTTTGACCACGAAATGGTTAATATGCTAAACACTGCTTTTTCCATTCAGATCCTGCATCAGTATCATGATGATCCAATTACTTTTTTTCTAGACCTGTAGACAGCAGGGAAGTAGCTTTCTGCGTAATGCCTCTTCATCTGATTCCAGATTTAGTGTATGCTATTTAATAAGAATGATAACTGTACAATAATAACTGTATAATAGCAGTATCTTCTTCATTTCAGCTTTTAAAAAACCTACTACTTCAAAGTCTTTTCTTAGTAGAGACTGCTTTTCTTAAACTTGGATGAATACATGGATAATTTTATATCGTGAACAGAGCCTTTACAACTGAACTTAATCAGGCTAGAAACCTCTGTAAGTTTTGGTACATTTAATTTAATGAAGCAACTGAGCATAAAGCAGAACCTGGCACCAATTCCAATCCTTTCTTACTTTAAACTTCAGTCCTCAGAAACAACATAATAAATGCCATTTGCATAGCATATTACTGATGCCAGGATTTGCCACTGTACTTCCGGTCCTGTTAGAAGTAGAAGGTGAAGCTCTCACCACCCATAACAATTATATAACTGATGGCACCTTTATACCTTCCAGGAATGTTAACTTTGGTATTCCAGCCAAGTTATAGTTCAGGAAGCCACATTTTTCCTCTGTTTCAAAGTGGATAACATAGCTTCAGTTCTTCTTGTAAGCTGACAGAGAGCACTGTTGTAGGCTGCAGAATGACTGAGTTTCTAAAGTGAAGCAAGCCATACCATGAGCAGCAGAATAAATGAAGCCTGCTTTTTTTTTTTTTTTTTTTTTTTTTTTTCTCCCCCAAACTTGTTGTCCTACAACTGTTTGCCCCTACACCTATCAGCTCATCCTTCCAGGCGCTTCCTTCCAGAAGCTCTTGCCTGACACGTCTTTGAACTTTGGAGCACACATTGTGCTGATCAGCATGCAAGTAGGCCAGCCACAGCAAGTAATTGCTCAGATAAGTAATGCAGCCTTTCTCTCTTAATCACTAATATATTTTTTTGTTTTCTCCTACCTGAAGCTGCTAATGCCCATGGAGCTTGTTGGAACTTAAAACCATTGAGATCCTGACACACATAGTGAATTAGGACCAGCATTAGCCAACAGGTTTATGCGTTACCTGAGGTGTAACAGTGCAGACGGAGATTGAGCAAGTACCGTCTGATCAGCAGAGTTTCCTCGGGAAACCTGAAGACGCAAAACACAAGATACCGCAGCGTGAGGAGAGCTGCATCCTCCCAAGTCCCTGCTGAGCGCACTGTCAGAAAAGGAGGGAGGGGAGCCCCCGGGGGGCGGCGGAGCCGTTGGCCGCGGCGGCCGTTGGAGCCGTTGGCGCGGGGTGGCTCGCGCCTCGTCCCCCTGAGGCGCGGCAGGGGACGCGGCTCCTCCCGCCTTTGCGTGCGGGGGACCGCGGGGGACAAGAGGGGGCACACGGTGCCTCTGCCATCGCCCCGCACTGCTGCCCCTTTGTGAGCGGGAACTGCTTTATTCTCACAGCGCGCCCCGCTGGCCCCGCGCTGCCCACACCTCCCTGCCGGGGGTCAGGGAAGCAGCCCCGTCCCCGCGTCGGGCGGAGACGCTCCCCGCGTCTGCGGGACGCCCCGCTCGGCTGGCGAGCGATGGCAGCAGCAGCGGCGGCGTCACCTTCCTCCCCCTTGTTGCAGCGGCGAGAGCGCCTCTGTCGTGGCTGGTCCCTCCTCGCGCACCGTAGCGACGCTGGCGGCTCCCCGGCGCGGTGAGGCCGTTTCCAAGATGGCGGTCGCGCGGGCGGCTCCTGGCGGGCGGCTCCGCGCCGCGGGGTAGCGC
>VZSV01000055.1:1544949-1570077 GCA_013398735.1 Nothocercus julius | reverse complement strand
TTCTTTTTTTCCAGTGCTTGAAAAGTTCCAAACAGTACAGAGTACTGCAGCTCCGTTGCATTACCCAGGCTTTGCAAAGACCATGGCTGGTAGTGCAGATTTACAAAGTGCTTAGGCACCAGCTTCCACTTTCTTTTGGTGTAGTTCTGCCTTATAGCTAGGTGTAGCGGCCTACCACTTTTTGGCACAGTATCACTCTTCCCAGTAGGTTGTAACTTCCCTCTGTGGCAGCAATTTTCCTGAAAATCCACACAGATTTGTCAGAATCACATTTTTCATAGCTCTTTTGTATAAGACATTCCTTATTTTGTGGTGCATAGCTCAAGACGTTGGGATCTGATTTGTGCAAGTGCCAACAAGTTAGTCACCACAGTTGTCCTTAGGATTTATAATGTGGTATATAACGCTCAACCTTCTTTATTTCGGCAATGAAATCATAAAAAAATTGGAAATTGTTATAAAGAAGTGCTGTTCTTGGACAAATCAGTTTATTTTTCTCCTCCTTAGAAATGAGTTAGGTTAAAATTGGAGTCAAAAATTAAGTCTGCATCTATGGAAATCAAAGAATGAAGCATGGTGCCCCAAACCAATTAATATTTTGACATTAGTGATTCATGGAATAGCAAAGAGATGATATTAAGTGGACTGTTTGAAGCTCTCAGCTCCTGTTTCTACTCTTCTAGCCTCTGATTTGTTTGTAGTGCCTCACCTGGAAGCCTTAATTGTAGATCTGGAAACCTAATAAACCTATCAATGATTTTACATGTTCTTTGCATATTACAGAGAAATGTTAAAAAAAATGTAAGTAGAGTAGAAATGGATCTGATATTTTTTCTCTTTGAAATAACATTTGGTATGGCTTTAATTAAAAATGTTGTTGTGTATGGGGAAAAAAACTCAGATCTGAATGTTTATGTTTTCTGCAAATGCTACTGTGTCATAATCGAAGTTTGTGTGAGAAATTAAAATAATCCAGGATGCAAACATTAGATAAGCTTTTTCTGCTTCCAGATTTACTATTGAAAAAGAACAGGAAGTTGTGACTATTATTTTTATTGAGATGAGAACATGAAGAACGGCCAAAATGTTAAGAGTTCTGTTTTATTTATGTTTTGCACATATTTCTAGTTGATACAATTTGCAGAAGAAAAAAAATGTTTTCCTATCTTATTTAAGTAGGCCTCAATAGCTGTTATATCTGCTTGCAAGCAGTTGATGTGATAAGCACTAATTTGCGTTTTTGCTTAGTTTGTTGTCTGATCCTGTCTGGTTTCTTGAAACTTACCAGATTTTTATCATCAATCAAAAGATGTTTCAACACTTCTCTGCAGTTTCAGTAGATTTTGCTGCATTTCCTTGACTTTCTGTCATAAGTAGTACTAACGAAGCACTTTGGGGACCTTCTACCCAAGAATATAGAAGTGTGGAAGAAGTGTCAAAGCATTAGTAGTTCACAGAGTTAATTATGGTCTCTTGCAGATATTGAGAAGATTTAATTTCTATTTTTCTATTAGTGAAATGTTGTTTTAAACAAGTGTTGGTCTTGCAGCACATGCACTTGACTTGCACAGTGTGACTGCCCTGGGGTTTACTGTCCTTGGTGCTTAATTTTTAGCATGGCCTAAGCCCTTAGTTTGCAAGCAGGTGGCAGGATGTAGGTCGAGGCTTTGTTGCAGCTCTGGGTGTTTGTATTGCTGCAGCTGGGCAGGTATTACATTCTGACTAACTGCCAATGACATTTTAGCTTCTGTAATTATTGCTAAGTTAATTTATAAATGAAATGTTGGTATTACTGTAACTCAATCAGTTCTTAGTAGTGAGACAGCCATTACCTTGAGCACCCTCCTACTTTGTGTTTTCCATTTAGTATTGCTGAAAGTAAAAACTTAACATTGATTCTCCAGCTGACACAGACTACAAGGCATTACACTTCTGCTTCTGTCTCCCACTCAGCCAGAGCTTTCTGAAATGTATTAGCGTAAATCACGTGTGTTTGGTTGCCTGATCAGATTCTAAAGTGATTGAGGTTCCACCTAACCTGGACTTTTTGGCAAAATCAGTGCAGAGCCAGGGCCTGTATTTTCAGTTACACTGGTAGATCTGGGAGCCTGGTAACTCCTGGCAAAAACTCAGTGGAAACCAGACAGGGACCTTAATCTTCTAAAATGTTTTAATTGCAGCAAGAAGAGCATAGGCGAGGGTTTGGTTTTATGTGTGCGCTTAATGTGCTTGAACAGCAGGTTGCCTTTTCTTTCCTGTGGTCTCTTCCCAAGAGGGAGATGCTCATTTTGAGTATTTAAGCAAAATGAAGGTGGATGAGAGACAGGTAGGGGACTTAAAGACCCTGACTCCCAGCATTTTTATTTTCAGCAGTAGAGCAAACCTAATGAAGGAAAGGGATGAGCTTGATGCCTGTGCTACAATATCTACCCCTCTTGTCAGGATTCCTATTCTCTCACATTTGAGCTACTCAGGAAATTCACAATTGGAGAAAGATTTTATGAAGTTTAATTTTTCACAGCATTACTGTTATTCAGTTGATTAGACTGTGTCCTTTGGTCACTAACTTTCATTAGTTCCTTTGCCCCTGGAATTATTTCTTGCTTACTCTCCTGCTTTCTCTCTTGTGCTGCAGCCCTCTGATATTGTCCACGCCTTTGGAAAATGAACTTTTCCTGACTAGTGAATTTGAAAATTTAACCAAAAATATGTGTTTGGATTCTGTGGAAGTTTATCACAGGATGGGGTTGTGAGGAAGTGTATTCCTTCAGCCCAGTCTCCACCTACCGTACTAGAACTATATAAATTATAGCTGTCAAGATTGCATGTGATCAGACTGAGTGGGTTGTGCAGGCACTTGTATCTCTGCTAGTAGAATGAAACAAACAGCAGACTTATTGCTAAGTCACGTCCAAAACACTGGAAGAATTGTCAAAGGAAAAATTTTTAATGCTCACATTGCATTAGCACACATTTAGTAAGTTTGGTTACTTATCAAATGTGTAGCTTTAAAAATAATTTAACCTGGAAATAATGATCTAAAAATGTTCAAATTTAGGGGCCTATTTAATATTTTAAAATGTAGGGTTCAGTAGCAAAAGCTGAAGTTTATTTTTCCACTAGTTATAATGGGCGTGTACACTATATGAAGTGATATAATCTCAGCAATAATTTCTCATAATCTTAATTGTGTAATGCTAATTTCTGCGCAGAAGTCTAACTGCTCTTCATAGCAACTGGCAAGGCTGTGATTTGCATAAGAAATATACAAAAATGCCACAACGTGAGCTGTAAATTAGACTTATGTATGCGGAATTTAAATACTTACTGCATAAACTAGTAGATTTGGTTGTAGAAGTCATGGAAATTTGCTTCAAGATGCTGATTAGCCAAAGCATCCTGTATAACATCCATCTTTGTGGTTAGGGAAATCAGTAAAAACCTGAATGTGACCCCCTTAACATTTCTCTTAGCATTCAGAAGAGATGGAAAAATAATGCATTTACCTGGATAGGGTTAGCTAGCTCCTCTAGAAAGGAAAAATAACAGCAATCCCACAAATAATTTTCCATCTCTTCTGAATGCAAAGAGAAATTTTCTGAGAGGTGATTTTAAGGATATGGAAATTGAATTGGAGAAAGATGCTTGAAAGAAATGGATCCTGTCGAGTGAAAGGAGTTGGTGGTTCTTTCACTTGATGAGTAAAAAGCAAGACTGATGCTAGTGTAAACAAGCAGGGGTTTAGAGAACAGTGTTTTTTTTCCTCCTGTTCCCTCCCTGTTTTTCCTCCCTCTGTGTGTGTGGTTTTTTTAATTGATATGCGTGCACTCATACACATAGAGCTCACACCAGAAGAGATGATATATAGCTCATACTTCGAACACTTTTCATGTGGCTTACCCAAGTTATCTTAAGGATAAAAATTAAAAAGCCAAACATACGCTCAGTTCCAGGATGAATTCAATGGCAGTGTTATATTTAGCAACGTATTTGTTAAACTTTATAGCAGGAAGCCATATTAATAAGTTAGCAGCTATCAGCAGCTTTGCTGACCAAAGTTTAATATTGATTGCCCAGAAGTCTTGAATTCAGGATATGCAAAATCAAAGTGTGAATCCAAAATCAAGAATCTTTGTTGCTGCTTATCAGTATTAGGCTTAATATGAACAAGCTTTTTACTGTCTCTAAATGTATAGTCACAATTATATGTATTATCTGATAGCCACAGAATTTTCATATCTTAATGACCAGACTTTTTTTTTCTTAAACCTATGTAGACTTCTTGCATAGTATCTTTTTAGGAAAAAAAAAAAAGGGGGGTTCTATTTGTACTAATTGTGAGCAAATTGTTACCATTCTGTAGTCTTCAGATTATTAAATGATATATATATGTGTATTTTACTGAAGTTTCTTGGAGTTGTGCTTAGTTTTCCAGTCTGTTTCTTTTACCAGTCCTTAGGGACTGTTTTTGTTTTGTTTGTTTGTTTTTGTTTTGTTTGCTTGTTTGTTTGGATTTTTTTTGTATGCAATAGCTCCAAACATTTTCTTTTTATATTCACAAATGTGGAAAATTTTTTCAGAAAAAATATTAGACAAGGTTTCCTTCAGAACGAAGAATTTACAAAGATGATTAAGAGCTAAAGGATGTGATGCTTATATCTAAGTTATGCGAGATAAAAGGCCTATACTTCAGCAGGACTTAAGTTTATTTCATTTTAATTTTAACTTGTTACAAGTTAAAATGTAATATTTTAACTTGATTTCCTGATTAGGTTCCCTAATCCTCAGTCTCAGTTTTCAAAGTGCTGCTAGTTGATTAATTAACCTTATTTGTTCCTTATTTGTGTGATTTGGTTAGACCTAAGTACTCTTGCATTGTCTTGCAGGCAGTGCAGATAAAATGTGACCTGCTACTGCCCCAAAGGACTTAGAGCTCTGTAATCAGCCACTCTGGTGTGTGCAGTGTAGTTAGCAGCTCTAATTTGATACCGTTTAGATTTTCAGTTTTTACAAATGCAGAAATGTGTGTTTACTTTTGTATTACTGGCAGCAGCAGGATGAAGATTTGCAATTCTGTTTTCATTGGAATATCGGTTATCCATGTTTGTTTTTTTTACATCTATATCTAGAGATAGTTAATTATTATTATTATTTTTTTAAAGTATGATTGGCAATGCATGCTGATCATATGTTCTATCTCATTAGCTAGCTGAAAATATGCATTAGTAAAAACTAGTGAATCTCCTTCTTCCTGCATGTTTAGTTATCAGGTTTTGAGTTGAAGAACATATATTTGAAAAACAGACACTTTGCCTTTAAGCCTACGGCACTTAGGCTTGCTCATTGAGCCCTGGACCTCGTACTGACCTTGCAGTTTTCTGTATGGAAACGGCAGTGCGCCATAGGAAGTGTTGGGAAGCAGCCCCACCGATGTGTGAATACTGTAATATCTTTGAAATTTAAGGCAGGTGCTTCCAGGGGCTGTTTGGGGAGTGCACGACTTGGTAACCGTTGCAGTGGGCGGTTATTTTGGTTACTCTGTTAAATTGCTGAATTCCAGTTTACTGCTCTGTGGCCTAATCAGCTGACCTCTGCTGCTGTGATTCCCAACATGCTTTTGAGCTGTGCACGGTGTGATAAGCAGAGGCTGCCCGGAACCTGAATTAGTATCTGTAA
Organism: Nothocercus julius; assembly: GCA_013398735.1. NCBI lineage: Eukaryota > Metazoa > Chordata > Aves > Tinamiformes > Tinamidae > Nothocercus > Nothocercus julius. Next base: position 1,564,401 of record VZSV01000055.1, on the reverse strand, counting down.
GTGCCCGACGTATTCCAAATGCTGTTTATGAGGATCAAGGGTAGCTGGTGTAAAGGGAAAATTACACAAATGCTATCCCCACCAGTTTTCAGCATGGCCTGTTATTACCAGTTGTGGCAAACTGAAGGTTTTCGTAATGTTTCACTGAGGTGTGAAAAGTTTGTCCAGGTTAAAAATCACATTCCAGGTGCCTTTAGCCCACTTCATTTTAACATTTTCCTATTTTACTCCTCGTTAGTGTTTCACTTGGTAATTTAATTTTAATGATAAATGACTTATTTTTCTTATTATTTTTTTAAATCTCTGAAGTGAGTGGCATCTCCTCTGAGCTCAGGCTTTGCTTTTAAAAGGTAGAGGATGTGGGGGATTTGGTTGTCTGCCTGTAAAGCAGTGGGAATGTGATGCTATATGGCTGGTGGCTCCCTTGCTGCTGAGTGGCAGTTCCCACATTTTTTTTTTTTTTTTCTCCTCTCCCTGCCCTGGTGTTTGAAGTTCCATGTCTTAATTCCTTTCCCCCTGCCCTCCATCTTCATTTTGTTGTAGACCTTTGAAAATCTGGAAGATTTACTTCAATTTTATAGTTGTGCTGGAATCATGGATTTTTATGCCAACTTTTTGACCTAGTAGCAGTTAAAAGAAATGATCCGTCAGCAGCTACATGCACAAGCTGAAAAAAAAAAAATCTGTATTCTGTCTTTCTGATTGTGGCTGAAATGTATCATGTTGTAAGATGCGGTAGTTACTCGTTGGAAAGATACTTGTGGTTTTTTGGTTTGTTTTCATAACTTTTCAAAGCTGACGGTTTTGTTTTGTTGTTTTGCTTTTCCCCCCTCAAACTGCTTCTGCAGCTTTCCCAATATTCCTGATTTATGCATCCTGACTACAGTCTCTTCAGTATTCCCAGGGAAAAACTGCAGAGGGTTGCTTGTTAAAACGGAGGCTCAGATAAGCCTGTAAATGGCCTGATGTGAAATCTGTGCTCTTCCCTGATGTGAAATCTATGCTCTTCCCGTCTTCCTCATAAGCATCAGATTTTAAACTGTCTGTGGTATATTTGACAAAATGTAACTTGGCATTTTCATCCTTTGAACTTTTTTGTTTTTTGAACCATTTTTTTTCTTTTTTTTCCTTTTTAGGCATTGTATACCTCATTAAAATCAGGACAATTTTCAATGGCTGTGGAGAACCTGCAGTTTTTGGTATCAACCAATAAGTAAATTTGATTAGTGTTTCCCAGACTTTTCTGAGTTAATATTTAGGAGCCAGTAGTTCTGTGTGATAACCAATACTATTATCATTTGACTTAGGTTTGCCAGATGTACGTTACGATTTTTGTACCTTTCCTTCCTGTTTGGTTGGTGTGTGTAATGCTGAGCGCGCTCCTTACTCTTCCGTGCACAAAGCTCCAGCGTGACCCGCGCAGGTTTTAAGCTCCCTGTGCGGCCTGTGCCCTAAGAGGGCGGCCGGGCCTGCTTAGCACATCCCGCAGCTGCTGCCACGGTGTTTCTGGAGAGCACAAGTGCTGCTGTTGTGTAAGGGGTGGTTTAGTGCTGTGTGTTTTGTGATAACAAAGAAAGAACAGCTTATTAAGTTACCTAGAGGAAAAAAAAATCTGGATTTGAAGTGTGTCAGACCGGATCCCGCTGTATAGCTGTGTGTGTGCCTAAGGTGTGAGAGTGGAGGGTGTTGTCAGTAGCCCATGCTCTCTCCTCAGACGTTCCCAGCAGGTGCAAAAGGACCAGCTCGTGGGCTTTGAAGGCAGCAGTAAGTTCAATCACCTTGGTGCCCTTAGAAGAGGTGACTTATTTAAAAACTAAAGAAAAGCAGTGCTTTCGCTGGTCTGTGGTAACAAGGTAACTTGCATTGTTTTTCAGCTGTCATGGAACTGAGACCCAACGCGAGAGCCTCGGGATCTGTTCTCCAGGCCTGCAGGAGCTCTGCTACTGCAGCCTCCGCCTTGCCTGGCCAGTGAGGTCACTGGAAAAACAGCTCCACAAGCATCGGAACTAGTGACTGCGCCTTTCATGTGGCTGAGGCTCTTGTGGTTGGCAAAATCCGAGGGCAGTGCTCTGCTTTGAGTTTTCCTGTGCTAGGGCAGTTTGCAAGAGTTCTTTGAAATATATATATATTTTTTTTCCTGCTATCCAAGTGGATGGAAGCTTGTCTTCCATTTTCCCCCATTCAGTATTTGCAAGATCCTTTTCCACCTACTCATTTACCTAAACTTACAGAAACAAATTACATCCAAAAATTATCTCTTTGTTATATTTGGCTGATAGTGCCTACTTAAATTAGATTGTTTCAAGACATACAAGCAATGTGATTTCACAAGGCTAGGAAGCTAGGCAAAAAAATAGTGGTGATACTGCCTGGTGATTGTTTGGGTACTAATTCACTGTGGGACTTGCCTTGGACTGCAGGTGGTCCTAAGGTACCCCTGAGTTGTTTTTTGTAGACAACCTCTAAAGCTTATCTGCAATAGTTAATGAACTTGCCTGCTTTCATGCTGTAATGTGACAAGAGAAATTCATATATAAATTTAGAAATTTATAGATACAAATAAATATGTATAATATATAGATAATACAGATATAATAAATATAGGAATTTATATATAATAAAACTAAGGTTTTTGTCTCTACTTACATATGTAAAACGGCCTTTTTAAAGTGTTCTCTTATATGTTTCCAGAATATCTGATTGGAAGTCCTTATGAAAACTCGAAATAAATACCTTGTTTATTACGTGCTAAATTTCACCAAGTACTCCAAGAGTTAAGCTAAAGAGTCATTTTTTATCATGTTATAAGTCTAGGTAAATGATATATTGTAATTTTTTTAATAGCACCATTTTTCATATTGTTCTTGATAACTTGTATTTGTACATAGCTTGAGGAAAGCTGAGATGAGGAAAACCTGTTTTTGGGGTTACTCGCTGGCTCTCTGTGGTGTGGTTTGGTTTCCTCCTCACCATGGACATATAGAATGGGTGTCAACTTGTGTCTTTTATCACACTGGTAGGTGGAAGGCAGCATAATAAAATGCCCTGATTTTGATAATCGTTTTATTATTCGAATTTATTTGTTTGATGTCACCCACGTAAATGTTAGAAACTAAGAGTTAATTCTTAAAAAGTAATATATTCAGTTGTCCTTGCTTAATGGTTATCCAGTTCCTTTTGTCGTGGCGGTGTGGCTGTAGGGAGTATGCTGAAAATTGATTGATATACTGCAGTATAGTTTGATGTCTAGAGATGTCCAGTGAGAAATGTAACTTTTGTTCAGTTATCGCAGGTTGACTTTATATGTGGTGCCCAAATAACTTTTTAATTTTGTCATTTGGTAGTAGTTGCATAGAGCAGGATGTGTAGTATTCTGTGGGTTTGCCTTTTAGGTGAACTGTTTGTTTATAAACTTAAGATATTATGTAGTCCAGATGCAGCAGATTTCTTATAACAGTAGTAATATTAATGTCTGGGTACAATGCTAGTAGATTTAAAGATACTTTTAAATATATATATATTTTTTAAGTAAAAACTAGTTGCATAAATCTGAATGCTATTTTGAGATACTATGTTGAAATTGCTAAGCTGCATCATGAAGCCCCTTGTTTTGAAGACTGGACAAAGAGAACCTAGCTGGACAGTGATACAGAACCATAGTAGGTGTACAACAAAAATGATGTAAAACAAGAAAAACTTTTGGTTTGCTTTTGTTTTCCGGGCGATACTAGTTCCTCGGCAATGGGAGCTGATGCAAATTTAGGACCCTGTTCCTCTTGCCTTGTCCATTTTCCTGAGCTAGCACTGGAAACTGAACTTTGAGCTTTCTCAGAGTTTCCATACGAAAACTAATGGCATTTTTCTGCTGCGTTAGTTTACAGATGGAGGAGCTCCCGGCATTTGCTTTGGCAATTGTGTAGGTGCCAGAAGTGACTCAGAAAAAGGCCAGGAATTTGTAGTTGAGATGAAGGGGAGCTCATAGTCCCAGCAAGTGTGGGCTTGGATTGTCTTGTTCTGTCATGGATTTGTACCATTGCTAACTTTAACTGCGTTAGTAAGGGGGCACATTACTGTAGACTGTTATGGATCTTTGACCAATTTGAATCAAAATGATTTGGAAATCTGAAAGGGTATGAAGATAAGATGGCATTTAGAAAATGCTACATGTAATGCTGCTTCTACAGTCTCTGCCAATACTAGTAGCTGTAATAGCTATAAAAGGTCTCATTTGGGATTGGGAAGCCGCTGTTCTGGACTCTGTTCAGGCACTCCCGCTGTAGTAAGATGTGCTGTCTGCTGAAATCAAGGATACAGCTCCCAGGGTTAAGTCGGCCACCTGTATTAATTCTTCAGCATCAGTGGTATTAAAAAGAGGACTTGTGCTTTGAAGAACATGTACACGTTATCTTTCGTCTCGTGTATGCATAAACTCTAAATTCTTTTTAACTATTGATCTGCATTTTTCCTAATGGCTGAAGTAACTGGGGCTATTTAGAAAGGTACTATGAGACCCTGTTATTTTCATGCTGCAAGAAAAAAGTTCTGAGACTAAACCTACTTAATGTTAAAATCAGTGGAAAAATACATTGTGTTCTGTTGTGCTTGTTACAAATTTTGGAAAGGGTGGAGTGCCTTTCCAGTGAAGTTAGATGTTGCCTGCGTAGCACATACAAGTTAGGGGCATTGAAAGGAAGACTTTTACTTTGCTGCTGATTAAATTAACTTTCTTATATTTTATTTGTATTTTTTGAGCCTTTGTTGGCTTCAGTTACCTTTTCAAATTTAGCACTTTTTTTTTTTTCACAAACAAGTATGTTAAGTGTAAGCTGTTGCTTGCCTTCTTTCCTAATGACACTCTGGCTATACTTCCTTTTTGTTGTATGTTGCTTACGCTTTGCTTTGTTGGAAATTTGCCTGGATGTGTGTGATTAAAAGCTTGGGATAATACTTGTGGGTGTGTCAGGAAAGCAGAGAGAGCTTCTGTGACTGGAGCGTATCGATTAGCTTTCTAAACAGCTATTGCAGATAATAAAAAATATCTGTTTTTAACAGCCTGGTTTAATTTTGTTCTCTTCAGGACAGAGTGCAAATCAGAAGATGCTGCTTGCAAGGTCTCTGAATCTGAACCTGAGGAATTATCAGATGAAGCAAGTGCTGATACTTTCTATGGAACTTCTCCTCCCAGTACACCCCGGCAGATGAAACGCATGTCAACAAAGCATCAGAAAAATAACGTTGGGAGACCTGCTAGCCGTTCCACTCTGAAAGGTAGGTGTGCGTTCTTTGTGGCTTAAAAGACCATAACATCATTGTAGTAGCTCTGCTTTAGCAGGAGGAGATGCACAGAGGTGGAGCCACACTCTGGTATGCACAGTGAAAGGCCGGGAGGCAGAGGTCACAGGGTGCCACAAGGGAACTTCCAACCGGGTCTGTGAGACTGGTGAAATGGTGGCAGATCGCCAGGGAGGTTACGGAGTCTCCAAACCGGGAATTTCTGGAGCACAACTGGATAAGGCCGTGAGCAGGCTAGACTAGCTTTGAACTGAGCCATGCTTTGAGCGGGAGGTTAGGATTACAGGACTGCTAAAGGTCATGTAATGTAAGGTCATGTAGATGTAAAGGTGCCTTCCAATTTTAGCTTAACCCTCCCTTTATCTTTGCTGAGATGCAGAAGTGTTTATTGACCGAATAGTATTTAAAAAAAAAAAAAAAAAAAAAAAAAAAAAAAAGCCAAAACTACTGTAGCTATGTTTTTTAAGGCAGCCTTCCCACAAAAACTTGCAGTTTTGCTTGTTTTGCTGAGTTTGATTGTTAAAAAAATGGCTTTTGCAAATTTTGCACTAACTGTTTGTTTGGTATTTTCATACAAAATGTACTTTGTGTAAAAATTATGTCAGACAAGGTTGGTTGCCAAAGTCGTTACAGCAGCATGACTGTTACCAGTTGATGTTTTGGAATAGTGTTTCATATGGTATGATTGTCATAGGGTACATTTAATTAAAGGAATACTTTTTCAAGATAGAGTGCAGAGGAGAATGTAAATGGGTTAGCATAAATTAAGGAATACAGCCTGTTCCTCAGTGAGAAGAGTTGTCTAGTGTGTGGTTATGATCAATGAAAGGCTGGTACAAATATCTTCCAAAGCTCTTGCTTCCATTTCAGGAAACTTCTGAATAAAGTTACTGTTTCAACAGCATTCCCCAACATACCTTCTGCTTAGACAAAATTAAAAAGAAATGTCATGATACTTGCCAGTTAGCTACGTAGTCGTCGGAATCGTTAAGCTCCCTTTTTACTGTCTTTTAGTTGTGCCTTTTGGCAAAATTAAGCTCTTCTAGTGGAATATTAGCCTTGTTTGTTTCTGGATATGGTAGTTATTTGAAAACTTCTTGATTCTCTGACTTTCTTTTCAACTCTGTGGTTGGAAAAAAAAACATTTCTAAAATGAGGAAACAGTGATATTAAAAAAACACATTTCTTTAGTCTCAAGTGCTGAGCACATGTAAAGGATCAATACCTTTATGAGAAAAAAGAAGCTGTCTTTTACATAACTTACAGATTTTAAGTTCTTGGAGCACAGCTTTCCACTTCTGAGGCAAGTGCTAATGCTTCTGGAACAACAAAAATCCAGATTTAGTTATGTGAGTATATCTTAAATGTATGGATGCATTTTTATTTTTGGCTGTTTAACTGTATAGATTTGATTTAGGGACAGGAATGACAGTCTCTTATCAGTCTGGTTTATTTCTGGGGAAAAAAGCGCATTTTCTAGTCTGACAGAAGTTGGCTAGTGTTGTGTAGTGTTAAGCATCTTTTCTGGAAAGAACATAATTCATCTTATTTAACTTAGTTTTACTCTGTTTCAAACGAACAGGAAAAAAAAAAGCAAAGAAAAAAAAAACATGGACTTGTTAATTGCCCTTATATGTGTGCAGGTGCCTAATGGATAGTGGTACTTGAAATAGAATCGGAATTAATCTGGTGCCGTCTTTTAGGAGGAGGAAGGTTGGAAACGGAGAAGTTGCCTTAGGTAAACATGAAATCCTAGGAAGCTGTTCTGGCCATTTGGCTGATTAGTGGGTTGTATTCACCACCAAATTGCAGGCACTAAAGGAATTCTAATTTCCTGCATTTTCAGTCTTCTGATTTTGATCTGCTCTACAACTTGTGATTCTACAGGATTATGTAAATTTAATTTTGGCATTTGCAGAGAACCAGCACATGCATAAACAAATGTTCTGCAAAATTATTAACCTAACTCAACCTTCAAGAAACCACATTTAAGCAAATAAAATATGATCTTCAAGTATAAAAATCCAGTGAATTGTAATTGAAGCTTGAAGTTTTAGATTTAAATTACAACATTTTAAAACGTATACTCTCTATCTCCCACCACCACCTTCCTATTACTATAGGTCAAAAAAGTCCTTCGGACTCCTAGCCTTATGAAACCTTTATACTGATCTTCTGCTTAAGCAGAAGCATGGGCTAAGCCATCTTTTTTTGTGGCTGTCTAGCTTTATTTATATTTTTAGATTCTTTTCTTTTTTTCTTTCCTCTACTTACACACTTGTGAAGTATGTACAATTTTGGGGAAAAAAAAAATTGAACCACTATACAGTAAAAATGGTAAAACTGATTGGATATATGCTTTATGAAACACCACGGTTTGTAAACTCAAACATTAAAAAAGCATTCTTAATGAAAAAGAAGCCCAAGAGCATCTTTCTTTGGTGCATTTCAGTATTCTGCGCACTTATACAAGCAAAGAAGTTACAGCCGATGCAGTTGTTAGCAGATTGTTTGATGAATGCTAATAATTTATTAAAAAAATGAAGAGGACATACTGCATCTTCCTGTGTCCAAAGAATAGGCTAGTTTGAACACAGAGGGGCTTTTAACAGAACTCAGCCTTCTTCCTTCCTGCTCATGTAAAAGAGGCTGGGAATAGGAAAGAGGGGAGCAAAGCAGAATGAGGAAATTTTGTGCCTCAGTAGTGACAATTATTCCAGAGAAGTCTTTTTTTTTTTTTTTTTTTCTCCTGGAAAATAAAACAGAAGTTTTTGTTGATTAAATAAGTAGGGTTCCTTCAGTTACTGGATATTTTATCAGTCTATAAAATAACAGAGTCCTCTTCAGGGAGGGAAATGTAGTTTCTTTAGTTTTAAAGCATCTGACCTCAACCACCATCCTCAAAACATAGTAAGAAAACAAATTGCCTCTTTAATATCAGTCATAGAATTTCATTTGCAGTCTCATAGAATTTCATTTGCAGTCAAGGATGGGGAATAGGGAAAATGTTCCTCTTTCCTCTTTGAAATGAAGTAGATGATTTGTGAAATTGAGATATGCAAGAAGGACCTGCCGAGGGTGCAAAGTGTGGTAGGGAATGATCTGAAAACCATGGTTGAGCAGAGCTCTGGAGAACAGGCTGTTGTCAAAAGAAACAAGAATTGTAAAAGGAGATTATGAAAATTATGATCAAAGGGAGTGTTTTAAATTGAGATTAATTAAATGATCATCGTTTTGGGGGAGTGGTGCAGTTACACATCTCTGAATGGCAGTGTTTTGTGACTGGTAGTACGTGAAACATTGACTATGAGCGGTGAAATGGGCTCATACTCAGCTTTTTAAACTTATCTTTCAGTCTTCTGTTGGAGGATTTGAATAAAATATTGAAAGAGAATAACATGTTAAAATTATAAATGTTCACAATGGTTTAAAGGACCTCCTGGTAACTGCAGTTCAGTGAATTAAGTTCAGAAAGTGATCTTTGAATTTGCATGAGGTTCTGATTACTTATATAGGGTCATCAGAATGCTTTTAAAAGGCAGTGTGTTTCTAATCGACCTCAGATGTGGGTTGTTTGTTTGTTTTGTTCTTATGTCTGCCAACCTTCATTTTCCTTCTTTCTTTCAAAGCTTATACTCTTGCTGCTTATCTATCTAAGCCTCTTGGGCTGTTGCCCTCCCCTAGCAATTCTAGCTGGCACAGAATTCAAGTTAATATGCTCAGCAGTGGCTTGAAGCTTGTGTTCTGCCTCATACAGTGCCAGCAAACTCTTACTAGATAGTAAACAGAGAGGGTTAGATACTGCTATGTGACACACTAGTGTTTGATCAGATTAGTGTAAAACAGATGATGATAGTGAATTCTGTAGCAGACTTCATAGAATCACTGTTAGGTCCCTCTATCCAGGAGCAAAACTGTGTTTAAGTCAGATTTTTGTGTGTTGTCTTATATTTGCCATCATTCTTGGTAGCTTTTCAGAGAAAGATGTGAGAATTCCTGGAATAAAAGTAGTGAAGATGTATTAACTTTGTTATTACAAAAAGTAGTTACTCTGTTAAAATTGTTGAGTTGAACTGTTGCTTTGATTCTGAATAGTGACATACATACCTAATATCTTAATATTTTCAGTGTTATCTGCATGGATAATGGAGAACTTAAAACCTTTTAATTTAAAAAAAAAGTGTGTTTTAAGCCACAGACTTGTAAAATAAGCAGAATGCTTAAGAACTAATTCGTCACATTGTAGCTGCCTTTGTAGATGTAGATACCTTTTGTAGATGTATTATAGATTTGCAAAAGTCCAAGAAACAAATTGGATGGTGTGGATGATACCTAGATGTAGTACAGATAAGTTAGTAGACTGTTAAGCTGTTTGTGAACCCTTTGTATGTAGAAATGAATCAGCCTTGCAGTAGGTTTGCTACTGCTTTTGGGGTGGCAAATTTAAGATGGCCTCTCTTTTTTTCCCCCCCAGACTATTCGGTAAGTTAATAGAAGCTTCTGTGTAGCAGTACAGTTCCAAGTTGCTTGAGCTACAAGTACTCAGTGTTTTCATTAAGTCAGGTATGAAGTTGAACAGTGGTCTTTTAGGGGGTACTTTATTGAAAAGCTTGGTTAAGGAACATACTTGACACAGTTTATGTACTCGAACCAGAATCAGAAATGGAACCGCATTTCCTAAAATTGCTATCGTTTACCTTAACCATGAGATTCTTTTCCCTTCCGCAAATCCTTGCTTTTTCTGTACCAAACTTTATATAGCGGTGTGCAGTGTTGTTAAAATGCAAGTTACAGCCTTCTTCCCCATAGCTTCCTTTATTATTTTGTTTCTTTACACTTTCAATGAAAAGTCTCTCTACTTCCTTTTCTGGAACTTGGTGATTCCTCTTTCTTCCATATGCTCTTCAGAAATTATCTTCCTCTTTTTCAGATTTAAATGCCAAAGTTTACATTACAGGCTGTCCCAGTCCTACACAACAATGGAAAGAATTACATTATATATATATTTTTGGATATGGGAAGTAGAAGGAGGCGATGTATTAGATCACTCTCAAGTTGCTTATTGCTAATTAGCAGCTGAAAATGGGGTTTGTAACCAAGATTAAGATTTTAAGATTGTAAGACTAACATTTGTCTGTGTTTCTCATCCAGTTACCTTAGTGAACCTTAGTCTAAATAGTCTGAAGTCTATTTAAATGCTATTTCTATGCAGTAGGATAGTTGTAATATGTACTCGTATCACAAATTTTATATCACAAAAATTCGTACGGATCTGTGATACTGAAAACACTTAGTTCACACACATTGGCCCTGTGAGTTTGCCAGGCTCAAGCAAACTTCAGTGTGTGAGCAAAGGCTTTCTAGGTATTTTGGAAACCTTGTGTTCACTGCGGCATCCTGGGCTTTGTGTTTCTGGCCCCGACCTAGAAGGCAGAGCAGTGTTTTAGTGCTCTTAGAGCTGCTGGGACTGCGCAGTTTGGAGAAGAATCTGCCAGAGGAAAGTGCAGAGGGAGCCAGAGCTCGAACTGCCGGCAATGAGGGGGCACTGAGAGGAGGCCCCTGGGGAGGAAGATGGGCTGCTGCTCGCCACAGGTGGGGAGGCGTGCGGCAGGAGGAGGTGGGTAGATGGGGTGGGAGTTGGGGGGGATGAGGAAGCTGCGCAGAGAATAGAAGCTGCAGAGGAAGCTAAGCAGAAGCAGCCAATCAGGTTAGGAACGATGTGGTATGGTTTTCAAGATTTGAATTTGTTGGGAATCCTTGTTGGATTCTTTTGGGTTTTGTTTTGTTTTTGGCAGCATGATGCTGTAGTGGTGAGGTTGCCATGGCTGTAACAGCCCAGCCTAACAGTTGGAGGATTGTGCTGCACGCTGGTGAGAGCTCCTGCTTGAATCCCAGCCTCGGGCAGCCCAAGCCTGGCTCAGAAGCTGGGAGGGGAGAGTTTTCCGAGGTTCCCAATCGGCTTCGGAGAAAAAGGGAATGCAGGTTTTGTGGGAGCACCTCCGTATGTGCAGGCTTGCTTGCCTTAACTGGCCTAGTTTCTGATGCCAGCCAGGGTGAAACTGAGAGACTCATTTCAGCAGGACTTGCTTTCTAGTGTCTTAAAACTCAAGACTAAAATCAAAATTAGAGAGGTTAAATAGAGCCTAGAATAGAATTCTACATTGCACATGGTTGGAGGCCCGTTTGTTTTGTTTCGTTATTTTCCCACCTGTTCTTTCCTATAGCCCAGCTGTAAAGCTGAGGACCTGTGTTACCAGCTGTGTGGGGTGCTTTGCTTTCAGTAAAAGGAGTGCGGGGGACTGATGATCTGGACCTTTATTTTCACTGGTATTCTTCATTCCTAGGATTAATGAAGCTGTATTGACTTAATTTCTTTATGCATTTGCTCCTTTTTTTCTTCTGATGATTAAGTCCAGATGCAGCTCAAATGATTCACATCTCATACTTCTGTTGTCAAAAGTTGCTAAGGTCTGTCATACAGATTCTGGTGGCATTTTCTCTTTTCAGTTGCCCTTAAGGGGGTTGAATATTTCTATCTTTGTATTTTTCAGTGAGCCCGTGAAAGTAAATGACTCTACAATTCATTTGTAACATTTCCTGTACTGGTACAATATTCTGAAGACATCTGTAACAGTCTAGAAATCATATGCAAGCATTCTAAAATGTAGGGTTTGTTTGTTTGTCCCTGTTCTTTATGCAAATCATACAGAACTGATCTTGGAGGAATGCTCCAGATTTGTGGGGAAAGTGCTCCATTCACGTTGCTCTCCACTCTACAACCCTACTACTACTCCTCTGCGTGCAAACATTTTAGCTTTTGAATTACCTGTACCACATGCCCCAGTTCTTTTCCGGAGAACTGCTCTCTTATCTGGTTAGAGATTGAGTTGAATCTTGTAATGAAGGAAACTGATTTCTATATCACTTGCAGGATACTGTGGGTGTTGGAAGATATGTAATGAATAAAACAAGATTGAAGGGTGATTTGATACTTCATAAGAAAGTGAAGGGTATGGTCTGGTAACAGGATTCTGTCATCAGAATTTGCATGACTCTAAGCTAGTAACACAAGTGAAACATTTCATGTGTCATCATTAATAATTTACAATATTTCATGTTTTCCCAGAGCCAGACTAGGGGTTTGGGGGCTTTGGTTCGGAGAAGGGTTGTGCATCCAAGGTGCTTTTGAAGTCAAAGCGCTTTGAATACAGTGCTACATATTCTGAAATGCCAAGCAGTAGGTCTTACCATTTTGTCCTCTATGGATGCGGTGACTCGACAGGTCTTTCTCTATCATGATTTTCCATATGTAGAATGGCAGTAGTTTTACACTGAACAGTCTTATTTTGCAAATAAGCTTTTTTCTGGTATTAATGGATATTATAGTGAGGAATACAGTAGTGAAGACCTTATGGAAGTTGTTACCTCTTCCTATAGAAGAGTGCTAAGTGAGCTATGTGCAGCAGATAATGCTTAGACTGACTAGTGAGCAGTGAAAAGAAGGCAGATTATTCAGCAATTATTCTATGTGTTTGCGTTTTTTCCCCTGTTCTTGTATTACTCAGGGACATTATGGGGGGGAAGGAAGAATGTGACTGTGGAGGATGTTGTGTCCCTGCTGGTGACCACTGGGCTGCTGGTTGCCTGCAGATGCTTCTCTCCGGCCTCTCACCACTTCCTTTTGAGAGCGGGAACTACGGTCTGAGAAGCAGCCAGCTGTTGTTTCCTGACTTGACAGACTAAGTCTGGGTTGAAGAGGTTTTGTTAGCATTAAAGGAAGAGGAGTAGGTGGCCTGCACTATTAGGCAGCAAAAGGCTGTTATGTGGTTTAGTGAGAAGGCACCAGATGCTTGTGGGGAGAACGGAGCAGCAGACTACCCTGTTCAGGCTATGTATTTGAAGGAGACCAGGATGTTTCCCAGACCTAAGATTAAGCCCCGACTGGTGCTAAGGTTGAGTTGTTCGAGCTAAATAGTTTCAGAACCCATACATGCTGCAGTTCTTAGGAAACTGCATGTGTGCTTTCAGCATGGGATTTCTTTAATTCTAGCTGTCTGACTTAGAAACCTTAATAATGTTCTGCATATTGAGTTTTCAGTTGTGAGGCTGTTGATGAACATGTAGAAAGTGACCTTGGAAACCATTCTTTGCCTTTTAATCATACAGACTTTGGTGTGGGTGACATATTCAAAATAGTGAAAGATCTCTGAGGTCACCTCTACATAAGAGGTAAAGCAGAAGGAGAGAATATTGTCCTTTGCTCTACTAATTCATCTAGATGCCTGGTAATTTATGAGACTATTTTACACTTGCGAATATTATGTTATTGGCATGAAGAAACGTTATATTCACAGCCCGAGAAATGTGATCTGGAGCTGATTGAATCTGAGGCTTGCTGTTATTGTTTTCTCTTGTTGCTAAGGTCTCCTTTTTTTCTCTGTTGCAGAAAAAATGGGTTTGCCAACTCAGTCTGCGCATAAAGACAACGGGAAAACCATTGAGAATGTGGAAGAGCACAGCTACAAGCAAGGGAAAAAGAACCGAGCCACCCTAAGGACAACAGAACGCGATCACAAGAAAAATGTGCAGTGCTCCTTTATGTTAGACTCAGTCGGGGGGTCTTTGCCAAAAAAGCCTATTGCAGATGTTGATCTCAATAAGCCTTACCTCAGCCTTGGCTGCAGCAACGCTAAACTTCCCGTCTCAGTGCCCATGCCAATAGCCAGGACTGCACGCCAGACTTCTAGGACTGATTGCCCGGCAGACCGCTTAAAATTCTTTGAAACCCTGCGGCTTTTGTTGAAACTTACCTCAGTCTCAAAGAAAAAAGACAGGGAGCAAAGAGGGCAGGAAAACACCTCTTCTGTCTGGCTGAACCGATCCAATGAACTGATCTGGCTGGAGCTGCAAGCTTGGCATGCTGGCCGGAGCATTAATGACCAAGACCTCTATCTCTACGCGGCTCGCCAAGCTATCCCTGATATTATCAATGAAATCCTCACTTTCAAAGTGAACTATGGAAGCCTCTCTTGTGTCAAAAATGGAGCTAGTCTCAATGGTACGGCAGGAGAAGGAGTTTGCAAAGCAACACATGGGACGAGTGCTTTGGGTTATTCAAATTACCACGAACACCTCCATCGCCAGCGGGTCTCGTTTGAGCAAGTAAAGCGGATAATGGAGCTGCTGGAATACATAGAAGCACTTTATCCCTCTCTGCAGGCTCTTCAGAAGGACTATGAAAAGTATGCTGCAAAGGACTTCCAGGACAGAGTGCAGGCACTCTGTCTGTGGCTAAACATTACAAAAGACTTAAATCAAAAACTAAGGATTATGGGAACTGTTTTGGGCATCAAAAATCTTTCTGACATTGGCTGGCCAGTGTTTGAAATTCCTTCTCCTGGACCGTCCAAGGACAACAATCCAGGGGATAAGGAAGTTGATAGGGAAACCGAAGTAAAGGAATCCTCAGGAACATGCACAGGGGATAATGATGGTGCAGAACAAATCTCTGAGGAAAATGTTGAGGAACTTAGACAAGCCATCAAGAACAATTTTACTAATAAGCCAAATTTTGACTTTCAGGACCATTTTTCAAGGAAGCTTGATAGGCTTGAATCTGGGGATGACTCTGCCTCTTGGATTATTCCAGAATGCAGCGCTGAGGCAGGCTGCAGCAAACACTCTTTGACCTCTATTTACAGGCCATTTGTAGATAAAGCACTGAAGCAAATGGGGTTGAGGAAGCTAATTTTAAGACTGCACAAGCTCATGCATGGTTCTTTGCAAAGGGCCCGTATGGCGCTGGTAAGGAGCGATCACCCACTGGAGGTAGGTAAATGTGCAGCAGGGCTACTTCTGCTTGGCAATGTTGCTTCTCATCAAAACTAGAGGCGTTTGGATCTTGTGAAAATATCAGTTGCTTTGCTGGGTTGTGAAAGAAAGATTGTATGTTATTATGAAGAGCTGTCCTGTCCTGCTGCTACGGAAGTAAATCTGTCATTTGACCTCAGCTGGAATTGGCATGAAGCACAAACCAGCTTTCTGCTCACTTTCGTAGATTAAATTGCATTTTTATGATAGCATCTTTATTCATTAAATCTTTTGACAGCTGAAGCTGCAAGTTAGACAAATTGAAATGGAAAATTAGACACAAATGTTCAATCATGAGAACATATTACTAGGGAAATGGTGCGTTTTCCTTGTCTTCAGGACTGGCTATCTCTCTGGAATATAGCCTTTAGCAAAACATCCTTTTCCTGGTTTAAATAAGTGAAATGCTGCGATGGCACAATAATGTTGTTTTCTTCAGCTACCTTTTAGTTTTGTTTGTTTGTTTGTTTTTTTTTTTTTTTTTTTTTCCTCCCTCCTTCAGTTGATGTTATATGCTTAATTTAGAATAACTGAGTTAATAAAAACTATAAAGTAAGCGGTAAACCAAGGACAGGAGCTGAAGCTTCATATGGTAATCTGTGGTCACCAGCTCTTTAAAGACTGAATACTTCTTTCTAAACATAAACTGTTAGGGAATTTTATATTAGGAAGAAATAGTAATCAGGATGACTTGCTCTCCCTGATAAAATGGTGGTGTGTGGGGTTAACCATGGATTCTAGATAAAGAGATTTCTTAGGCTATTATGCCGGTCCTAACATGCCTTTGGTGATTTTTGACACATTGCTGATTTCCGTGTTGACATCTTATCTGCAAAAGGAGAGAGAAAGTTTGTATCCTTTGTGGTTGATCTTTAGGATGAACAAATTCATATTTACATTTTTTTTTTTTTTTTGCAAAAGGCTTTTAGAGATTATTGTTTTAAAAAAAAAAGGTTGTTGAATTTTCATTTTTATTCCATTGTTATCAGCTTGTTCTAGGAAACTTTTCATTAAAAAAAGAGTTTGTTTCTAGATAGCCGTGTACATGAGCAAAGTTTGAAGGTATCCATTTCAGTAACAAGAGAAAAGAAAAAAAATCATATACTGGGGTAGAAGTTTAGCTTAATACTTAGGTAGAAATACCTTTAAAAATGAGGAGAAATAAAACATAATTTGAGGGGATTAAAATGATTTTATGTACATTTTTGAATTTGCTAAATACCTTAAATGTGTGGACATCAGTAAAGGTTCCTAAAAATAGTTTGTGAAACGCCAGTAAATCAAGGCTTTGCTGAGGATTCACAGAAATGAGCCAGAAATGGAAAGTGAGCAGGGCGTGACCCCAGTAAGATGTAAGGATCAGCTCACCCTCCTTCTCTACCTGCTTGACTTATTAGAATGATGGTTTTCAGGAGTTACTCTGTTTTCTCTGTTCTGGTGTCCTCTTTTAAGAAATGGCATCATGACTAAAGGTAAATGTTGTGGGGAGAAAAAAGGGTGGTAAATATCAAAAAGATATTTAAATGTGATACCTACTGAAGTAACAGATTATATCAAACTAAAATAGGAGAAGACCTAGTTTTGAATTGGTTGGCATTTGCACCTGACAAAACTTTACATGTAGTGTTTTTTTTTTTTTTTTTTCCTGTGCAGTTAAAACTGATATTTGAATTAAGTCAGAGCTGCTAGTGTTTATTTTATGTTTGCTGCTTCTGGAACTTTTATTATACCTTGACTGTGTGTTTTTGTGTGTACATATTTTAAAAATTGTGAATATGTCTTTACTTCTGTTATTCCTCTACTGTTAGTTTTCATCTAAAATGCTCTTTCTGAATTTTTTCTGTATTTACCATTATTATATATTTTTAAATACAGAAAAAAATACCATTATTTTATATATTTTTTAATTTCATTTTAAATATATGTTTATACAAATAGGTTTGTAGAAAACTTTTTAATACAGGTGTCATTCATGATAATTAGGCTCTAATATTTTAACATGGCTTGTGTGCAAGCAAGAGTCTGCTTTCTTTAGAAGTTCTATGGCTCAAGTCTTAAGAAAATAACTAATATTTATTTTAAACTAAGAAGTTAGGTATGTAGCTAGTTTAGTAGAGCAATATGTAAAGCACTTGCACCCTGTTTTTGGTTCACTTAACTAACTATGCTTTAGATAAGGAATTGTTGGGTTTTGCTTTCTTGGTGCTGATATAGAGATGTTTTGTAGACCCTTAGCCTGTTTAAAATAGGGTCTGCTGAGAATTAAGTTTAGTTAAGCTGCATAGTAAAAAGGATCGAGGTACTAAAATTAAGCCTTTGTGTTTCAAAGCCTTGTGTAGGTTTCCTTAATCATTGATAATGAAATAGTGCATCCGGATCTGTTGGGTTATTTTTGCTGCTGGGATAGTTCTTTAATATTTTTATCAGAACTGAATTTTCTAAGGCCACACTTGCATTACAGAGAGGAGTTATTTTTCCAAATATTTTGTTGTACTCTAGTAGTAAGTGTAGTATTTTCATGATTTATTACTAATTAATCTCACTCATTCAAAAGCCTGTAGCACTATTCATCAGAGAGCAGGAGATTGTTTTTGTAAGGAGGTGGGCTAGAAGGAAGGCCGATAAGTTTCTTTTAAGAGAGTAAGTTCCTGTACTCTAGATCAACTAGTGATTAAAATTAAACTATACCACCACACTGCAAATCCATACTCGTGCATATTTGCTATCTTTGCATACTGAGCTCGTGCCTTTATAAACCACTTAAGAATCCACAGCTCATAAGAAATTTTGTGCCAACATTAGATGTAATGAGTGTGCTATTCCATCCTCTGCAACAGTTTGAGTATCACAATATTAGAAAATAAAAATACATTTTCTGACAGAGCCACTGTTCTGAGTAATTTGGGTCTTTTGAGAATTCAGAGCATGTATGATGCTGTAGGCACAAAATGTCAGAAATGTGTATGTAGGTGTAAAGAAATAATTTCTTCTTTTATTTCCTGTTAGATGCTGAGGTTAAATATGGTTAGTGTGTGAAAGTACTGTAGCTTTCTGGGCAGCATTTTATCATTTGATCTGATTTCTGTTGATCTGTTTTCCTCTCCTTTAAAGTGATGCTAGTTAGATTTGGCACTGAAAAAAAAAAGGTAGTAAATGCTAATTATGTCTATTAATACATCAGTGATGGATATTCAGTTGTTATAAATATTAAGTATGAATTAAGAATTGGGATAAAGCAAATTCAGTCTTGGATGAAAGAGCCCAAGCCTTACTGGTGTGTTTTTTCTTAGGTTATGTGCAATGGGCGGTTTTCTTTTTTGGTAAACTGCACGAATGCTAAAGTCCAAATTTTCTGAAAATTTATACTAAAATAAATTTAAATTAAAACCCACAGTACCTGCATGTATATCATTGATTAGAACATTATAAGTTAATATGTAGTCTAGATATCTACAGTGTATAGTTGTTTTCTATACTTTGAAAGTATCTTTAAATGAAATATAAGTTTATTTTTATTAATTGGAAAAAATATCAGGTAGGTGTCTTTTGACTTTGTTTTCCTTCATAATTCCAGTTTCAGTTTCTTGCATCTACCAGATTTTGTAAACTACGTTTTCTTCAGTTGTTTTGGTGAATTTAGCTAGTGACTCTTGATCATTGCATCACTTAGTGATGTGAATTTTTAAATAGAGTAGTTGGAAAACAAAAAGTTGCTGGTGCAGTACATACTTGAAAAATGAGTTTACTTGACGTAGCCCAGTGCAAACTTGTTTTTCAAGACATAGTCATTGCTGTAAGGCCTATTGATTGTGTATGTATTCTTTTTTGTGTGATTATTTTGTTTTTTAAATGTATTTTGTGAAATTTTCAGGTATTTTATCTGAGAAAGACCAGAATATATGTTCTAGTATATTAGGCCTAACTTGTATGTTCATGATAGTCTCATATAGCAGTTTCTTCCTATACATCAAAGACTCTTCTGCTTTAATGGATGCTTTAATTATCTTAAGGAAAACACAAATTAAGGGATATTGTTCACTCTGAAGGGCCCACTGTTGCCTTCCTCAAGCCTGGGGATCCTTTAAAAAAAAATGTACCATGTTAGTGTAAAAAAAAAAAAAAAAACCTTTATTATAGCTGATCCGTCAGTTAACTAAAAAAGCCCTTGTCTTTTAAGGCTGAAGCTTTTAAGTCTTAAGGCTGAAAAAAAAAAAAAAAAACCCTTATCTTTTAAAGGTAATCTCTTGTACATGCCACTTAAGCCCTGAATCTTGAAGTTAAGGATTCCCT